>CM070773.1:71019223-71368149 GCA_036346955.1 Dipus sagitta | reverse complement strand
AGGTCATCTGATTTTTTTTCTTCTTTCCTTCATATCCTTTAACTGTCTTTGAACCCCTTCCATTTTCTTATCTATTAGGTCTAGTCTAGTCATGGCAGCATCCATATGATCATCAGTCCTTTGTTGCTTTTCTGCACATTCTACCAGTAGGTTGGTCAGGATTGCATTGCTCATAACTTCATTTTGTGGTTCTGAACCTAGTGTCTCCTCTATATTTTGATTAGAGACATCCACTGTAGGACTGGGAGATCTTATTGGATTTACTTGCATTTGATTTTTTATGTCACTTATTTTGCATTGTGGTCTGCCCATCACAGTGTGGGAGCAGGGAGAGTGACACTGTGGTCGTGATGGGCAGGGGAAGTGGTGCTGCTTTGCAAGGTTGGAAATGGGCAAGGGGGCGGGGGTGCAGCAGTGTCAGGACAGGGTGGAGCAGACCACGTTTGAAGTTTCAGGCAGTTGAGGCAGGGAGGAGCAGTACAAATAGCCTTTGAAGTTGCATAGTGGCTGGGCCTAGTTTGTCCAAAGTCGCAGGGGTGGGGGCGGGGCCGAGTGTGTTTGAAGTCGTGGGAGGGTGCGGGGTTTAGTGGTGCGGGTCCAAAGTGGTGGGGGTGTGGGCAAGGCCCAGCATTTGTGAAGTTGTGGGGAGGAAGCAGAGCCTAATGAATCAGGTCCATTGTTGCGGTGGGTCCAATGTCGCTGGTTGTGGACAGGGCTGATCGTGTCCGAAGTCACGGGTGGGGGTCAGCGCCGAGCAGGGTGGGCCCTAAGTTGCAAAGGCAGGGCCCAGCACAGTGGGGGGCCAAAGCAGCTGGGGGCGTGGCTGATTGGAGCAGTTTGAAATTGTAGTGGGAAGGGTTGAGCATGTCCAAAGTCCCTGGGGTGTGGAGCCCAGTGGAGCAGGTCCAATGTAATGGGGGGGGGGCGGTTGCAGGGCCAAGCATATCTAAAGTTTCAGGAGGCGGGGGGGGGGGGGGGGCGGGAGGGAGAGAGGTACTCATTTGGGGGGCAGAGGGGCACTGAGCACATTTGGGTGGGGCAGTGGATCCGGGCGATCACCCATGCCCGGTGGCACAGGTGGAACTATTGGCCTGGGTCACCTTGCCCACAGTTAGTGCGAGAGTAGCCTGAGGATGGGACTCTGGCTAGAATGTCTGCTTGGGGGGATTGGGGAACTGGTGGGTTACCCAAGAGTGTGGGAATCAGCTGATTCCCTTTTCTGCCCCTCTGTACCCTCCTACTGGCAATCTATTAGAGATTTCTCTCCCCTAAAATACCCAGTGACCTCTTAATTCCTTGCCTCTACTTCCCAGGAGTTGTGTTGTGGTTAGGCAGACGTCATCTTGACCAGAACTGTATTGTTCTGTTTTTTGAGTTCTTTGTATATTCTGGATATTAATCCTCTCTGTGATGTGTAGCTGGCAAAGATTTTCTCCCATTCTGTTGGTTGTCTCTTTGCTGTATTCACAGTGTTCTTTGCTGTACAAAAGCTTTGTGATTTCATGAGATCCCACTGGTTGAATAGTGGTTTTATTTTCTGAGCAATTGGGGTTATATTCAGAAAGTCATTACCTATGCCTGTATGTTGAAGGGTTTTCCCTACCTTTTCCTCTAGCAATTTCAGACTTTCAGGTCTGATATTAAGGTACCTGATCCACCTGGATTTGATTTTTGTGCCTGGAGAAAAACAAGGATCTATTTTCATCCTTCTACCTATAGATATCCAGTTTTCCCATCACCACTTCTTTAATATGAATATGAATAATGAATATTTTTGGCATTTTTGTCAAAAATCAGATGGCTGGATTAACATCTGTGTCCTCTATTCTGTTCCATTGATCTATGTGTCTGTCTTTGTGGCAGTAGCATGCTGTTTTTGTTACTATGGCTTTGTAATGTAGCTTAAAATCAGGTATTATTTTTGTTGCTCAAAATTGTTTTGGCTATTTGAGGTTTTTATGTGCTTCCAAATGAATTTTAGGATTGTTTTCTCTATTTCTGTGAAGAATGCCATTGGAAATTTAATGGGGATTGCATTAAATATGTAGATTGCTTTTGGTAAGATTGACATTTTCACAATATTGATTCTTCCAATCCAAGAACATGGGATATCTTTCCATTTCCTTACGTCTTCTCCAATTTCTTGCTTGAGTGTTTTAAAGTTCTCATTGTAGAGATCCTTCACTTCCTTGGTTAAGTTTATTCCAAGGTACTTTATTTATTTGTTTATTTTGAGACAATTGGGAACAGGAGAGATTTCCTGATTTCATCCTCCCCATGTTTGTTGTTAGTATATAGTAAAGCTCCTCATTTCTGTGTATTTATTTTGTATCCTGTTATGTTGCTAAAAGTGTTTATCCACTCTATCAGTTTGCTGGTAGTCTTTAGGGTCTTTTATGTATAGAATCATATCATCTGCAAATAATGATAAATTTAATCTCTTCCTTTCCAATTTGTATCCACTTAATGAGTGTCTCCTCCCTTATTGTTATAGCTAAGACTTCCAGTACCAAATTAAATAAAAGTGTGGACAGTTGACACCCTTGTTTTCTTCCTGAATTTAGTGGAAAAGCTTTGAGTTTCTCTCCATTTAGTATTATGTTGACTGTAGGTTTGATATAAATAGCTTTTCATTATGTTGAGATATGTTCCTTCTATTCCCAGTTTCTGTAATACTTTTACAATGAAAGGATGCTGGATTTCGTCAAATGTCTTTTCTGCTTCTATTGAGATGATCATGTGATTTTTGTCCTTCACACCATTTATATGATGTATTACATTTATTGATATGCATATGTTGAACCACCTCTGCATCCCTGGAATAAATTCAACTTGGTCAGGGTGAATAATTTTTTAATATATTGTATTCTCTTTGCCTATACATATATATATTCTGGTTTTTTGAGGTAGGGTCTCACTCTAGCCCAGGCTGACCTGGAATTCATTATGTAGTCTCAGGGTAGCCTTGAACTCATGGCGATCCTCCTACCTCTGCCTCCCAAGTTCTGGCATGTGCCACCACACCTGGGTTTTACTTTGCCATTATTTTGTTCAGAAATTTTTTAAAAATTCTTTTTGTTCAGAATTTTCGCATCTATGTTCATGAGGGGGTTGCTCTGTAACTTTCTTTTTTTTGTCTGTCTTTGTCTGGAGGTGGTATGAGGGTGATGCTGGCTTCATAGAAGGAGTTCAGTTGAATACTTTCCTTCTCTATTTTATGGAAAAGTTTGAGAAGCAGTCATGTTAGTTCTTCCATGAAGGTGTGGTAAAATTCACCAGTGAATCCACCTGGGCCTTGAACTTTTTTAGTTGGGAGACTTTTTATAACTGTTTGGATCTCCATACTTGTTATAAGTCTATTTAAACAGTTTATCTCATCTTGATTTAATTTTGGTAGGTCATATGAATCAAGGAAATCATCCATTTCTTTCAGATTTTCAAACTTAGAGGCATACATATTCTTAAAGTATGTCCTTATACTTTTCTGAATTTCTTTGGTATCTGTTGTATTGGTGCCCTTTTCATCTCTAATTTTATTAATATTTGTCTCCTCTCTCTCTTCTGGTCATGTTTGCTAAGCATTTATCAATCCTGTTTATCCTTTCAAAGAACCAGCTCTTTGTTTCATTGGTTCTTTGGATTGTTTTTTTTGGTTTCTATTTCATTTCTTTCTTCCCTAATCTTTATTATTTCTTCCCATCTTCTGATTTTGGGTTTTCATTGTTCTTCTTTTTCCAAGGCCTTAAGGTGAAGCATTAAATTGTTTATTTGTGAACTCTCTAATTTCTTTCTTTTTTAATTTTTTTATTCTTTTAAAAAATTTTTTCTCAATTTTTATTAATATTTTCCATGATTATAAAAAATCCCATGGTAGTACCCTCCTCCCCCCCCACTTTCCCCTTTGAAATTCCATTCTCCATCATATCCCCTCCCCATCTCAATCTTTCTACTTACATATATACAATACCAACCTAATAAATGCCCTCCTCCCTTTCTTTCTCTACCCTTTCTATATCCTTTTTAACTTACTGGCCTCTGCTACTGAGTTTTTTCCTTCTTGCACAGAAGCCCCATCATCTGTAGCTAAGATCCACATATGAGGGAGAACATGTGGCTCTTGGCTTTCTGGGCCTGCGTTACCTCACTTAGTATAATCCTTTCCAGATCCATCCACTTTTCTGCAAATTTCATAACTTCATTTTTCTTTACCGCTGAGTAAAACTCCATTGTATAAATGTGCCATATCTTCATTATCCACTCATCAGTTGAGGGACATCTAGGCTGGTTCCATTTCGCAGCTATTATGAATTGAGCAGCAATAAACATGGTAGGGCATGTACTTCTAAGGAAATGAGATGAGTCCTTAGGATATATGCCTAGGAGTGCTATAGCTGGGTCATATGGTAGATCAATCTTTAGCTGTTTTAGGAATCTCCACACTGATTTCCACAATGACTGGACCAGATTGCATTCCCACCAACAGTGTAGAAGGGTTCCTTTTTTTCCACATCCCCACCAAAATTTATGATCATTTGTTTTCATGATGGTAGCCAATCTGACAGGAGTGAGATGGAATCTCAATGTAGTTTAAATCTGCATTTCCCTGATGACTAGTGACGTAGAACATTTTTTTAGATGCTTATATGCCATTCGTATTTCTTCCTTTGAGAATTCTCTATTTAGCCCCATAGCCCATTTTTGATTGGCTTGTTTGATTCCTTATTATTTAACTTCTTGAGTTCTTTGTATATTCTAGATATTAATCCTCTATCAGATATATAGCTGGCGAAGATTTGTTCCCATTCTGTAGGTTGCCTCTTTGCTTTCTTCACTATGTCCTTTGCAGTGCAAAATCTTTGTAATTTCATAAGGTCGCAGTGGTTAATCTGTGGTTTTATTGCCTGAGCAACTGGGGTTGTATTCAGAAAGTCTTTGCCCAGGCCACTATGTTGAAGGGTTTCCCCCACTTTTTCCTCCAGCAGTTTCAGTGTTTCAGGTCTGATGTTAAGGTCTTTAATCCGTTTGGACTTAATTCTTGTGCATGGAGAGAGAGAAGAATCTATTTTCATCCTTCTACAGATATATATCCAGTTTTCCCAACACCATTTGTTGAAGAGGCTGTCTTTTCTCCAATGAGTATTTTTGGCATTTTTATCGAATATCAGGTGGCTATAGCTACCTGAGGTTACATTTGGGTCCTCAATTCTGTTCCATTGATCTACAAGTCTGCTTTTGTTCCAGTACCATGCTGTCTTTGTTACTATGGCTCTGTAGTATAGGTTAAAATCAGGTATGGTGATACCACCAGCCTTATTTATGTTGCTCAGTATTATTTTAGATATTCGAGGTTTTTTGTGATTCCAAATGAATTTTTGGATTGTTTTTTTCTTTTTTTGGTTTTTCGAGGTAGGGTCTCACTCTAGCCCAGGCTGACCTGGAATTCACTATGGAGTCTCAGGGTGGCCTCAAACTCACGGCGATCCTCCTACCTCTGCCTCCCGAGTGCTGGGATTAAAGGTGTGCACCACCACACCCGGCTTTGGATTGTTTTTTTCTATTTCCATGAAGAATGCCTTTGGAATTTTGATGGGGATTGCATTAAATGTGTAGATTGCTTTTGGTAAGCTTGCCATTTTCACAATATTGATTCTTTTAATCCAGGAACAAGGGATGTTTTTCCACTTCCTAGTGTCTTCTGCAATTTCTCGCTTGAGTGTTTTAAAGTTCTCATTGTAGAGATTCTTTACTTCCTTGGTTAGGTTTATTCCAAGGTACTTTATTTATTTATTTTTTTGATGCAATTGTGAATGGGAGTGATTCTCTGATTTCATCCTCAGTGTGTTTGTTGTTAGCACATAGGAAGGCTACTGATTTCTGTGTATTTATTTTGTATCCTGCTACATGGCTGTAGGTTTCTATCAGCTCTAACAGTTTGCTAGTAGAGTCTTTAGGGTCCTTTATATATAGAATCATGTCATTTGCAAATACTGATAACTTGACCTCTTCCTTTCCAATTTGTATCCCTTTTATGCATGTCTCTTGCCTTATTGCTATGGCTAAGACTTCCAGAACTATATTAAATAAAAGTGGGGACAGTGGACACCCTTGTCTTGTTCCTGATTTTAGTGGAAAAGCTTCCAGTTTTTCCCCATTTAGTAATATGTTGGCTGTAGGCTTATCATAAATATCCTTTATTATATTGAGATATGTTCCTTCTATTCCCAGTCTCTGTAGGACTTTTATCATGAAGGGATGTTGGATTTTGTCAAATGCTTTCTCTGCGTCTAATGAGATGATCATGTGATTTTTGTCCTTCAACCCAATTATATAATGTATAACATTTATAGATTTGTGTATGTTGAACCATCCCTGCATCTCTGGGATAAAGCCTGCTTGGTCAGGGTAAATGATCTTTCTGATATATTCTCATATTCTGTTTGCCAATATTTTGTTGAGAATTTTTGCATCTATGTTCATGAGGGAGATTGGTCTGTAATTTTCTTTTTTTGTTCTATCTTTGCCTGGTTTTGGTATCAGGGTGATGCTGGCTTCATAGAAGGAGTTTGGTAGAATTCCTTCTTTTTCTATTTCATGGAAAAGCTTAAGAAGCAATGGTGTTAGCTCTTCCTTGAAGGTCTGGTAAAATTCAGCAGTGAATCCATCGGGGCCTGGGCTTTTTTTTTGTTGGGAGATTTTTGATAACTGTTAAGATCTCCATGCTTGTTATAGGTGTATTTAAGTGATTAATTTCATCTTGATTTAATTTAGGTTGGTCATATAAATCAAGGAAATCATCCATTTCTTTAGGATTTTCATACTTAGTGGAGTATATGCTTTTATAGTATGTCCCTATCATTTTTTGAATTTCTCTGGCATGTGTTGTGATGTTACCTTTTTCATCTCTAATTTTATTAATTTTTTTCTTTTCTCTCCTTCTTTTGGTCAGATTTGCTAAGGGTTTATCAATCTTGTTTATCCTTTCAAAGAACCAACTCTTTGTTTCATTGATTCTTTGGATTGCTTTTTTGGTTTCTATTTCATTAATTTCTGCCCTAATCTTTATTATTTCTTCCCGTCTACTGATTTTTGGTTTGCCTTGTTCTTCTTTTTCCAAGGCTTTAAGGTGAAGCATTAGGTCATTTACTTGCGACCTTTCTAATTTCTTAATATAGGCACTTAAAGCTATAAATTTTCCTCTTAGAACTGCCTTCATTGTGTCCCAGAGATTTTGGTATGTTGTGTTCTCACTATTGTTTGACTCTATAAATTTTTTGATTTCCTTCTTGATTTCTTCATTGACCCATTCATCATTTAGTAGTGTATTGTTTAGTTTCCATGATTTTGTGTATGCTCTATAGCCTTTCTCGCTATTGACTTGTAGTTTGATTCCATTGTGGTCAGATAGAATGCAAGGAAATATTTCAATTTTCCTGAATTTGTTAAGATTTGCTTTGTGTCCTAATATATGGTCTATTTTAGAGAATGATCCATGTACTTCTCAAAAGAATGTATATTCTGCAGCATTTGGATGAAATGTCCTGTGTATATCTGTTAGGTCCATTCCTTCTATGACCTCATTTAGTCCAGATGCCTCTCTGTTTATATTTTCCTGGGATGACCTGTCAATTGATGAGAGTGGGGTGTTAAAGTCACCCACTTCCACTGTGTTTGGTGTTATCTGTGACCTTAGTTCTAACAGTGTTTGTTTGATGATTTTGGGAGCCCCCATGTTAGGTGCGTATATGTTTAGGATTGTAATGTCCTCCTGTTGGAGTTTGCCCTTCCTTATCTTTCTTGACTAACGTTGGACTGAAGTCTACCTTGTCAGATATTAGGATAGCAACCCCTGCTTGTTTTGTGGGTCCATTTGCTTGAAACACCGTTTTCCAACCTTTCTAATGTCCATCCTTTGTAGAAAGGTGAGTTTCTTGGAGACAACAAATTGTAGGATCCTGCTTTTTAACCCAGTCTGCAAACCTATGTCTTTTGGTTAGGGCATTGAGGCCATTGATATTAAGAGATATTATTGAAAGGTGTGTATTTATGCTTGCTATTTTTTTTTTTTTTGTGGTTCCGGTTCTACCTTTGCTCTCTTGAGTTAACTAGTATTTGAGTATTGCTTGTTGTTTTCCAGGTTCCTTATATGTGTGTTTTTCCTTCTCTGCGGCATGGAGGATTCTTTCAAGTATTTTCTATAGAGCTGGTTTTGTCTTCAAATACTCCTTTAGCCTGCTTTTGTCATGGGATGACCTTATTTCTCTGTGTATTTGAATGGATAGTTTTGCAGGATAAAGTAACCTTGGTTGACAGTTGTTATCTTTCAGGACTTGGAATACATCACTCCAAGGCCTTCTGGCTTTTAAAGTTTGTGTTGAGTAATCTGCTGTGATCCTGATAGGCTTGCCTTTGTAGGTAACTTGATTTTTCTCTCTAACTGCTTTCAATATTTTTTCTTTGGATTGTGTGTTTGGTAGTTTGATTATAATATGGCGAGGAGAGGTTCTTTCCAGGTTTTGTCTGGCTGGTGTTCTAAAGGCTTCCTGTATCTGCATTGGCCCCTCTTTCCCAATTTGGGGGAAGTTTTCTTCTATGATTTTGTTGAAGATGCCTACTATGCCTTTGGAGTGAAATTCTTCTCCTTCTACTATACCCTGAATTCTTGTATTTGATCTTTTCATAGTGTCCCAAATATCTTGAAATTCCCAGTCATACTTTCCTACTAGTTTGTCTTTCTCTTTGTTGGATTGTATTAAATTTGCCACCTGGTCTTCTAGCTTAGATATTCTGTCCTCTCCTTCATCCATTCTACTGTTGAGATTTTCTACAGAGTTTTTTATTTCATTAACTGTGTTCTTCATTGCTAGTAATTCTGACTGGTTTTTCTTTATTATTTCTATTTCCTTATTTATGTCTTGTATTGATTTCTTTATTTCGTTAAATTGGTGTCCTGTGTCTTCTTTGATTCCTTTGATTTCCTCTGTGATTTCTTCTTTGAGTTCATTGAACATATTTACAATCATTCTTTTGAAATCTTTCTCAGGCATTTCCTCTAACTCGTTCTCACTAGAGGTCATTTCTGATGCATTGATACTCTTTGGTGGATCTATATTGCCTTGGTTTTTGGTGTTTCTTGTGTTATAATGTATATATTTTTGCATCTTGGATTAAGTTACTGCTTAGATTTTCCAGTTAGCTGGGTATTCTTAGATGTATCAATTGATCTGATGTTGTATATCTTCAATGTAGGAGATTAAGATGTTAGGTGTGGCTCTTAACACTCTCAGAGTATCTAGACAAGTGTTCCTAGGGGTTGAGTTTGCCTGCTATGGGAGTATTCAAGTAGGTTGAGTGGAATAAAATACAGGTATATTCTAAAATTTAACTCAACCCTGTACACATTCAGTCAAAAACAGCACCGAGTATTTATGCAAGAGTAGGTATTATAAGAACCAGATCCTCTATCAACAAAGAGGTTAAGATTTCTGGTCTGTTGAAGGATCCAAGTCAGCTTGTGAACAAGTGAGCCCCTTCCCTGGTTTAATCCCAGTTACCTTTTTGGATGCTTTTGGTCTCAGTCAAGTTGCTGGCTGGGACGTTGGGCCGCTGTTCTGTTTTCTGGAACTGGGCACTGGCTTTTCCTGTTGGTCAAACCAAGCCTGGCAACTGTGGCCCTGCAGATTGGCACCCCTGCTGCTGGATCTGCTAATGCTGCCGCTGAAGCTGCCGCTGCTGGATCCGCCGCTGCTGCCACTGGAGCTGCCGCTGCTGGATCCGCCGCCGCTGATCCACTGGAGCTGCTGCTGCTGGATCTGCTGCCACTGAAGCTGCTGGAGCTGCCGCTGCTGGATTCGCTGCTGCTGGGTGCACCGCCACTGATCCACTGGAGCTGCCACTGCTGGGTCCATGGCCGCTGAAGCCGCTGGAGGTGCCGCTGCTGGATTCCCCACTGCTGAAGCCAGTGTAGCCGGTGCTGGAGCTGCTGATGTTGCTGTTGGAGCTGGAGTCATGGCTTCCACTACCACTTCCTCTGCAGGAGCCCGAGCCGCCGCTGCCAGAGCTGCTTTGGCCTGCCCGTGTGGGCTCTGGATGCTCTGGATCTTGCCTACTTCTCTGCTGCTGTTTTAATCTCTTATACACCTCCCTTTTTAGTAAAGGTGTGAATTTTGCTGGGTTTTCTTTGGGTTTTTCTCCCCTAGGCTGCTTTGGCGTGGTTCCTATGCTGCCATCTTGACCAGAAGTCTCTAATTTCTTAATATAGGCATTTAGAGCTATAAATTTCCCTCTTACAACTGTCTTCATTGTGTCCCAAAGGTTTTGGTATGTTGCATTATCATCATGATATGATTCTATGAATTTTTTATTTACTTTTTGATTTCTTCAATGACCCATTCATCATTCAATAGTGTATTGTTTAGTCTCCATGAATTTCTGTATGCTCTGTAGCTTTTCTTGTTGCTGATTTGCAGTTTAATCCCATTGTGGTCAAATAGAGTACAAGGGATTATTTCAATTTTCCTATATTTGTGGAGATTTGCTTTGTGTCATAATATATGGTCTATTTTAGAGAAAGCCCTATGTGCTGCTGACAAAAATGTATATTCTGAAGCATTTGGATGGAATGTTCTGTAGATATCTGTTAGGCCTATTTGTTCCCTGACATTATTTAATTCAGATCTCTCTCTCTCTCTCTCTTTTTTTTTTTTTTTTTTTTTTTTTTTTTTTTTTTTTTTTTGCTGAGATGACCTGCCAATTGATAAAAGTGGGGTAGTGAAGTCACCCAGTACAATTGTGTTTGATGTTGTAATCTGTGACCTTAAGTCTAATAGTGTTTGTTTGATGAAACTGGCAGCCCCCATGTTAGGTGCATATATGTTTAGGATTATAATGTCCTCCTGTTGGAGTGTTCCTTTAATCAGTATAAAATGACCTTCTTTTTTTAAAAAATATTATTTTAAAGACTTATTTTTGTTTATTTAATTGAGAGCGATAGAGAGGACGCAGAGAGAGAGAAAGAGAGAATGGGCACGCCAGGGCCTCCAGCCACTGCAAACGAACTCCAGACGCGTGCGCCCCCTTGTGCCTCTGGCTAACATGGGTCCTGGGGAATCGAGCCTCGAACTGGGGTCCTTAGGCTTCACAGGCAAGCGCTTAACCGCTAAGCTGTCTCTTAAAATGTCCTTCTTTATCTTTCCTTACTAATGTTGGTTTGAAGTCTATCCTGTTAGGTATTAGGATAACAACTCCTGCTTATTTCCTAGGCCCATTTTCTTGAAATACCATTTTCCATCTTTTCACTGGAATACTGTCCATCTTTTATTGAGAGATAACTGTCCTGGAGGCAACAAGTGGCAGGATCCTGCCTTTTAATCCAGACTGTAAGCCTGTGTCTTTTGGTTGGTGCATTGATGCCAGTGACATTAAGAGTTATTATTGGAAGGTATGCATTTATTCTTGCCATTCTTCTTGTTTTGTAGTGTTTCCTGTTTTTTCTTTATTCTCTTGTTTTAACTGTTATTTGAGTGTGGTTTATTTGTTTCTACTTCCTCCTGTGTGTGTTTTGCTTTCTCTTCAGTGTGAAGAATTTCTTCAAGTATTTTCTGTAGAGATGATTTAGTTGTCATAAATTCTTTTTGCCTGCTTTTGTTGTGGAATGTCCTTATTTCTCCATCACTTTGGATAGATAGCCTTGGAGGTTGACAGTTGTTATCTTTCAGAACTTGGAATACATCATCTCAGTGTGGATGGAGTATAATAAATATATCTATAAAAAATGTCTGAATGCACCTAAGACTTTCAGTGAAGAGATCAATATTGCACTTCCCTCTTCTGAAACATCAGTAAGGAAGATTACTTTATACAATTTTTTTATAGCTAATAGATAACAACAATTCTGTAATCATTTACAACTAAAGTTAAAAAGATAGGAACAGACTCAGGCCTGACCCCTTTTACACAATATATAACTACCTTATCTTGTGAGGCAACCACCTGTGGTTAATCTTATTTGACAGAAAGTAATGTCTTAACCCTCACAGTCCACAAATCTCTCCACTCTACAAACACAGAGGAATTCAAACAGAGGATTGTAAAAGATGTGGAACTTCAGCATAATCAGCATTTGGAACCTTTGTTTTGGCATTAGCTAGCAGAGGTCCATATGTGAAGATTTGATGAAGGCCATCTCCCTCTCTCTGAAATTAGTTTTACATGATAACACTCACTGACTCAATCATTTCCTATAACAACAGCTTCCTTACTTTTAGCATTAATTTCTACAGAAGGAGACTGTAAGGAAAGTGAAAAAGAAAAGCAAAGGAAAACACTGGACTTGATCTCAACAAAGACTGTTTATTGAAGCACAGGGAGGGGCTGCAACCTTCCAGTGGGATGGAGGATGAAACAATGAGCTAGGCTGGGGTTCAAGTGCTTATAAGGAAGATCCTAAGGAAAACAGACTGGAACACGTGCATATCCAAGGGAAGTAGATAAGGAACTGTAGTTATTTGTGTCCTTGCTTGGAACAAGCTTTTTCAGTAAAATTGTCTAGGAAGGATACCCCAGATGGTTACTGTTCCTTCAAGGCTTTTTCATTTTAGAGAAGTTTATCAATCAGGGGAGTTGTCAAGCTTGTTGGGACTGAATGCCTCTGATGTTTCTTCAAGGTCTTCTAGTCTCAGGGACAGTCATTAATCCTTTAGTTCTTTCTGGTTTTCAGGGAGAGTCATTAACCTTTCAGGGACCAACAAATTACAATTATAAAGTATGTTTTCAATTAAGGTATTTTCAGTTAAGATAAAATGGGTTAACATAAAAAGTTGTTTCTCTGTAGTTCTCTTGCCTTAATTGTTTATATAATTAAAACTCAAGTCTTTATACTAGGTGGTAAATTTATTGATAGTGCCATGCCTCATATTGAGATGGAAATTGACATATAGAAATCTAGAAGCCCTTGCCCCAAAGTTATGTCCTGTACTATAATATACTTTTGTATTTGTTATGTCCCATACTGTATAGTCTTTTGTACTGTTTCAAAGCCATAGTTTGTATTGCAGCTTCTGACCTGTACTGAAAATCATCTTGTTTCTTATCTCCATAACAGAGCTGCAGGCATCTCTCACTAATTAACCTTTTTTATATTTTCTATAAAATTTGCCTATTTCATATTCAAGGTTTCTGGCACGAGGCTAGGCATTTGAGCTCTAAGACTTAACAATAATAAGACCAATCCAAGATAAAGTATATAATCTCTGAACCACCAAGAATCAGGGTCCAAGTTTTGGAAGAGATTCCCCTGGGCCCACACTGGTATGAAAACAAACTGATTTTCCATTCAGTCTCTGGTGCTGATTCTGTGGGCCTTAGTTTCCTATATCAATATCAAGGTTAAAATTTAGGTATACATGGTGTCAAGCTTTGGTTACTAAAAAACTAAGTCATTAACAAAATCAGGATATATTTTAACTCATTTTATTTGTTTATTTAAACTCTAAGTGTTACATAAAAGTCAAAACCACAGAATTGATGTAAACAACCTTCTGGACCTCTGCAGTTTCACTAATTCACCTTGGAGAGTTCTATAACAGACGGACTCCAGCTTTCTGGGCCCTTTCTTATTGGTCTCCAACGTCTAAAAGTCAACAAAAATGGAGAACATCCAATTCTTTTTCTCTGTCTCACTTCAGCTTGAAGAAGTCAGACTTGAACCTAGCACCCATCTTCTAAAAACTTGGAGGCTCTCTCTGTTTTTAAAATCCTGATGTTAGACTTGGAGGTCATTAAAATACAGGTCCAACTTCCTTTGTCCCTGGTAACATTAGAAAAAAGTCTCCATTCTAGGATTCTGGGGCTAATACCTTTTATTATGGTGATTTCTGGACCCCTCCACACCCAGATAAAAGAGGGCCATCCCTCTGTTGGAGCTAACTCACCTGAGAAGCCAAGGGCAAACCTCGCTAAAACTGAAATATCATAGTTCTAACATGATGTTTCATAACCCCAGAAAAATTGTCTCTATGGTTTTCTAAACTCCACATTTCTGGTGTTCTGGCCTAATAGACAAACAACTATATGCGAGACCTTGTGATCTTGCTTATTCCCTTCAACTTTTCATTTTCCAATCATATCAGTCAATCTTTTATCTGTCTACTCATACAGTTTATTTCAACAGCTCCTAGTCCAAATGATTTCAGAAATGCACTTAAAACTTTGAAACTACCTCCCAATCTGTGCTCACCCCCCTGCTTGTCCTTCAGGAACAATGCTATTCCTTCCAGAGATCCTGAAATTGAGCTCTTCTCAGATTCCATACATACAAATGGGTCGAAAATACAACTTTCAGAAATTCAGTATCCTATTCCTGAATGCCAAGAAGTCTGTCCAGAAAGTGCCCCCTACTATCTAGATATCCCCAAGAGACCTGGGTACCTGACTGGCTATCTCAAAGGAAAGGAGTTCAAACCTACTGGCCTGATAGCACCACTGGGGGACTGTCTCTTTGCCTGTCACCCACCACAAGTACTGACCCTTTTCTCATGAATACCTGACTCCTCACCCTCTCATCTGTCCCACCCCTTTGAGATCCCACTATAGCTGGAAGAGCTTCTTGCCTAATAACTTCTAATTATGACCTTGTGGTAGTTTACATAACTGTACCCCAATAGATTCAGGAATTTTATCAAAGCTTCTTGGATTTCCAACTACCTGGCTTGAGGAGGTCACTGGGTGGATCCTGGGGTCCAGCCCTAAAGTGTTTGTTAATGGGGGCAGATCTGAACTCCAGCCTAAGATATGCAGAATGATGGAGCTCTGCCTGGATTTCTGGAGTGTGCTTGTTTATAGTGCTGCTGCTGGTGGTATTTTCTCTCAGTATGGACCTATGAAAGGAGGCCAACTTTTTCTACCAACATGGAACTTCCCCTTGATCTGTAAGTCTCAATAAATTCCTCCCTTCCACAAACTATTTCATGTTTGGAAGTTCATCCCAGCAATGTGAAGCTGTCTATGATAGACCTCTTCTGATTACCTTTCCTGGAAACCTGTAATAATACCGTGACTACCACTCTGACTGAATCCAAAGCCTTCTTTGCACCCAGTAGGACCTGGCTGGTCTACACTTCTGGCCTCACCAATTGTATCACCCTCAGGGAGTTACTTCCCCTGGTGTACACCTGCAGCACACCTGAGGATGAACATCTCATGTTACCCCCAGACCCTCTAGTCCTTTAATCTCACTACTTCCCCTTGATGTATCAGGCTTTTAAAATATTGTCCCTTTTAATGTCTTTCTCCTCTACCTCAGGACTAGCCAACAGAAAAGCCACACTAAAAAAACACCAGGCTGCTCAACAACCATCAACCCAACTGGGACTTCTCCTCACTCTAGTCTCTGAGTACAGATGTCCCCATTTTGTTTTCAGGGTCTAGATGGATGATTAATGGACCACTGACCTTGGACCACTAACCTCAGTGGATCATAAAACTTTCCTGGACAATAGCATGTTAAGGGATGTCTGTTACAAAGCAAGCTCATAACTCAAAGATGTGACCTTAAGAGCTATTAGGCTACCCTGGCAAGAAGACACAGCCCCCATCCTTACCCTTTATATCTCTACTTTCTCCCACATTCAAATGCAGTAGTTCCATTTCAAGAGAGCTGCTTTACCCTCCAATAAAGTCTGTGCTGTTGAGGTTGGCTTTCTTTTCTCTCTTGTATTTCTTATGTTGCTCTAGTCAATCCTGAATTCCAAAACAGTCATTTGCCTGCTAATTAACCTTTTTTTTCTGTTTTCTATAAAACTTGTTTATCACATACTCAAGGTTTCTGGCACCAGACCAGGGCTTTGAGCTCTGACTTAACAATACTGAGAATAGTTAAGGTATATAAGCCATGCACCACCAAGAATCATATTCCTGGCTTTGGAAGAGACTCCACACTGGTGTTAAAGTAAGATTTCATTTTGATTCTCCTCTCAGTATCTGGTGCTGATTCTGTGAACCTCAGTTTCCATAACAGCTTGGTACATTTGGGCTGGAAAACCCCCATATTCCCCATGCCCACAGATCAGGCTTGCCCCTTGTGACACCACTGCACAGAGCTCAGCTGCAGTCAGGAGGCCTGGATACATGGGGTAAGTGTCACTTGGCCTCTTTGCTTGGGATCCAGACTTTGTGGGCTGTTGCCTATGCTATCAGACCATGCTTCACCCAGTGGACCTAACAAAGGGAGTGGACAAATAATTTGGGACTTCAGAAAACTGTTAAAACACCCAAGGGTGCTCAGTTAGACCCACCAAGGTGGTGGAAGAGCCTGATAACCTCTTTGCAGCCATTGCAAGTGTTCAGTTAGGGCCTCAGTGGGAGGTGCCTGTTTGGAGTCCGTTGTGAATGAGTGTGTCTGTGATGTGATTGTGGCTCCATGGCTGAAAGGCTATGGAGTGTGGTTGGGCCCTAACCTGTGGTTCCATGGTTTGGTTTGGCCCTCCTCATAGGGAACCTGACGCTGGGGTTTATACAGTCCTGGCAATGCTAAGAGGTGCCTAGTTCCCTTCAAAGGGAGAGGCCAGGAGGGTGAAGTGAGCTTTGTTCTGTGCGGTTCCTGCTCAGGAGGTCATTGTCTCTGTTTATGACACTGACACAGGGTGGAACATTACGAATGGGTCTGTCAGCAAGCTCACTGTTTTAGATTGTATGATCACTGACTTTAAGAAGGGAGATTCAGGAGATTATGATACTAAGATGACATCAGGGAAAGACCTTTTGTGAATTAGGATGGCCAGCTTTTAATGTTGAATGGCCCCCAGAGAGAACTATGAAAGGGACTTAGCGCATAGACAGGGAACATTCAAGATTCTCCTACTCTCAGGAACCTCCACACTGATTTCCACACTGGCTATACCAGACTACATTCTCACCAACAGTGTGAAAGAGTTCCCCTTTTTCTGCATCCTTGCCATCATTTACTGTCATTTGTTTTCTAGATGATAGCCATTCTGACAGGAATGAGATAGAATCTCAAAGTAGTTTTAATTTGCATTTCTCTGATGGCTAAAGATGTAGGACACTTTTTTAGATGTTTATATGTGATCTGTATTTCTTCTTTTGAGAATTCTCTATTTAGTTCCACAGTCCTTTTTTTTTTTTTTTTTTTTTTTGAGGTAAGGTTTCACTCTGGCCCAGGCTGACCTGGAACTCACTATGCAGTCTCAGGGTGGCCTCGAACTCACAGTGATCCTCCTACCTCTGCCTCCCGAGTGCTGGAATTAAAGGCATGTGCCACCACACCTGGCAATAGTCCATTTTTTAAGTGGGTTCTTTGATTTGTTATTGTTTGGTTTTTTGAGTTCTTTGTAGATTCTGGATATTAATACTCTGTCAGATGTACAGCTGGCAAAGATTTTCTCCCTTTCTGTAGGTTGTCTCTTTGCTGTATTCACAGTGTCATTTGCTGTTAAAAAAAAAAAAAAAAGCTTTGTAATTTCATGAGATCCCAGTGGTTTATTGGTGGTTTTATTTCCTGAGCAACTGGGGTTATATTCAGAAAGTCATTGCCTATGCCAATATGTTGAAGGGTTTCCCCTACTTTTTCCTCTAGCAGTTTCAGAGTTTCAGGTCCGATGTTAAGGTTCGTGATCCATTTGGACTTGATTCTTGTGCATGGAGAGAGACAAGTATCTATTTTCATCCTTTTACACACACACACATACACACACACACACACACACACACACACACACACACACGTGTAGTTTTCCCAGCACCACTTGTTGAAGAGGTTATCTTTTCTGTAATGAATTATTTTAGCATTTTTGTAAAAAATCAGATTGCTGTAGCTGCCAGGATTAACATCTAGGTCCCCTATTCTGTTCCATTCATCTACGTGTCTGTCTTTGTGCCAGTACCATGCTGTTTTTGTTACTATGACTTTGTAATATAGCTTAAAATTGGGCGGTATGGTGTTAATTCAAGCCTTATTAGTATTATTGCTCAAAATTGTTTTGGCTATTCAAGGTTTTTTGTGCTTCCAAATGAATTTTTAGGATTTTTTTTTCTATTTCTGTGAAGAATGCCATTGGAATTTTAATAGGGATTGCATTAAATGTGCAGATTGCTTTTGGTAAGATTGACATTTTCACAATATTTGGTCTTCCAAACCAAGAGCATGGGATGCCTTTCCATTTTTCAGTGTCTTCTACAATTTCTTGTATGGGTGTTTTAAATTTTTTATTGTAGAGATCCTTCACTTCCTTGGTTAGGTTTATTCCAAGGTACTTTATTTTTTGGGGGGGAGGCAAGTATAAATGGGAGTGATTCCTGGATTTCATTCTCTGCATGTTTGTTGTTAGTATATAGAAAAGCTATTGATTTCTGTGTGTACATTTTGTATCCTGCGTCATTGCTAAAAATTTTTATCAACTCTAAAAGTTTGCTGGTAGAGTCTTTAGGGTCCTTTATGTATAGAATCATGTCAACTGCAAATAATGATAACTTGATCTCTTCCTTTCCAATTTGTATCCCTTTTATTAATGTCTCTTGTTTTATTGCTTTAGCTAAGACTTCCAGTACTATATTAAATAAGAGTGGGGACATTCAACACCCTTGTCTTCTTCCTGATTTTAGTCGAAAAGCTTCAAGTTTTTCCCCATTTAGTATTTATTGGCTGTAGGTTTGTCATAAATAGCCTTTATTATGTTGAGATATGTTCCTTCTATTTCTAGTTTTTGTAGGACTTTTAAAATGCAGGGATGTTGGATTTTGTCAAATGCCTTTTCTACATCTATTGAGATGATCATGTGATTTTTGTCCTCCAGCCCACTTATGTAGTGTATTACGTTTATCAGTTTGCATATGTTGAACCATCTGTGCATTGCTGGGATGAAACGTACTTAGAATGAATGATTTTTTTTTTTTGTTTTGTTTTTGGTTTTGGTTTTTCGAGGTAGTGTCTCACTCTAGTCCAGGCTGACCTGGAATTCACTATGGAGTCTCAGGGTGGCCTCGAACTCACGGCGATCCCCCTACCTCTGCCTCCCAAGTGCTGGGATTAAAGGCGTGCGCCACCACGCCTGGCTTAGAATGAATGATCTTTTTGATATATTATTTTATTCTGTTTGTCAGTATTTTGTTGAGAATTTTTGCATCTGTGTTCATGAGGGAGATTTGTCTGTAATTTTCTTTTTTTGTTCTGTCTTTGTGTGATTTTGGTATTAGGGTAATACTGGCTTCTTAGAAGGAGTTTGGTAGAATTACTTCCTTTTCTATTTTGTGGAAAAGTTTGAGAAGCACTTATGTTAGTTCTTCCATGAAGGTGTGGTAAAATTCACCAGTGAATCCATCTGGGCCTGGATCTTTTTTTAGTTGGGAGACTTTTTATAACTGCTTGGATCTCTGTACTTGTTATAGGTCTATTTAAATAGTTTATCTCATCTTGATTTAATTTTGGTAGGTCATATGAATCAAGGAAATCATCCATTTCTTTCAGATTTTCAAACTTAGAGGCATATATGTTCTTAAAGTATGTGCTTATGATTTTCTGAATTTCTTTGATATCTGTTGTAATGGTATCTTTTTTCCTCTAATTTTTTATTTTTTGTCTCTTCTTTCTTTCATCCAATCAGATTTGCTAAGGGTTTATCAATTTTGTTTATCCTTTCAAAGAACCAAGTCTTTGTTTCATCAATTCTTTCAATTGCTATTTTTATTTCTATTTAATTAATTTATGCCCTATTCTTTTTTATTTCTTCCTATTAATTTTTGTTTGCTTTTTTCTTCTTTTTCCAAGGACTTAAGATGAAGAATTGAATTGTTTACTTGTGAACTGTCTAATTTCTTAATATAGACCCTTAGAGCTATAAATTTTCCTCTTAGGACTGCCTTCATTGTGTTCCAAAGGTTTTGGTATGTTGTGTTATGATCATTTGATTCTAAGAATTTATTGATTTCCTTTTTGATTTATTCAATGACCCCATTCATCATTCAATAGTGTACTGTTTAGTCTCTGTGAATTTCTGTATGCTCTGTAGGCTTTCTTGTTGCTGATTTGTAGTTTAATCCCATTGTGGTGAGATAGAGTACAAGGGATTATTTCAATTTTCCTGTATTTGTTAAGATATTACTTGTGTCCCAACATATGATCTATTTTGGAGAATGTCCTCTGTGCAGCTAAGGAAAATGTATATTCTGAAGCATTTGGGTGGAATGTTCTGTAGATATATATTAAGGTACTTTTGTTCCATGACATCACTGGATCTGGATTTCTCTCTGTTTATCTTTTGCTAGGATGACATGTCCATTGATGAGAGTAGGGCATTGAAGTCACTCACTACAATTGTGTTTGGTGTTATTTGTGATCTTAAGTCTAATAGTGTTTGTTTGATGAAATTGGGAGCCCCAATGTTAGGTGCATGTAGGTTTAGGTTTGTAATGTCCACCTGTTGGAGTGTTCCTATAATCAATATAAAGTGACATTCTATATCTTTCCTCCTTTAATGTTGGTTTGAAGTCTATACTTTCAGATATTAAGATAATGGCCCCTGCTTGTTTGCTAGGCCCATTTGCTTGATATGCTGTTTTTTTATCCTTTCACCCTCAGTGTCTATCTTTTATTAAGAGATGATTTTCCTGGAGGCAACAAACAGCAGGATCCTACCTCTTAATCCAGTCTGCAAGACTGTGTCTTTTGGTTGGAGCATTGAGGCCATGGATATTAAGAGTTATTATTAAAAGATATGTGTTTATTCTTGCCATTCTTCTTGTTTTGTAGTGCTTCTTGTTTTCCCTTACTCTCTTGTTTTAACTGTTATTTGAGTGTGGTTTACTTTTTCCTGTTTCCTCTTGTGTGTGCTTTGCTTTCTCTTCAGCGTGAATGATTCATTCAAGTATTTTCCAAAGAGCTGCCTTAGTTGTCATAAATTCTTTTAGCCTGTTTTTGTTGTGGAATGTCCTCATTTCTCCATAAATTTGGATAGATAGTTTTGCAGGATAAAGTAATCTTGGTTGACAGTTGTTATTTTTCAGAACTTGTAATACATCATTCCAAGCCCTTCTGTATCTGCATTGGCATTTATTTCCCAATTGGGGAAAATTCCCTTCTATGATTTTGTTGAAAATGCTTACTATTCTTTAAGAGTGAAATTCTTCTCCTTCTACTATACCCTGAATTCTTAGGTTTGATCTTTTCATAGTGTACCGAATATCTTGAAATTACCACTCATACCTTCCTATTAGCTTGCCTTTCTCTTTGTTGGACTGTATTAGGTCTGCCAATAGGTCTTCTAGTTTAGATATTCTATTTTTTCCTTCATCCATTCTACTGGTGAGACTTTCATGGAGTTTTTTATTTGACTTACAGTGTTTTCCAGTGCTAGTATTTCTGCCTGGATTCCAGGTGAGCTTGGGTCTGAATCAGACTCTGCCCATAATAATGACAGAAGGAAAAGATAAAGGCCCTATGAATCTGAAAGCATCAAAGGCAGCAATAGTCAACTCCCAAAAACAGCTTAATTGAGAATGGTAAAGCTAACCAAGAATATGTAACCCATAACCTGCCCTGGCATGGAAAGACAGATTAGCTCTTCCAGTGCAGGCCCCATGTACCTGGTTTTTGGTTAGTCAGCTTCATTACCTCTTGGGGTGGCTTCCAGTCTCACCAATGCTGGGTGCCCACCTCGATCATTGGTGTTGCAGTGTGGATCTGGTGTTTTGATCAGCTGCACTGGATGCCCTGCTGTCAGGGGCTGTATGAGTTCTCTAAAAGTTTGTGGTTCTGATGGTTGGGGGATGGGAGAGTGCAGAAAGCCTGGAGTTGTACTCAACCTGCTCAGCTGGTCCCACCTGTATTCCCTTCAGCTGGTCTCTGCTGTCTGCCTTTCAGGTATTTTGCTTTTGCAAGGAGGCTGGTGAGGTTGGGCAATCCCCTCATTTGGTCTTTACTCCTGCAGCTTGGCACTGGGCCAAGTGGATGTGTGGACCAGCACAGATTGGGGCTGTAAGCCCCTCACAGGATTCTGGCTGGTTTCCTCCTTTCTGGTAGATTTTGGCTTGTCTTGCTTCTCTGCTGTGGCCACTAATAACCTATGCACTGTCACTTTTCAGAAGAAGAGTGTATTTTGTTGTGGTTTTGCTTAAATCCCTCCCTAGGCTTGTTTGGCGTGACTCCTATGCCACCTTCTTACCCAGAAGTGCTCTAAGTCTTTCTAATCATTTCATTTTCCGCTATTGTCTGTTAGATCCAAAATCAGAACCTCATGTTTGTCTAGCAAGCACTTTACCAGCCTCTACTTTAAAAAAATATATTTATTTATTTCACTGAGAATGATCTGTTCCAGGTTTGACCGTTTTCCTTCAAATTTCATTGTGTCATTTTTCCTTACTGTTGTGTAGAATTCCATCTTGTAGATATACCACATCTTTGTTAGCCATTCATCTAATAATGGACATCTGGCTTGATTCCAGCTCTTAGCTATTACAAATTGAGCAGCTATAAACATGGTTGAGCAAATCGCTGTGAACTGAGGTGTGGAGCATTTAGGGTACATGCCCAGTAAGGGAATAACTGGTTCTGCTGGTAACTCTATAAAGGGAGAGAGAGAGAAAGAGAAAGAAAAAGAGAGAGAAAGAATGAATATGGATGCACAAGGGCCTCCAGCTGCTGCAAACAACCTCCACATACATGTGCCACTTTGTGCATCTGGCTTACTGGGTCCTAGGGAATCAAACCTGGGTCCTTTGGCTTTTCAGGAATGTGCTTTAACTGCTAAGCCATTTCTCCAGTCAGCCCTAGGGAATCTGCCTGTCCCTGTCTCCTCAGTGCTAGGATTACAAGCATGTGCCACCATGCATGGCTTTTCTATGTGGGTTCTTCAGTCAAACTCAAATCAACCAAGATTACTTTATCCTGCAAAACTCAAATCTTCATGCAAGCATGGCAAGCACTTTACCAACTTAGCCATCTTTGTAACTCAAGGACTCTCAAATGCACATGACATATTCTATGTTGGAGCAATGGGAGGCATTGAAGACTTTGTGCTCCTTTGTGACCACAGGTGTGGGTTCTTCAAAGATTGGGACCACTGGCCTGGTGTGGATTGGCCTCTCTGGGGAGACAAAGGACCTAGAATCTAACCACAGCCCTGATATCTGTACCCATTTGTTGAGGGCTCTCTTGTTTTGGCTATATTCCTGTTGGCTGAGGCTCCACTTGAAGCTTCCCTCCCTACCCTATACCTAGCAGATTTCCTTAATTAAGCCAACATTTATTAGGCACCTACTGTGTGCCATGTGTTTTATATTCATCATTTCAGTGACTTCCTCCAAAATTCCCACAAGAAGTACAGCTCAGGGTCAGATGAAAAAACCAAGGTCAAAAGATGGAATCAGTTAAAAACTGCCAAACTCATAAGCTGAAGTGTGACTAATTGTCTCAGAAGATGCACATGTTTCATGGTATCTCCATGGAGATCAGTAAATGCTCACTGAATCAATGAATAAGTGAGTGGATGAATGAATGGTGAGAAAGTCTGGTGTGTTTGGGGTAAATAAGTGGAAATGAGAGATCTGAGTGGGACTCAAGTTGAGAGGAAGCATGGATGTAACCTGGAGGCAGTAGGGATTCATGAAGTGTTCTAGCCAGAAATGGGAGGATTTATTTGCTAAAGGAGTGGAGTTCATGAAGTATGTCACTAGGGGTCACTCCAATCTTAGTGTAGGCTATGTTTGAGTTGCACTATCAGCGGCTCAAGTGACTCTTTTTTAATTCATTATTTTTGCACTTTCTAGGCGTGGTGTGCATGCATACAAGTGAACATGTTCATGTACATATGGAGACTAAAGATTGACAGTAGTTGCCTTCCTGAGTAGCTATGCACCTTAGTTTTTGAGACAAGACTTCCTGAAGGCTTCTTCTACAGCTCATCAACTGGGCAAGACTAGTGAGCCACCAAGCCCAGGGATCCTTCTGTCTCCACCTTCCCTGTGCTAGGATTACAGGCATGTGTCCCCATGCTTGGCATTTACTTGGGAGGTGAGGATCCCAACTCAGTTCCCCACACTTGCATGGCAAGCACCTTAGCCACAGAGCATCTCCCCAGCCCTGTAGCTCTTGAGCATTGAATCAAATAGCTATGTAAATGGGAATACATGCCAGATTCAGAGCCCTTTGTATAAGAAAAAGAAGGTAACATGCCTCACGGATACTTAAAAAAATATTAATTACTAATTGAAGTGATGATATTTTGGCACATTGAGATAAATAGTTATATTATTAAAATGCATGTGTTTCTTTTTACTGAAAAATATGCTGTTTAAAGAGTTAAGATTGCATAGATGAATTAGATTTCTTTTTTTATTGGACAGCACTGACTTTGAAAGAGATTTTTTTGGATAGGGTTTTTCACTCTGTAGCCCAGACTGGCTTCAGATTCTTGCAATCCTCCTGCCACAACCTTCCAAGTGCCACTATACCTGGCTTTAGGTACAATATTTAAATTAAAGTTTTTTTTTCATGAAAATTTCTCAAATCACCTACAACAGTTCTAGTCTACATCTTAAAATTCCTTATAATCTTCTATGAGGTAGTTGAGCTATAATTTATTCAACAACATCCCCACTCATGACTTTTACTTCATGTGAAGGCTTCATGTCTCTATGACCAAAAAGGAAAGCAAGCCAAAATGTTGCAATAAATATTTTCATACTTATTTCATGCTTATGAACTGATTTTTTGTAATTGTGTATAGAACCCAGGGCCTTGTGCACAGTAGGTAGTACCCACATAAAGCCAGGTACACAAAGTGGCACATGTCTGGAGTTTTTGTGCAGTGGCAGAGGGCCTGGTGTGCCCATACTCATTCTCATGCTTTCTCTCTTTCTATCTCTAAAATAAATAAATAGATAAATAAATTAATAAAATATTAAAAAATTAAACAATATAAAAAATTAAACAACATGAAACCAAATAGCCCAATAAAAAGTGGAGTAAGGAACTGCCAGAGAGTAATCAAAAGAAGAAGCATAAATAGTTAATAAATATTTTAGAAAGTGTTCAGCATCCTTAGCCATCAGAGAAATGAGAATTAAAATGACTTTGAGAATCCATTTCACTTCAATCATAATGGCTCTCATCAAGAAAGCAAATGAAAGCCGGGCATGGTGGCACGCGCCTTTAATCCCAGCACTCGGGAGGCAGAGGTAGGAGGATCACCAGGAGTTTGAGGCTACCCTGAGACTTCATAGTGAATTCCAGGTCAGCCTGAGCTCGAGTGAGATCCTATCTGGAAAAACCAAAATAAAAAAAAAAAAAGGAAACAAATGCTGGTGATGGTAGTGGGAGAGAGGAACTCTTATTCTCTGTTGGTTGGAATGTAACTTGGTGCAGCCACTATAGGAAACAGTGTAAAGATTTCTAAAACTACTAAAATAGAACTGCCATATGGCCCAGATATACCACTTTTGGGCATAAGCCCTACCACAGAGATACTTGCACACCCATGTTCATTGCTGATCCCTCTATCACAATAGCAGAGTGGAATCAACCTAGATGTCCATCAACTGATGATAATGAAAATGTGGTACATATACAGACAGTGGGATTCTACTCAGCTGTAAGAAAAAATGACATTATACAATTTTCAAAGAATGGATGGATTCAATCAGTATGGATATCATACTGAGATAATCCAGGCACAGAGAAACAAACACCCCATGTTCTATCTCATATACAGATCTTACCTTCAAATCTTTGTATGTGTGTTTATGTGAGAGTGTGTGGATGACAGGAAACTAGAAGAGGGCCCATGATAGGGGAAAAAAGAGGCTTTGAGGGAGAGAGGTTGAGAAGGTACTAGAACTTATGTAATATGACAGTGAAAGGGAGAATACTGGGGGTGGAGGGATGGAATAACTGTGGATTGGGAACAGGAAGATGGAAAAGAGAAGGGGAAGGAGAGGAAGGTGATCCAAAAGTAAGTTTATGTAAAGAAAATAAAAATAAATAAGTGAAATAGAAAAATTGATATTGAACTTATATATTAAAATGAGAAACTTTGGGGGGATGGTGTACAGCTTAATGGTAGAGGGCTTGCTTAGGTTATGGGAGGCCCTGGGTTCCATCCTCAGTCATGGATATATATATATATAATAAAATAAAATCAGAAATTTAACAGAATGGAAGAATATATTGTTGGTCCTGTGTATCCATGGTTTCCACATCTATGGATTCAAACAACAAAATATCAAAAATATTTCCCTAAGCTGGGCCTGTCACCACAGTTACTCAGGGGCTGAGGCAGGAAGATTACAAGTGCAAGGCCTGGGCTGCAGAGTGAGTTCTAGGCCAGCATGAGCATAAAAAAGACTGTCTCAATATAAAAAGTAGAAGAATGTGATTATAGAGATGGCTCAGTGGATAAAGTGCTTGCCACACAAGCATGAAGACCTGAGCAAAGAATCCAGAACCCATGAAAAAGTTGGAAATGGTGATTCAACCTTGTAAGCCCAATTCTGAAAAGGTGGAGACAGAAGGATCCTTGGGGTTAGCTACTTTAGCTGAATTGGTGAGCTCTAGGTTCAGTGAGAGATGCTGTGTCAAACAATAAGGTTGAAAGAGTCCTGACAATGACCTCTGCTTCTACAAGCACACAGACACATGTACACACACACAGCTGAACACACTTGTACACTTACATGCATACACACATATGTGCATACCACACACATATATACATGCAAAAATGTAGAAAAAGTGCTGGTGAGTGTTTCAGTGATAGAGTACTTACCTAGCATTTGTAAGGTCCTAGGTGTAATCTTAGTGTGTGAACACAGATGCAATCATGCTGTGCCATGTTGAATGAATACAGCTCTTAAGATCCACATGTAAAGGCTTGGTCTCTGGGAAAGTGGTACTGGGACATTCTGTGGACTTCAAGTGGTGTTTGTGTGTGTGTGGGGGGGCGTCAGTGAGTACTTAGGTCACTGGGGATGTAACTTTGAAGCTGATTGTGGACTTCTGTTTCTCTGCTTCCTGGATCAAGATGTGAGCTCTTGCTCAGATGCATGCTCTCACCCTTCCTAGGCATCAGAGGCCAAGCCAAAATCCTTCCTGATCTTGGATTTTAACCTCAAATCTGTGAGCGAAATAAACTTTTTATCTTCTTCAGTACTGACTGACACATTCTCTTTCTTGGGAATTAAAATAACACCTGCACCTCCAATATGTGTTCTCTAGATTTTATCACCCAAATCATCTATGAATAATATGTGAAAAGGTGGGACCTCTGGGAGGTGATTTGGGTCATGGAGACTCTGGCTTCATGGGAATGGCATTGTTACAAAGTTGAGCTATTTTTGCTTTGCTTGCTCTGTCTGGCCATATGTGTTCTACCTCACTAGATGCCCATACCATGATTGTGGACTTTCCAACCTCCAAAATTGTAAGCCAGATAACATTCTGGCTTTGTTTTCTCTATTTAAATTTTTTTCATTGACAATTTTCATACATGTACATAATGTAATTTGATCAGTATCCTCTCCAGTTACCTCTTTTGTCCCCTTCCCTTGTTACCTTTTCACTGAATCCCTTCTTTACAGATAGTTCCTTTCTGCCTTGATGTCTTGTTTATGGCCTCCTCCATATTATTTAAATGATTTTTATATATTTTATTTATTTGAGAGAGAGAGAATGAATGGGCATGCCAGAGCCTCTAGCAAATGCAAATGAACTCCAGGTGCATGTGCCACCTTGTGCATCTATCTGGCTTACACATGAGTACTGGGGAATTGAACATGGGACCTTTGCAGGCAAGTGCCTTAACCACTAAGCCATCTCTCCAGCCCTATCTTCCTCCATTTTACATGCTAATATGTTGTTGGCCTCATATTGTGCAGGTAATAATGACAATCACTGTGAGGTCAACACTACTTTATGTCCGGAAGATAGAATTCCCATCCAGGGTCTTGCTTGTAGCCCAAGATGGCTAGTGCTAGGATGACATGTGTGTACCACCATGCCCAGTGTACTTATCTATCTATCTATCTATCTATCTATCTATCTATCTATCTATCTATCTATCTATCTATCTAATCATCTACCTATCTATCATCTAAGTCTGCCAAATATATGTCATGTAGGTTGAGCATTCTTAATCCAAAACTTGAAACTTATATATAAAACTATGTGCACATATAGGTGTATATACTATAGGTAAATGTTTGTGTATGTGGTGGGCACACATGTGTGGGTGATATGCATATGTGTGTAGAGGCCAGAGGAAAGTGTTGGATCTTATTCTTGAGAATGCTGTCCAACTCATTTTGAGACAGGGTCTCTCATTGTCCTGGAGCTCACCAATTAGGACAGTAAGCCACAGGAATCCACATTTCTCTAACTCACCAATCCTGGGATTGTCGATGCATGTCACTATACCCTGCATTTTTCATGAGTTCTGGGAATAAAACTTGGGTCCTAATGCTTGCGAGACAAGCACTTCATCCAATGAGCTATTTCCCCAGTTCTTGACTGTTTTCATAGGATTAAATCTGAGAAGTAAACGGGTTATCTTGGTGCATCCTAGTAGTTGAGACAAGAGGAATGTGAGTTTAAGGTCAGCTTGGTCTACATACTGTGATCCAATCTCAGAAAGAAGAAAAAATGGAGAAAAAAATCTAACAAGTAGTATTTCTGGGTGAAAAACAATTTATTCAATATTAACACATGTTGATAGTTGATTTCCAAAAGTGTCCACCCCTGAATGGACAAAGCAGGGGCTTCCACAAGTGACTCCCCTCTCCAGCCTATAGAGATAAACTCAACAGGCTAGGAGATAAGTCAAAATAAATTCACATGTAGGAAGATTGTGAGTTCAAGTTCTGCCTGGCCTACCCAGTGAGATTCTGTCTTAGAAACCTAAAACAGGGGTTGAAGAGATGACTCACTGAGTAATGTGCTTGCCATGTAAGCATGAGAACCTGAGTGTGGATTCCCAGAACCCATGTAAAAGCTGGGCATAGTGACAGGCACTGTAATCCCAGTACTGTAAAGATGGAAACAAGGGGATCCCTGGGGCTTACTGTTTAGCCATTATGGTTGAATTGGTGAGCTCCAGGTTCAGTGAGACACCCTGTGTACTAGACAACTCCACAAAGCTGGGACAAATATCTAACTAAACATGGTTTATGGGAGGAATAGGATTTATTTCAGATACAACAGAAGTTCCATCAATGGCAGAAGAAGCCGCTTACTTCCACACATCCAGAGAGAAACAACTACAGCAAGCACAAACCTGCAGCAAGGAGGGTCCCCAGAGCTCAGACTAATAGTTCTCCTGTAGCAGGAGTGTACCTGCTAGAAGATGAAGCTGTAAACTCAGTTTTCATACAACTCATGAGTCTATGAGGGATCACACATTCAAACTACCACACCCTGTCTCAAAAAATAAAATGGAGAGCAATTCAGAAGACATCTGATGTCAATTTCTGGTTTCCATATACCCACATGCATTGTACGTACATATATACCAATATACATAGATGCATGCATGCACACCACACATACATAAGTGTGCAAAAAATTTATAACATATCAAAACAGGAAAAATCTTGAGAAATCCTCATTAGTTTCATATGATTCCAAGAACCCTTAGATTGTTTCTAGTCTCCAGTCACAAAGGAATAGGTACATGAGTGTCTTCCTGAAACCTGGAAAAGATCCCAGACCTCTGGCAGAAATGAGAGGCCCCAGCATGTGACCTGAAAACTGCTCTAAGGGACTTAGTTCCTCCCAGGGTCATTTGTAGGCCCAGTTCCTGGAGCTGTCTGGAAGTGTTGTTCACTGTGAAAGACAATCCCCCTAATTTGGGGACAGTAGAGAGGATGAATCAAATTTCCACTGTATCAGTCATAGCTTTGGGCTCTCAGGATTCATTTTTGTGTCTTAGTTTTTCATTTGGAAAAGGGAAATAATAATTTCTGCCTCCCAGACTCTCTGTGGGGATAATATAGCAATGGCAATAATAAAATGATGCCCTACAATTCTTCCTTCCTCTTCCTCTCTATCTACTCTTTTTTTGTCATCCTTTTATTCTTCCTCCTTCACTCTCATTCTCCTTTCTCTGCCCTTTACTTTTGCTATTTTTCTTCTCCCTCCTTTCCTCTTCCTCTTTTTTCACTTTCCTTCCTCCTCCTTTTCTCCATCCTCTTCCACTCTCCTCTTCCCTTTTCCTTCCTCCCTTCTCTCTCTCTTGCCTCCTTCTTTCCTTCCCTCCCTCCTTCCTTTCTCCTTTCTTTCTTTCCTCCTCACTCTACCTCTTCCTTCCTTCTTCCTATTCCCTTTCCCCTCCTCCTCACTCCTCTTCCTCCCTCCTCTCTCCCTTTTCCTTCCTCCTTCATTTCCCTCCTCTTCTCATTCTGCTCCATACTCTTTCCTCCCCCTTTCACCTTCTTCCCCTCTTTCCTTTTTCTTCCCCCTCTTCTTCCTCTTTCTTTCTGTTTCCCTTATCCCTCCTCCCATGCTGGATAGGCTAGACAAGTACTCTACCACTGAGTTGTATCCTAGGCCATTAACATTCTTATTTTATTTTGAGATAAGTTCTCACTAAGTGGATCAGCCTCTCAGGTGGCTTGGATTATAGGTGTGCAACACCCTGCCAGGCCCTTGTATTTCTTTACATACATGTTCTGATTTTTACAGTTGCCCCATACAATCTGCTGGTAATGTCCTTATCCCCATTTTGCTCAGGAACAAACTTAAAGGCTCAGAAATATTAAATAACTCACCCAAGGCTGCTCAGCTCCTAAATAACAGAGTTGCAGTTTACCCTATTCCCTCTCCCCCACACTGAGATCCCATAACTACAACTGTGGTCTCTATGCAATCCTCCCATTTGGGATCACTCTAGGGCCCTGGGGGTGGGTTTTGGCAATGCACACCAAGGTACTTTCTGCCCTAGCAGGAACCTTATTTCTCCTTTGGAGTTCAAGCCTGGAACATTGTAACCACAACACTAACACTGTAACATCATATGTTGTGCAATGTTATGTACACCAAGGTCCTCATGGTTGTGCATCACGGTCACAGATCTTAATAAGATCAAACCTCTGTGCTCACAAAGTTGAGTGTTTCCTGGTCTTTGAGAATTTCTTTAGGATATAGGAGGTCTGTCTTTTTGTATCCCAGTCCATGGCATTTCCAGTTATTCCTTCATTCTTGTGCTTTTGTGTTTGTCAAATAAGCTTTTTATTTGCTCATGGCATTGAGGACTAAACTCAGGACATTGTGCTTGCTATAGAAGGACTCTACCAGTACAGAGCTACATACACTGCCCTTTATGGCTTGGTTTAGTTTCATGCTGGATGCTTTTTCACTTATTTTAGAACTGAGGGGCAAGACCAAGATGGGAGCAGGACTCTTCACCTGCTAACCTTCTCCCTTCCCAGTCTGGGTCTTAGCTCTGGCTCCACTCTCCAACCTGGTCACCTTACACAATATTATGGTTGAGGCATAATGCCTTTTTCTTCCTTTCCCTCTGTTACCAGCTGGCCTGATGCTGAGATCTATTTGCATTGTGGAGAAATTGGGCCTGGCTACTCCTTTAATTTCCATGTCTCAGACAGAAGGGTCCCCATAGCCTCTGCCAACAATGCTCCCTCTGGTGCTTTGGTAGTTGTCATTGGCAAGTATCCATAGATACTCTGTGTATGTTGGAACATGGAGATAAGATGTAGGAATGTTACCCATAGATAGCCACAGATGTCACCAGGGTTCCCTACTACCACTCAGACCAGGCCTGCCCTTCTCCGTGTAAGCATTGATCACTACACTCACAGTGCTTTGGGGTCCTAGCCTGCCTCCAGCCCTCATTAGGCATGTCTTCCACAGCATGATCTTTGCCTAGGCCATGACTTCACCCAGCTTGTCTCTTCTCTAAATCCATCTATTCATTCACTTCTGACTGATTGGGCTCCATTTTTTCTCCCCAGGAACCTCTCCTGACCTTCACTCTGCTCTCACCCAGGATAAGATGGTGGTAGGGAAAGCTCTGGACACACACTCCAGGTCTCCTTTTTCCTTCTCTCTCCTTTCATTTTTCCTAATCTTTCTTCCCTCTTCTCCCCTGCTCCTCTTTCTTTCTTCCTCACCCCTTCTTTCATCTCCTCCCTTCTCTCTTTCCTCCTCATCCTCCCCTTGTATCTTTCTCTTTCCTCCTCTTCCTCCTCCCTCTTCTTATTCTTCCTCTGTCTTCTCCATTTTCTCCCTCTTTCCTCCTCCTCTACTTCTTCTCTTCTTTTTGTGCTAGGGATAGAGGATGAAACTCAGGGCCTTGGGTTTGTATAAGATGCATTACCTCAGGCCTCTAAGTTTGTTTCGTCCCAACACTCTATCTCTCACCCCACCCTTCTTCCCATCTGCCACATGACCTTGGACCTGGTGTGTGACATATATAGTGCTAGGGATGGGACCCAGGGCCCAGTGCATACTAGACAAGCACTCTATAAACTTAGTTATATTCCAAACATAGGCTTCACTTTTGCCTTACTTTCTCTAGACTGCATTGTCCTCCTTCCAAGAGGTCACAAAAGAGGTGACAGGTTCCAGTATGTAAGTTGGGAAGATTGAGATATGACCTGGATTTTGGCAGGGGGCCTAGTTGGCCAGGCCCTGAAACCAGAGCATAGACATAAGTAGGTAGCTATTTTGGATTCTTTCCCTAAGTTTCAGTAAAACATGGGCTTCCTTTCCCTGGTGGACTGGTCCCATTCTCAGAGACTCCCAAACTGGCTGAGGAAGGAGGAAGGGCTTTGTGAAAATTGGGCAACTCACCAGCTGGGTGTTCACTTTATGTTACTTCATCTGGGGCATGGAGTAGCACAGGGTTTGTCAAGCTGGGCACCTCAAAGAGACAGCAGGACACAACATAGGTGTGGCTCCACACACTGCAAACAGCAAGAAACTAGGGCACTAGGTAGCTAGGTCTGGGAGAAGAAGGGAAACAAATGGCTCTGGAGGCCTGGATGAAGTACCTGGCCTCAAAGGGAAATCAAGTGGGACTTCTCAGAGGCAATGAAATGAGAAGTTTACAATAGTACATACTTTTTTGTCTCCCTTAGAAACACTATGTTTATTCTCTCTCACTCCCTCTCTCTGTCTCTCTCTTTGTCTGTGTGTATATCCTCTTCCTATACCCTCATATCTTTTTCATTATTATTTTATGTGTACATGTGTTTGTATATGTGTGTAAGCATGTGGAGGCCAGAGTTTGACATCAGGTATCTTCCTAAATTGCTCTTCATCTTTCTTTCTTTCTTTCTTTCTTTCTTTCTTTCTTTCTTTCTTTCTTTCTTTCTTTCCTTCCTTCCTTCCTTCCTTCCTTCCTTCCTTCCTTTCTTTCTTTCTTTCTTTCTTCCTTTCTTTCTTTCTTTCTTTTGTTGCTAGGCATGGTAGCATATGCCTTTATGAGAGGGTGAGCAAGATAGAGAGAGAGACAGAGACAGAGAGAGATTTGGTGCGCAGGGCCTCCAGCCACTGAAATTGAACTCCAAATGTGTGTGCCACCTTGTGCGCACATAGGACCTTGCACAATTGTGTCACCTTGTGCATATGGCTTATGTGGGACCTGGAGAATGGAACGTGGGTCCTTAGGCTTTGCAGGCAAGCACCTTAACAGCTAAGTCCTCTCCAGCCCTCTCCATCTTATTTCTTGAGAGAGGGTCTCATAGTCAATCTAGCAAGCCTAACTAGCCAGCAAGCCCTAGGGATCTTCTTCCTCAGTACTGGGTTTACAGGCATGTGCCACCATGTTTAGCTTTTATGTGGGTATTGTGAATCTGGTCTCAGGTCCTCATGCTTATTCAACAAGAACTTTACCTGGGAGCCATCTCCCATCTCCCTGTTTTTTCTTTCAGTAGTAAAAATCTACAACAGAGGGGCTGGAGCTAAAGATGAGTGGTAAAACCCTTGCTCACCATGCATAAGGCCCTGCGTTCTGTCCCTGGCACCATAAAGCAAAGCAAAACAAAACAAAACAAAATAAATCAGCAACAGAAAAACTACCATTTTACCCATTTTGAGCATGTGCCTCAGTAGTACTGAGTGTATTCACATTATTGTATAACCGTCACTGTCATCCCTCTCCAGAACTTTCTCATTTTCCCAAACTTAAACTTTGTCTCCATGAAACACTAACCCTATATCCCTTCCCCCAGTCCCTGACACCCATAAGTCTATCTTCATTATTTTGTTGTTGTTTGTTTTCCAAGGTAGTGTCTCACTCTAGTCAGGCTGACTGGGAACTCACTTTGTAGCTCAGGCTGGTCTTGAACACACAATGATCCTCCTGCACCCACCTCCCAAGTACTGGCATTAAAGGTGTGTGTTAACATGCTCAGCCTCTATCTTGTTTCTATGTACTATAGTTCAGATGTGGAATGTTTCCCAAAATTTCCTGTGCTATAGACTCAGTACTTAGCTTGATATTATAGGGTAGGTTGTGGAAACTTTAAGAGGTAGGGTCTAGTGGAAAGTCTTCATGTCATAATGTGTGTGGATGTCCTTGAAGGGCATTATGGTACCCCAGTCTTTTTTATATCCAAGCCACTAAGTGAGTGGTTTTATTCTAATACAAACTTCTGTTATTCTCTTTCCCTTTCCTTCTTCCCCTCTCTTTTGTTTTCTTCCCTCCCCTCTAGTCCCTCCATTCCCTTCCTTCTCTTTCCTTCTTTCTCCTTTCCCATCTCTCCCCTTTAGTTCCTTCTTCCCTTCACTTCTTTTTCTCTCTTTTCAGTTCCTTCCCTCTCCGTTCCTTTCTTCCCATTTCCTTCTCTTCCTCTCTCCTCCCTTACCTTTTCCTTTCTTCTGCCTCTCCTTTCTTTTCTTCCTTCCCTGCTCCTCCTCCTTATTCTCCTCTATCTTCTTCTTTCCTTCATCCTTGTCTTCTTTCTCTCCCTCTTCCTTCTCCCCCCTTCCTTTTTTTGAAACATGGTCTCATTATGTAGTTCAGACAAACATTGAACTCATGATCCTTTTGCTTCAGCCTACTGAGTGCTATGATTACAGACTTGTCCCAAGTGCTTTAATACATATGAAGAAAAATTCACACACAGGGCCAGCACACTTGGCCATGGCCTTGTGCATCAAGTACATTCTCAGTATCTTCTCACCTACTATCTCCTACATAGGGACCATTTAGGACCCTATTTCTTGGAAGTGTTTGTATTTAATTGACTGATATTTAGTCTTTGCTACCATAAATGATCCTAAGTGGAAATGCCTCTGGAGAATAATCTCATGTGCAAATTTATCTGCAGGAAACATTTCTTCAGAGGATGGCTGTATGGAATTTCTGTGTAGTCAGTTTTATAGTCTTGTTTTATTACTCTGCTCTGGGACCTTTACCACAGTTGAGTCACACCTTTGATACATGACACAACCTCACACTGCACATCCACACAAGGATTTCTCAGAATTTGCCTTTTGTAATCTGATACTAGAGGGGACATGGCCTTGAGGCAGACAGAGGAGGAGACACTGCAGTGAGGAGAGGGCCTGGAACTCTAGGGAAATGGAATTGCTCAGGCTTGTTGAGAAGGAATGGGAATATCATCCCAGAGACCAGCAGAGCTCACTCAGCTTGTGAAAGGTTTATGTCTCTAGCTAGGAAACACGAACTAGTTCTTTGGCTTTTACTATAAAGAAAGACCTGACGCTTGGGCTTTTTTATTTGTTTAAAAAAGGTTATATTCTTATATCCCCTCTCCTCCACCCCCATTCCACTGGAGGCCCCCCTCAGTGGGGTTATTGCTATTCAGTGTGAGGTCCTAAAGGCCTCAGTCAGTCTCTGTGGGGAAGAGGGGATGGTACCTCAGGCTAATCCTACCTCCTTGAGGTTCTTACAGTCTTTTTTCCCCTTCTTCGAAAATGTTCCCTGAGCCTTGGCAGGCATGTTAGACATCTGATTTACTATTGACTTCTCTGTAGCCTCTGGATCTCTGTTTTGATGAGATTTAAGTGACCGCAGTGTCTGTTGCCATTTCTCTGGAGCTGGTTTTTAGGCTAGTCATGAGAGCAATATTCTTAATGCTGTTTCCTCTGCAATGACTCCTGGGCCCCATCAGACATGGTAGAGGTGAGCCATATCATGATAGGCAGTCATCTACCTTTTCTTGTTGTATTGATGCATCTGTGATTTCCTAGTATTCTCTGCCATCTGTAAGATAAAACAGATTCTCCAGCCAAATTGAGAGCAGCTTGAACTAAAGGGGATAAACAGTGATTTGAGAGACTTATTAAAATGTATGCCCATTCTTCTTAGCCAAAGATCAGTGGACATTCTCTCTGGTGTCCTTTGGTTTTCTATCAATAAGAATTTGACTTGATTTTCAGTACCAGGTATGAGTTCCCTCCCACGGAACATGTCTCATGTTCAATCTGAGAACAGTTGGTTACCTGCATGGGCTGTGCACCATTGCTATTATAAATTACATAGGTGTGTACTTGCTTGTCTGGATGATTTTGTATCTTGCATCATCTCCCACTTATTCATGCAACCATTATCCCCCAGCAGCACCCATAGCACTTTCCAGTACTATAAGCACTAGCCAGAAAGGAGCTTGTTACCTTCTCAGATCCAGCATGGTCTCTCAATGACTTGTGACTACAGGCTGTCTTGTTTTCAGAAATAGGGTCTTACCTTTTAACTCTGGAAAGTAATCAAGGGCTTTGGCAGTGGTCTGCATTATTCTGAGAACCTCATGTGTCTTCCTGACCAACAGTTCACTGTAGTGGGCAACCCTAGGATTGCCCTGGGATTTATTGACCAAAGCCCATGGTGTTAGGATTAAGCTTTCTCTGCTTTCTATGGGGCTTTTCTGTCTGGGTTCCCCTTCCCCCTTATTGAGGGTTATATCTTGTAGAATACTATCTAGGAGGTAGGTTCCTATACCTTGTTCATGTTGTCATTAGTTTTATATGATTCTCTCCACCTTCCCTCTCTCTACCCCCAAAGACCCTTCCACCCCCTATATCCTTCCTTCCTTCTTTCCTTCCCTCCTTCCTTTCTTTCTTTTTTCAATCTCTGTCTTGACTTGCTTGTTGAGTAGCCCCTCTTCAAATTTTTCCTCTCCTCCACTTTCTTTCCATTTCCTCTTTTACCTAGTTTCATTCTAGTTCCATGTCAATACTCGTGATGCTTACTACCACTTATACTCATCTCAAGCTGTTCCAGGTTAGGAACTGCATATGAGAGAGAACTGGGTGGTGTTTGTTTTTTTGAGTCTGTGTGACTTTGCTTAGTATGATTTGTTTACAAGTCCATTCATTTTTCTGCAAATTTTATTATTTCATTTTTCCTTACTGCTGAGTAGAATTCCATTGTATATATGCACCACATCTTCATTATCCATTTATCTGTTAATGGCCACCTGGGCTGATTCCACTTTCTGGCTTTTGTGAATAGAGTAACAATGAATATGGTTGTACCAGTGTCTCTGCAGTAAATAGAATAGTATTTAGGGTATATGCCCCCCAAAAGTATAGCTGGATCTAATGTTAGATTTATTTTCAGCTTTTCGAATAGTCTCCATACTGATTTCCATTGTAGCTATACAAATTTGCCCCCCACCAGCAGCAGAAGAGGGTTCCTCTTTCCCCACATCCCCACCAGCATTTGCTATCATTTGATTTTTTGTTTTGTTCTGGTCTTTTGAGGCAGGCTCTTGCTGTAGCCCAGGTTGACCTGGATTTACTATGGAATTCACTATGTAGTCTCAGGGTGCCTCAAACCCACAGCAATCTTCCTCCCTCTGCCTCTTGAGGTGTGTGCCACTATACCTGGCTTTCATTTGATTTTTAAAAATTAAATTTTTTTTAAGTTGAATTTTTTTGGGGTCTCACTCTAGCCAAGGCTGACCTGGAATTCACTATGTAGTCTCAGGGTGGTCTCGAACTCACAGCAATCCACCTGCCTCTGCCTCCTGAGTGCTGGGATTAATGGCGTGCACCACCACGCCTGGCTATTAAGTTGAAATTTTGTATGGATACATCAAGTGTTGGTACCATTATTCTCCTTCTCCCTGCTCCCACTCCACTGAGGGTCCCCCTTAGTGGGATTGCTGGTATTCACCATGGAGCATGCAGCAGTCAGTCATGGGTGGGGGGGCAATGCCTCTGGATATTCCCTCCCATCCTGTGGCTCTTACATTCTTTTTGCCCCCTCATCTGCAAAATTCCCATTGGTGGTTGTGCCTTAAGTCTACTTTAGTCTTGAGCTCTTAGCAGCTTCTTTATTTCTGCTTTGGTGCTTTTTGAGTATTCTCAGTGTCTGTCTCCATCACCCTGGCCTGTGTTTTCAGGCTTACCATGCACACAGCATTCTTGCTCATCTTGCCAATTCCTTTGTGTTTTCACCTGGGCCCTAGCTGCTGTGCTAGGGGTGGTTAATCTGCTGGCATGGAGTCAGCTATCCTTGTCCTGTTGATAGACTTTGGTTGTCCTCTGTTCTTGCTGCTTTATGAAAACAAAACAAAACAAAACAAAAACAGATTCTCCAAGAGAGAGTGAGATCAGGAGAGGTAAAGGGGGATAAGCATTGTTAATTTAGAAAGGTGTTGGTAGGGGTAGCCTCACTTTGGCCAAAGACTAGTGGGAGCTTCTCATTGAAGTCTTGGTCTCCATAGGATCCAGACTTGGTTCCCAGTTTCATCTAGGCTTTCCTTTCTAGTCAGTGGATCTCTTAGCCAATCAGAAAGCCATTGGGTTCTTAATTAGGGTGGGTGCCACTATTGCACAGGTGTGTACATCTTGTCAGTATGGTTGTCTTGCATACAACAGGGCCACAGCCTTGTTGGTTATTTTCACCCAGCATCTCATCTCCTTCCAGATTCATCCAGATATTCTCTTTAAAAATTATATATATATATATATATATATATATATATATATATATATATATATATATATATATCTTGATGTTCTGCACTGACAGCATGTGTTATCTTCAGCAATAGAGTCTTACCTTTCCCCTCAGATGGATAATAAAGTACTTTGAAAGAATTCTGTCTTGTTTTGGGGACTTCATAGGTCACTCCAATCAACAGCTCAACATGGGTTGTAACCCATTTCTGCTACTGGGATTTGTCAACCAGGGCCAAATGTTTTAGGGTTAGGCTTCATCCCACCCTCTCCAGGGCTCATCTTACTAGACAATCCCTCAATGCTCATATTGAGGATTATATCTTTTAGTCTGCTCTCCAGGAGGAAGCAATTGTGCCAATTCATTTTGGATTTAGTTTTGTGTATATCTTCCCCACCCCCACCTTCCTGTTTCCCTCTCCTCAAACTCTTTATCTCACCCTCGAGTTGCTTATTGTGTATGACAGCAATTCAAGTGGTGTTTGCCTTTCTGTGCTTGTGTGAGTTCACTTAGTTTAATATGTTCCAAGTCTGCCCATTTTCCTACAAATTTTATTGTATCATGTTTCCTATTACTGAGAAGAATTCCATCTGTGTATATATACCATATGTTCAATATCCAATCAGCAAATGATGGGCATCAGGGTTGATTCCAGATCTTAGCTATTGTGAATTGAGCAGCTATAAATATGGTTGAGCAAATATCTCTGCAGTGAAGAGTGGCGACTTTAGGGTAGATGCCCACTAAAGGAATGGCTAGGTCAGTTGGCAACTCTATTTTCATCTTTTTCAAGAGTCTCCATATTGATTTCCATAATGGTTGTACAAGTTTACACTCCCACCAGCAATGAATGAACATTCCTCTTTCCCCACACATCCTCACCAACATTTACTGTCATTTGATTTTTTAATGAGCCATCCTTTCTGGACTAAGGCAGAATCTCAATAGTTGTTTTAATTTGCATTTCCCTGGTGGTTAAGGATATTGGTATTTTTCTTAAGTGAGTATTAGCCATTTGTTTTTCTTCCTTTGAGAATTTCCTATTGAGTTCTCTTGCTCCATTAAAAATTTTTTTGCTTTTATTTTTATTTATTTAAGAGCAACAGAAGAGAGAGAAAGAGGCAGAGAGAGAGAAGAGAGAGAGAGAGAGAGAGAGAGAGAGAGAGAGAGAGAGAGAGAATGGGTGCACCAGGGCTCCCAGCCACTGCAAATGAACTCCAGATGCATGTGCCACCTTGTGCATCTGGCTAATGTGGGTACTGGGGAATTGAGTCTTGAACGGGGGTCCTTAAGCTTCACAGGCAAACACTTAACTGCTAGACCATCTCTCCAGCACTCTGTTCCATTTTTTTAAGTGGATTGTTTAATTTTTTATTGAATAGTTTTTGAGTTCTTTGTAGATTCTGGATATTCAGTAAAGATTTTCTCCCATTCTGTGGGTAGTCTGTTGGCTCGATTCATGGTATGTTTATCTGTACAAAAGCGTTTTAGCTTCATGAGATCCCTTTTTTTTTTTTTTTTTTTTTTTTTTTTTTTTTTTTTGGTTTTTCGAAGTAGGGTCTCACTCTAGCCCAGGCTGACCTGGAATTCACTATGGAGTCTCAGGGTGGCCTCGAACTCACGGCAATCCTCCTACCTCTGCCTCCCAAGTGCTGGGATTAAAGGCGTGCGCCACCATGCCCGGCTCGAGATCCCATTTTTTGAGTGATTGTTTAATTTCCTGGGCTTCTGAGGTATTGTTCTGGAAGTTTTTCTTCACTCCCATATTGTAGAGAGTTCCCCCTATTTTTCATCCAGTAGTTTGAGAATTTCTGATCTTTAATTCATTTGGATTTGATTATTTTGCATGGTGAGAGGAGTGGATCTAGTTTCATTTTTCTACATGTGGTTATTCAATTTGTCCAGTAACATTTGTTGAAGATGTTATGTTTTCTCCAGTGAACGTTGGTGGCTCCTTTGTCAAGGATCGAATAGCTGTAGTTGCTTGACTTCAGTTCTGTTTCATTGATCTATATGCCTGTTTTTTGCCAGTACCATACTGTTTTTGTTACTATGGCTTTGTAGTATAGCTTTAGATCAGGTATGATGATATCCACAGAGGTTTTTCTTTTGCTGAGAATATTTTTGGATATTCAATGCCTTTGGCCATTCATATGAATTTTGAGATTACTGTTTCTATCTCTGTGAAGAATGATGCTGGAATTTTTATTGCATTGAATCTGTATATTGATTTTGGTAGAACTGCCACTTTCACAATATTAATTCTACCTATTCAGGAGCATGGAAGGCCTTTCCATCTTCTCATGTCCTCCTCGATTTCTTTCTTGAGTGTTTTTATGTTTTTATTATATAAGTCTTTCACTTCCTTAGTGTTATTTAATATTTTGGTGACTATTGATATTGAGATAACCTCACTGACTTCTTTTTCTGTGTATTTCTCATCTGCATATATGAATGCTATAGATTTTTGTGAGTTGATTTTGTATGTGCCACTTTGCTGAAGGAATTTATCACCTTTAGGAGTGTTATGGTAGAATCTTTCAGGTTACTTATGAATAGGATCATGTCATCTGCAAATAGGGCTAGTTTGACTTCTTCCTTTCCAATTTGTATCCGTTTTATATCTTTCTCTTGCTTATTGAATGGGCTAGGACTTCTAATACTATGTAGAAGAGTAATGATGAGAGTGGGTACCCTTGTCTTATTCCCAATCTTAATGGGAACTCTTTGAGTCTTTCCCCATTAAGTATGATTAGGCTTTTGGTGTTTGCTTATAGTCTTTTATGTTGAGAAATAAACCCATCATGACTAGTTTATGCAGTGTTTGGATCATGAAGTGATGTTGTATTTTGTCAAAGGCCTTCTCTGCATTTATTGAAGTGATCATGCGGTTCTTTTGTTTAAGATTATTTATGTGGTGCATTACACTAATAGGTTTTCACGTGTTGAACCATCCCTGCTATGGGGTTATAGACCACAATTCTTCAGGGGTCCTCCTCACCAAAGATAGCCCAGAGAAGATAGCAATGAAGAGGACAAGAAAAATCAAGAAGACACCCAAGGTCAGCAGCCACCTCAATGTCCATATCATCACAATTTCAACTACCCATCCAGACACCCAGAGAACCCTAAACCATAAGATGGCAAAGAGACAAAAGCAGCTGAAAATTCATCAGCTCCAGAGGCTGAGCAGGGCAGGGCTGAGTAAATGCAGACTTACCATCTTTATCATCAACCAGCCTAGTCATTCAGGAAGAAATGAATATGAAATTCCAACAAGAAGTGAACAAGGGCTGGAGAGATGGCTTAGTGGCTAAGGTGCTTGCCTGTGAAGCATAAGGACTCAAGTTAGGATTCCAGCATCCATGTTAGCCAGATGCACATAGTGGGTCATGCCTCTGGAGTTTGTTCGCAGTGGCTGGAAGCACTGGTGTGCCCATATTCTCCCTCTGCCTCTTTCTGTCTCAAATAAGTAAATAATTATTTTTTTCAAAAAGCAATGAACAAAAGGTTAGAGTTAAAGACCTTAAGTGCTTGCTTTTTGCCTGTTGACCAGATAAACTACAACTATCTGCATCATCTATGTAGCATGGGGTTTTTACTATTTTTACCTAAAGATGTCTATTTTTGGTAATGACAAATGTGGTTTTTAAAAGGCCTGGTTTTTCTCAATATACCTTTAAAGGTTTTTAAATTGCTTCATATCTGGTCAAGGTGAGATTTTTAAGAATTTAATTTTTAATTTGTAATAAAAGCTTACAATTTATTTATTTATTTATTTATTTATTTTTCTTCCAAATTTTTATTAACAACTTCCATGATTATAAAAAATACCCCATGGTAATACCCTCCCTCCCCCCACTTTCCCCTTTGAAACTCCATCATAACCCCTCCCCATCTCAATCAGTCTCTCTTTTAATTTTGATGTCCTGATATTTTCCTCCTATTATGAGGGTCTTGTGCAGGTAGTGTCAGGCACTGTGAGGCCATGCATATCCAGGGCATTTTGTGTCTGGAGGGAGCATGTTGTATGGAGTCCTACCCTTCCTTTGGCTCTTACATTCTTTCCACCACCTCTTCCGCATTAGACCCTGAGCCTTGGAAGGTGTGATAGAGATATTGCAGTATTGAGCACTGTGGTCATTCCCTTCCATCACCATGATACCTTCTGAGTTGTCCCAAGGTCACTGCCATCTGAAAAGGGAAGACTCTCTACCAAAAGTGAGAGTAGCATTAATACAAGGGTATGAACATTAAGAGAAGTGCTTACTGGGCAGTTTGATAAGCATAGTATATACATTTAGCCAGACAACAGCAGACGTTACACCCCTAGGGCTCATGAGTACCCCTGTTTTAAGTTTTCAGTTTCAGGGATGTATTCCCTTCCCATTGAGCGGGCCTCCAGTCCAACTAGAGGGCAGTTAGTTTCCCCCATAACAGACGTGCCACTATTGCACCTGTTGACTCATTTGGCCTGGCTGACCAATTATAAGGCTTGCAGTGTCCACTGATGAGTATCTTCACTGGTAATTTCTCTTTCTCCCATTGAACTTCATGCAGAATGGCTTCTTCCAGCTTTCTATCAGCTGGTCTACATGGAGGAGGTTATCAGCTCAGTTCCAGCAGGATTTCTCAGTGGCTTTGCAGCCCAAGTATGTGGCGTCTTCAGCAATAGGGTCTTACCATCGATTCCTGGTGGGAAACCAAGGGCCTCAGCAATGGCCTATAATGTTTTGGGGGCATCAGTGTCCTCCCTGGCCAACAACTCACTGGAAGGTATCCCATCCCTGGCACTGAAAATTTTCTAGCAAAAAGTTTACAATTTTTAAAGTCAACACATTTCAAGCATGTATTAATAAAGGTCTTAAATAATGAAATAAAAATAGCCTTTTAGTTTCATGAGGTCCAAATGATTGAGAATTTGTCTAATTCTCTGGACTGCTGGGAACTTATTCAGAAAGTCTTTTCCTATGCCTATGACTTGAAGTGTTCTCCCTATTTTTTTCTTCCAGTTGTTTTAGAATTTCAGATCTTATTATTGAGGTACTTGATTCACTTGGAATTGGTTTTTATGCAAGGTCAGAGAAGAGGGTCCAAATTCATTCTTCTACATGTAGCTATTCAGTTTCTCCAACACCATTTTTTTTTTTTTTTTGATGATGCTGTCTTTTGTCCAGTGAATGTTCTTGGCCCCTTTGTCAAAGATTAGGTAGCTGTAGTTACTCAAACTCATACTTGGATCTTCTACTCAATTGATCTGTGTGCCTATTTTTGTGACAGTACTATACTATTTTTATTACTATGGCTTTATAATATATTTTTAAATCAAATATGGTGATACAACCCAAGGTGTTCCTTTTGCTGATGACATTTTTGGCTAGCTGAGGCCTTTTGTGCTTACATATGAATTTTGAGACTATTTTTTCTAAGTATGAAAATTTTTGTTGAGATTTTGATTGGAATTGTATTGAATCTGTATATTGCTTTTGGTAGGATGGCCATTTTAATGTTGTTAATTTTTCTGTTTCATGCACGTGAGTGATAATTCTATCTTCTCATGTCTTTCTCCAATTCTTTCTTCAGTGTTCTTATGTTTTCGTTGTATAGATTTTTCACTTTCTTGGTTAGTGATATCCCAAGATAATGGATTTTTTGTGGCTATCGTAAATGGGACTTCTTTGATTTTTCTCTTCATATGTTTGTTACTGGTATGTAGGTAGGCTACTTAATTTTTATTGGTTGACTTCATATCCTGCCACTTTGCTGGATGCATTTATCACTTCTAGGAGTTTTTGGTGGGTATTTTTAGTTCTGACATATAGAATCATGTTTTCTATAAATAGGGCTAATTTGACTTCTTCCTTTCCAATTTGTATTCTTTTTATTTTTTCTCTTGATTTATTGCTTGAGCTAACTTCAAGTACTATGTTGAAGAGCAGTGATAAGAGTAGTCACCCCTGCATAGTTCCAGACTTTAATTGGAAGGCTTCAAGTTTTTCCCATTTAGTATGAAATAGGTTTTAGGTCTATTGTATGTTATTTATTATGCTGAGATATGATTCATCCAGTCCTAGTTTCTCCAGTGTTTTATATTATGAAGGGATGCTGTATTTAGTCCAAGGCCTTTTCTGCATCTATTTAGATGATCATGTAATTCCTGTCTGCTTAAGTGATGTATAATGTAAGGAGGTGGCTCAGCTGGTAAGAGCACTTGCCATAAGAACCTGAGAGGGTGTGATTCTTCCTGAATTTGATTCCCTAGCATCCACATAAACAACTGAGCATGGACATACAAGCCTGTAAGTCCAGGCTGGGTGCTGTGGGTGCTGGAGATAGAGCTCAGATCCTCATGCTTGTGTAGCAAATGCTCTTTCCCACCAAGCCATCTCTTTATCCCCCTTTTGAGAAATTTTAAGAATTAGAATTAGAATGAGATGGTTACTCTGCTATGAATAGCCATTCGCAAATTCATGGTGGAATTTTGTGTGTGTGTGTGTGTGTGGTGCTGGGTCTGGAAACCAGAGCCTGGTGCATGCTAGGGAAGTGCTCAATCTTTCAGCTGTACCCCCAGGTCACAGTTTGAAATGTATGAATGTTGGACTGGAGGATATGGCTTTCTGGTAGAAAACTTATCTAGCATGTACAAGGCCTCTGGATTCAATTCCCAGCATCACAAAACAAAACAAAACAAAACCTAGTATTAAGAGACAGGATCTGTCCAAGTTGGGGCATGAGTCATCCTGTGCTTTCATAGAATCCCTAGGGAGGACCTGGGTACACAGCTTAGCAGTATGATATCTGCACAGAATCCATATTGAGAGCTGGGGGCATGACTCAGCCATAGAATGCCTGCCTAGAATCCCCCAGTGAGTGGTTGTGGGTCCTAACCCAGCACGAATGAAACACTGGATTCCATTCCCAGAACTTTGAAATAATAAATAATATAATCAAACAAAAATAAACAGTTGGGATCTTTAAGGGGTGACTGACTGGGCCATGAGTGCTTGCTCTCATGAGTGGATTACTATTATAGGTGTGTGTGTGTGTGTGTGTGTGTGTGTGATAAAAGGAGCTTAATTTTTCTGTCACATGTTACATTGTCTTTCCACTGTGTTCTGACTCACAGTGAGGGCTTTTGTAGGATGCTGACTCCATTTTGGCTTTCTAAATCTCTAAATGCAGAGTGGATACCCTTGTGTGGTTTATAATTTACAAATCTGTAACATTCTGAAGCAGATTGAGACCATGTTCAACCAACTGTATTGGACAAAGGGAAAGCTGTTTTTCCCCCCAAGGAAGTTCTTCCTCCACTGTTTCCCTCAGGGTCATGTGCAATTCAGTATCAGATTGGCAAAGGGCACCTTTTGAGAAGTCATGGTGTGGGCGTGAATGCACCACAAGTGCTGTGGGAACTGCCTCAGAGCGTTATTGGAGTTTTATGGCAAAACCCAGCTCAGGAATTCCAAAGGACTAGGCTTGGCTACCCCAGTTAAAAATATGAGATGGCTCGGCAGATAATGGCACTCATTGTTCAGGCATGAAGACCTGTGCTTGATCGTCAGCACTCATGTACAAAGCTGGGTGTGCCTCTAACCCCAGTGCTGAGAGGGTTAACTAGGAGTTGCTGGGTAGGCAGTCTAACTGAAAAATGGGGAGCTCCAGGTTCAGGGAGAGACTGTCTCAAGAGAAAAGAGCTGAAGAGTGATAGAGGAGGACACCCAATGTTCTTATCTGACCTTTACATGTGTGCATACAGGACATATGCTCACACATGTAGATATCATGTGAATACATGTTATAAACAGACACCAAGAAAAATAAAGAGATGAGTAGGGCTAGGGAAATTGCTCACAGATAAGAGTACTTGCCATGCAAGCATGAGGGCCTGAGACAGCCTGGAGTTCAATCCTTAACATGCATGCAAAAAGCTGGGCATGGCCATGCACACCTATGGGGCAAAAACAGGAGAATCTCTTATGCTCACTGGCAAGCCATTCTGACCAAAAATGGATTTTTCAGTTTCAATGGGAAACTGTCTCAAGGAAACAAAGTGGAAAATGGATAGAAAAGTGATAGAAGAAAACACTTGATGTTTTCTGGCCTTTCCACACATGCACAGGACACAGACAACTGCACACACATATGCATACAGTATAAAAGATGCTAAAACGAGAGATGAGGACTTATGAAAGGGAGAAAGAGGAGATTTGATAAATCTGCACATTGGGAAGAAGGGCAGATTAAATGGGCCCATGAACCACAAAGGGTATCTTTAGGGTACTCACAAGAGCTTTAGGGTTAAATAGAGGAAAAATTGGGGCACAAGGTTTGCATCATGAAGCAATTCTAGTGAAGGTGTGGTCTGGTTGATCATTGTCTCAGTTTTGGTTTTGCAAATGGCCTAAAGAAGTCCTCCCTCCTTGAGGCAGTCTTGTCATCAGAAATAGTTGGCCTCATCTTGGGGAAGTTCATCTTTCCAGAGAAATTTTGTTATTCTAGGAATCCAAGGTGACTATAGGGTTAGGACTTGACTAGAGATCTTTTCTGGTATGCTTGTGTGTGTGTGTGTGTGTGTGTGTGTGTGTGTGTGTGTGTGTGTGTAAGTATGGGCATGTGCATGTGTATGCACACAAGTGGAGGTCAGAGAACAGCCTCAGGATTTCTATCCTTTCCTCCTCTGAGCTTCAGGATTCTCCTCAGTCCACTTCCTATTGTCATTGGTATGTTGAGATTACAGACATGTGTGATACTTGTGTCTGGCTTTACGTAGGTTCTGGGAATTTCAACTCTGGTCATCAGGCTTGTGTAGTAAGTTCTTTTAACCACTGAGATACCTCCCCACCTCATGACTGGAGCTCTTTAGATGTGTTTTGGAGGTCTGGAAGAGGATTTTATAGAAAGCTAACTGTAAGGTGACTCCATTACTCTGATTGTTGTGCCTTCAGCCTTGAAGGGATGAGATAGGTTAAGTACCATTAACTTCTAGATGGACACTTCTTGGGTGACTATATATCTAAGACAAACCCAAAGTAAAGAGACAGAGACAAAGTGAAGGTGGAATTCCAAACTTTCATCTTGATTTTTTTTCTAGGTAAGGTCACACTGTGACCCAGGTGGACCTGAAATTCACTATGTAGTCTCAAGGTGGCCTCAAACCCACAGTGATCCTCATACCTCTGCCTCCCAAGTGCTGGGATTAAAGGTGTGTACCACCATGCCTAGTTCTACCTTGCTTTTAATTATTTTGTGGGACCAATAGAGGAATTAGTGCTTTATTTATTTCTTTATTTTTAGCCAAAGCAGCTTATAAGTGTCTGTTACATTAGCAGGGCAGAATGGTGTTCAGTCCTCCAGCTAAGTTGGGGAACAGTATTCATATGAGTTCTGGAAGCATCCACAAGGAAACATCTGGGAAGAAGGTGGAATCAATCATTAGGAGCTGTAAGAAAGGCCAAGGCTGGGGGAGTCACAGGCATGAGAATCTTATGGCTGAGGAATGGGGAGGCAGACAGGGCTGTGACAGAACCTTGTCTTTAAAGAAAGGTATATGGGCCTGGGGAGTAGCTCACTGGGAAAGGGCTTGCCTTGTTGCATGAGAGCCTGAGTTTGATCCCCCAAATCCACCTAAAAATGCCAGGTTTGGTGGCATGTGCCTGTAATGACAGCACTGAGGAGGTGGAGCTCACTGGCTACCTGCTAGTCTAGCCTAATTGATGAGGTGGACAGCATTCTTGAGGATCCTAAGGTAGTCTTTTGGCCTCCACATGCATGTGTATAGACATAAACATGCATACACAGAATCACATATAAGATTAAGGAATAAGGAATCATATATAATAATAAGGAAGATGGGCAGGGATGTAGTTTAGTGTGAGCTTGTTATACAAGCATGAGGAACTGAATTTAGATACCCATGTAAAAGCCAGTGTGGCAGTGTATGCCTACAATTCCATTGCAGGAAAGGTGAAGACAGGAGGACTTGCTGGCTGGCTGGTTTAGTTGAATTGGTGAGCTCGATGTTTAGTGAGAGATGTTATCCCAAAAATATGGTGGAGAGTGAGTGAAGAAGACATCTGAAGTTGACTTCTGGCCTACACATACACATACATGTACACATGTACTTACACATATGAACATGGATACATACCACACGCCAAGGGCTGAGACAGGGAATGGGTACAGAAGCACAGGGAACAGGTGTGCAGAACCATAAGGGAGATGGGATCATGTGTTCTCATATTTTTCATGTTTTTATTTTATTATATTTTTGTATCTTTTAAAAAAAATATTTTTATTTACTTGCAAGGAGAGAGAGAGAGAAAATGGGCACACCAGGGCCTCTATCCACTGCAAATGAATGCTAGATGCATGCACCAGATGCACAAAGGTGCATCTGGATTTACATGGGTACTGGGGACTTAAACTCTGGTCTTTTGGCTTTTCAGGCACGTGATTTAACTGCTAAGCCATCTCTCCAGCCCCATATTTTGTAACTTTTATCCCTCCTGCAGTACTAGGAATTTTGCATGCAAGGCAAGCACACAGCCATGGAGCTCCACCCCCAGTATCTTTCCCTTGCCAATTCTGGAGCTAATTTCTAGAGATGGTGATTAACAGGTTTACTATGAGTAATAAATCTTTTCTAACCAACCACTTCATAGCTCACACTGCACAGTCAATTCCTTTTGTATGACCTTACATCCCAGGCTGATGTGCTTCTGCCCTAACTAGTAGTTAGGGCCAGGTAACAGGTAAATGGGAACAATTCCCTTGTTGTAGAATCTTCTGAAATGATGCAAAGAAGCTAATAACATTCCTCTGTTGACTTTGCCTTTCCCATGGAAATTTCAACAAAGCTTCCCTTTTTGGCCTGAGGAGATGGATCAACAGGTAAGAGCCACAACCAAGAGGGCTTCAGACCACCTGAGGTTGAGCCCCCAGAACCCAAGTACAGCTGGACATGGCCAAACACATCTGTAACCCCAGTTTTGTGCATAGCAGAGACTGGAGGATCACTAGGGCTTATAAAAATTGCAGCTCCACATTCAGAGTGAGACTTTACCTCAAGGAAATACACTGATGAGTAATAGAGGAAGGACACCCTTTGGCCTCTATGTGCCTGTGAGCACACCTGCACATATGCCACACATGCACACCCACACATCACACAAAGTACACATGTAAAAATAATAATCTTTTTCCTTTTGCAAGTGTGTGGATGTGAGGTGTGGATGTTTGTGAGTATGTATGTGAGTGCATGTATATGTGCAGGTATGCATGAACATGTGTGTAGAGGCTAGAGGTAGACATCCAGTTTCTTTCTTAATCACTCTTCCTTTTTTAAGTTTATTTTCATTGTGTGTGTGTGTGTGTGTGTGTGTGTGTGTGTGTGTGTGTGTAGCATGTGTGGTGTGCTGTATATATATGGTATAGGCACATATACGTGGTCAGAGGAGAATGTTGGATGTCATTCCTCCATCACTCACCCACCTTTCCCTGAGATGGAGTCTCTCACTGAGTCCTTGCAGTTTTTGTGAGCCCCAGTGGTTCTTTGGTCTTTGCTCTCCACAGGATTGGGTAATAAATGTGTGTGGCCACACCCAACTGTTTAGGTAGATGCCAGGGAATAGAACTTTGGCATTCTCAAGTCTCCTCAAGTCCTCAAGCTTAATCACCGAGCTATCTCTTCAGCCTGTCCACATTATTTTTTTAGACAGGGTGTCTCACTGAACCTAGAGCTCAAGATTCAACCAGACTAGCTAACCAGTGAACCCATGGATTCTCCTGTCTCCAGCTTCCCAGTGCTGGGTTTGTAGGCATATGCTACAATGCCCTGCATTTTATGTGGATTCTAGGCATCTGAACTTAAGTCCTCATCCTTACACAGCAAGCTTTTCACCAAGTGAGCCATCTTCCTAGCCTTGATCAAGACTCTTGACCACATTTTGCCTTTCCCTGTGCTTCCCTGTGAGGCCATACATGAGGTCATGTGCCATCTCTTTTAGGGGACTATGAGTATAAACTTCTTTTTTTATGACAGCCATTTTTACATCTGTGTGTCTTACCATGTATCTTTGTTCATTTTCTGTGGCAATAACTGAATATCACAGGGAAATGTATAGAGAACAGAGGTATATATTTGGCTCATGGTTCTGTCTGCTGGGGTGTTCAGGAATACCTGGTGAGGGTGACCTTGTTGCATAGTTATGTGGCAGAGGGATCACAAACAAGACAAGTGTGCCAGAGAGAGCTTGCCTTTTAATGCGTGTATATTGTGTGTATGTGTATATGCATGTTTGTGTGTATATGTGGACACATGTGTTCATACGTGTGTGTGTGCGTGTGTGCACATGTGGAGGCCAGAGGTTGACTTCTGGTGTCTTCCTCAATTGCTCTCAACTTATTCACTGAGGCAGGGTCTCTTTGGATATTTTAGATAGCTAGATTGCCTGGGGATACCACCTCTGTATCCCAAGTATTGGGATTACAGGCAGATGGTCATGGCCACTTGGCATTTACATGAATGCTGGCAATTCAAATTCTGGTCCTTATGCTTGTGTGGCAAACCCTTTACCTATTGAACCATGACAACTTGCCTTTATAACAAAATCACTACAGTAATAACCCATGAGCCCAAGAAGAATAGAGTAATTAATTCACAAGGACAGAACCCTCATGACACAAAGATGTCTGATCTTTCCAGTACAATTCACATGTGACTTTTAGGACTAAATTTCCAACACATGACATGTGGGGGATATATTCAAACCATAATTCCATATCTGATTCAAACAAATCCCTTGTACATTTTAAAACAAGGAGCATAGATGGTGGCCATGATTCTTGCATTTGGGAGGCAGAGGCAGGAAGATTGTCAATTTGAGATCAGCCTAGGCTATATACATAGACCTTGTCTCAAAAAATCAAAAAGAGGTCTAGGAATGTAGATTAGTTGGTAGAGTGCTTACCTGGCATGCATGAAGCCCTGGGTCTGTCCCCAGCACTGCATAAACCAGATATGGTAGTGCACTCTTGTAAATTTGGGAAGTAGAGACAGGAGGATCAAGAGTTCAAAGTCATCCTCAGCTATAAAGGGAGTTCAAGGCCCACCTAGACTATATGAGAACTTGTCTCAAACAACAACAATTAAAAAAATGGTATAGATGGTCAACAATGCCATTGCTCAGGGTGGCTAAGAGTGGCTGGTGACATATAGACACCCCCACCTTGGGTCACATTTAAGAGCAGGACACGAAACTCTAGAGCCTCCTTCCAGGTACTCAGCTCTGGATGGCAAATTCAGTAAGCATAGTGTTCTGACACAATTCTTCTTTTACATAAATCACATGGGTATCACTGGGTGAGGCTAGCACCCACTGTGTATGTATGTGTGTGGGTGTGGGTGTGAAGGCTAGAGGACAACTTTGTTATTTCTTAAGTACTGTCTACTGTCCATTTTTTGTTTTACAAATTTTTTAAAATACATTTTAAAATATTTATTTATTTGAGAGAGAAAGAGAGTGTGCGTGAGAGAGAAAGAATGGGCCTCCAGCTACTGCAAATGAATTCCAGATGCATGTGCTGCCTTGTGCATCTGGCTTATGTCAGTCCTGGAGAATTGAACCTGGGTCCTTAGGCTTTGCAGGCAAATGCCTTAACCACTAAGCAATCTCTCCAGCTCTATTTTTTAAAAAATATTTTTTTTATTTATTTACTAGCAGAGAGAAATAGAGAGAATAAGACAGAGAGCTAGAGAGAATTGGCATGCCAGGGCCTTCAGCCACTGCAAATGAACTTCAGATGCATATGCCACTGTGCATGTGGGTACTGGGGGATCAAACTCCAGTCTTTAGGCTTTGCAGGCAAGTGCCTTAGTCACTGAGCCATCTCTCCAGGCTTTTTTTTTTTTGAGACAGGATCTCTTATTGGTCTTGAGTTCACCAATTAGGCTGTATAGGCTAGTTACTGGGCTCTAGGGATCCTCCCATCTCTGAATCCTCAGCATTGGGATTATAGGCACATGCCACCACACCTGGCTTTTACCTTCTCTTAATGAATCGTGTAGCAGAGTTCCATAGTTGGCTTCTGTGGCTGGATTTCATGTGAATTCTGTGGCCATATAGTGTGGTTACATTTTGTGGTTGTATTGCATGTTTGGGTTTTGTGGCTGAATTTAATGTTGAATTCTGCTGGGGTTTCTGACTGTTCTGTGGTTAGTTTCTTATGCTTTATGGTAGCTTTGCATGGCTTGATTTTATGGTTTGGTTCCTTATCTATATTTCATGTTGGGTTTTATGGCTAGGTTTTATGGTTTTGTAATTTTTGACAATTTCATAAACACATAATTATTTTGATTTCCCACTTATCTTCTTTCTTTTCCTTCCCCTCCCATTAAACCCTTTTTCTTCCCATTAGATAACCATCCTAGTTGCATGCCTTACTTATCCCCCACCCACTGATTTAAATTAGGATCACTTGCATAATCATGGGTGAGAGGTTTATTAATTGGGGAACTGACAATACTCCAGTAGCTACACCACTAAAGACATAACTTCCCCTCCTCCAGTAATAGTTTCCACTATTTACTAAGGGAGGTGTGGAGTCTCATGGATGCCTCCCTCATCTACAACAAGACATTGACAGGCTTGATCATACACAGAAAATCATATCTACTGTGAGTCCATGAGTATAGTGAGCTTGTCATATCCAGAAGCCAGCATTCCACAACCTCTCTTCTTATATTAGCCTTGGAGAGTATGGTTTAGATGTCATGCTCATGGCTTAATACAAACTAGTGCTTGTTCATGGTAACTTTATCATCTGTGGATCTCTGTAATCTACACAAAGAAATTTCTGTGTTCAAGGCTGTGAGCAGTACTGATTAACTCAGTAGGACCATTACGAGGTCCACCCATTTTCTTATCTTTGATTTTGTGGCTAGATTTTGTGGTTTGGTTTTATGGCTGCATTTTATGGTTGGATTTTCGTGACGTGGTTCTGTAGCTAGTTTTTACATTGAATTCAGTGTCTTGGGTTTATGGCTATGTTCTGTGGTTGAGTTCATTCCATGGTCATTGGTTCTGTGGCTAGATTTCATGTTGAAGACTGTGACTGGGGTGTATGGCTGAATTCTGTGGTTGGGTCTGTGGTTTGCTGTGTGGCTAGGTTCCATGGTTGTGTTTTATGGCTTCATTTCATGGTTGAGTTTTGTGGCTTAGTTCTGTGGTTGTTTCATGTCTTACTCTATGTCTGAGACTTATGGGTGTGTTCTGTAGTTGGTCTGTGGCTTAGCTCTGTGGTATTGGTTCTCTCCCTGTGATCAAGTGGCTGACTGGGAGCTGCAGCTCACTGCATCTGCCTAGTATCTTATATCAGTATCAGGAGCCCATAAAAAGATAAAAGTTCCAAGTATAGTTTGCTCCTAAATGTATGTCACTCTCACACCATCAAAAAGTTGGAAAACATGTTAAGCAAAGCCATTATAAGTCTGTAATTTATTTAAGAGAAAAATGTAGTTTCTTGCTTCAAAATGTCAGAACTTCTTTAGGATTACATTTAGTTGTGTATGACCAATAAACAAACAAACAAAAAAAAAAAAACACAACTGAAAGAAAGTGGGGAAGGAGGGACACTCCCTCACATAATGAATGTTTGGAATTTAATGGCCCAGAGATGACGCCAGCTGGTGCCTGGCCTCCTTCCATTTTGCTATTGTCCTGCGTCTCAAGATGGCTACTGCACTTCCAGACAGCAAGACAAGGAGAAGGAGTGGTGACAAGCAAATAAATGTAGGTGTATTTGTCAGGATTTTTTTTTTTTTTTGTCATTTTGACTAAACCTGTGAAAACAACTTCAAGGATGAAAGATGTGTGTGCGTGCACGTGCTGCTATACCTGAGTACAGGCACATATGTAGAGGATGGAGGACAACCTTGAGTGTTAGTCTCACCTTCTACCATGTTAGAAGTGGAATCTCTTGTTGTTCACTACTGTGTTTGCCAGAGTAGCTGGCTTGTGAGCTTCTGAGACATTGTCTGTCTCCTTTCTTGACTGCATATATATATATATATATATATATATATATATATGGATTACAGATTCTTGCCATAGTGTCTGGCTTTTATCTGGAGTCTGGGGATCTGAACTCAGGTACTCACACTTGTGTGGCAAATGTTTTATCCCCAGCCCTGAAAGGCTTAATTCACTCATATTTCAGAGTTCAGTCCATGGTTAGTTGGCTCCTTATATGTGGCCTGAGGTAAGGCTGAACATAATAGTTAGGGCAGTGTGTGAAGGAGGCAGCTCATATCTGGGAACAGGAAGCAGACAGGTGAAGAATAACCTTCAAGCCATGTTCCTAATGACTACTACCTCCAACTAGCCCTATATCTTAATTCCCACAACCTCTCAAAATAGCACCTTCAGATAGGGCTATATTTAAGCTATAGCAGTAGGAATATTTTTCCTTTCTAATCCTTTATTTTTCTTTCCTAATCAGGAAAAGATACCTTTTCAGAAGCTCTTCCATGTCATTAGTCACACATGGCTGTTTCTACCTTTGAAGGAACTTGAGGATATCTGTGACATGAAGTAAGTACATTGCTACCTAAGGCAAAAATCAGCATTATTTGGGCTAAGGATTAGCTCAGCTGGTAGAGTGTTTGCCTAGCATGCATGAGGCCCTGGATTCAACCCCTAGCACTGCATCAACCTGGTATGGTGGTGCATGTCTGTCATCCCAATACTTGGGAAATGGAGGCAGAAAGATCAAGGATTCAAGGTCATCCTTGGCAACATAAGGAGTTTGAGGCCAGCCTGGGTTATATGAAATTCTGTCTCATAACAAAACAACAAGCAAACAAATAAATAAGTAAAAATCAAATAATTTTTAAAATCTTAGATGTTTTACAATTTATCATATGTTAATATTTCAACCAAGAGATAGAAAAGGTTATGAACAGAGAAATCACAAATATCTTTATGAGGGCTGATAAATGGCTCAGTAATAGAATACTTAATTTGTGGAAAGACCTGGGTTCAAACCCTAGCATTAAAACAAAACAAGATGAATCAGATAAAACAAGCAACCCAGGGGCTGGGAAGATGGATGAGTAAATCAAACATTTTCTGTGCAAGCATGAGTACCTGAGTTCAAATCACCAGAACCCATGTAAAGCCAGAAGCTGTGGTAAGCTTCTCACACCTACAGTGAGATGGGGGGCAAAGACAAGAGAATATCCCAGAATCTTATGGAATAGCTAGTTTTGTGAACATAACAGTGGACAAAAGACCCTGTCTCAAACAAGTAGCATGGCAAGGACAGAAACCCAAAGTTGTCTTCTGGCTTCCACACATGTCTTGTGGTATGTACATGCCACATACACACATGAAGACACACACCAAACAATAAACCTACAAACAATCCAATTGCCTCAATACAACAGGGAGAAAAAGATTCAAGTTTATGGCCACTCAAAGTTGCTGATCATTAATTAAAAATCACATAGAACTTGTCCATATTAATAGCAGCAATTTATTACTGTCTCTTGCTTTAGCTTGCTGCTTGCAAACATACATTGCTGTCTTTTGGATAGCACTTGGCTTCACGGACCAAGAACCATAACATACTTCTCTTTTTTAAGCTAGTCTTTCCACTTCTGAGACTCCATTCTGAGGAAATATGAGCTATAGGCAAATATTTCTACATAACAAGGTCTTTGGGAGGAGCATATTAATATCCAGTTTGCACAAAGTCCAAGGTGTCCCACTGAGTGAAACCTAGGAACAGTAGCTTGATGAAATCCATTATGTGGTCATTTAAAATAGTTTTATGTCTTTTTAGCCATATAGATTTTTTGAGGTAGCGTCTCATGTAGTCCAGGCCATGAACTACAATGTAATTGAGGATGACCTTGGACTCTGATCTTCCCACCCGTACCTCTCAAGTGCTGGAATGACAGGCATGTGCCACTGTGATTGGTTTATGTGGTGCTGAGGATCAAACCCAGGGTTTCAAGCATGATAGGCAAGTAACTCTACCAACTGAGCTACAGTCCCAGCTCCTGGAAAATAGTTTGATATTTTAGAAAAAAACAAGATATATAAAGAATCCATTTTGCCGGGGGGTGGTGGTGGAGGATACAAGGTTTCATGTGGCTCAGGCTTGTCTTCAATGCGCTAGGTCGTCAGGATGACCTTGAGCTTCTGACCCTCCTGCCTCTACCTCCCCAGTGCTGGGATTACAGTCACATGCCACCATCTTGGTTTATGTGGTGCTGGGGATTCAACTTAGGGCTTTATGCATGCTAGGCAAGCACTCTACCAACTGAGCTATATTCCCACTCCCTGTTTATTTATTTTATTTTATTTTGAGACCAGGCCTCACTATAGCTCAGGCTGGCCTTGAATTTAAGATCCTCTTGCTCCCATTCCCCAAGTGCTGAGATCATAGCATGTCCGGCCATACCCACCAGGAATCCACTTTTGTTTCTAGGCTTTTCTGTGATCATGGCTGCAGATGTTCAGCAGAACACTTGTGTAGCATGTGCAAAGCTCTGAGCTCCATCCCCAGCACAGCCCCAAAGAAAAGCAAGTCTCATCTGTGAGATATTTATCATGTTGGGAATGTAAAATGCAGTTTTACAGATTCTTGCCAAAGCAAACACTCCTGCCACACAATCCAGAAAGCATCCTCCTTGGTATTTACCCAAAGAAGTTCAAATCTTATGTCCACATCAAAACCTGCAAAAAGCTTTCTTTGTAGTTGCCCAAACTTGGACATAACAGGTAAGTTCTTCAGCAGATTAATGGATATAAACTTGGTTCTCTCCAGTGGAATATTATTCAGTTTGAAAAAGAAATGAGCCATCAAGCCATGAAAGCCATGGAAAATTTTTGGCATGTATATGTGATGTGTATGTATGTATGCATGTGTGTATGTGTGTAGTATGTACATATGTGTGTGCATATAGAGGCCAGAGGACGTCCTTGGATGTTTTCTTAAATTATTTGCAAGGAGAGAGAGGAAGAGAGAATGAGTATGAGAATTAGTGCACCAGGGCCTCTTGCCACTTCAAATGCACTTCAGATGCATGCTCTACTTTGTGCATCTGGCTTTATGTGGATACTAGGGAATTCAACCTGGGTCATTAGGGTTTGCCAGCTAGTACCTTTAACTACTGAGACATCTCTTCAGTCCTTGTTTAACTTTTTGAGATGAGATCTCATTAGACTGAGGAGTTGCCTTATCTGGTAAAGTGCTTGATACATAAGTGTGAGGACCTGAGTTCAGATCTTCAGCTCCGAGGCAAAAAGCCAGGCATGGTGATATGTGCCTGTAACCATAGTACTGGGGAAGTAAAGACAAGACAGTTCCTGAGAGGCTAGCTAGTCTAGCTGAATTGGTGTGTTCTGGGTTCAGTGAGAGATCCTGCCTTAAAGTAAAAAGTAAATAAATTAGGTGGAGAGTTACTGAGGATGATACCTAATGTTGACATCTGGCCAAGACACACATACACACACCACTATTTTGTCTGGAACTTACCCATTAGGCTATACTGGCTGGCCAGTAAGCTCCAGGGATCCATCCGTCTATGTTTACCCAGCGCTGGAATTATACATGTGTACTACCATGCCTAGTATTTTTACATGGGTTCTGGGGTTTGAGAATTGAACACAGATCCTCATGCTTGTGAGGCAACCACTTTACCAAATGAACTATTTTCTTCTCAGTCCTCTTATTCATTTTGTTTGATACACTATGTTGCCCAGGCTGACCTTGAACTCATAATCCACTCCTCCTACTTCAGGATCCTCAATGTTAGGATAATAAGTGTGCCCACCACCACACTTAGCTTATAGTTTTATTTTAAAAGCAAATCTTGGGCTGGAGAGATGGCTTAACAGTTAATGTACTTTCCTGAGAAGCCTAAGGACCCAGGTTCAATTCCCTGGTACCCAGGTCAGCCAGATGCACAAGATAGCATATGTATCTGGAGTTCATTTGCAGTGGCTGGAGGCCCTGGTGCACCCATTCTTTCTTTCTATCACTCTATCTATCTTTCTCTCTATCACTCACTAATAAATCAATAAATAAATTAAAATATTTTTTTAAAAAAGCAAATCTTGCTGCCTTATGTTTGAATGAAAGAAGCCAGTCTCTAAAGGGACTGCACACTGTGATTCCATTTACATGCTGGTGTCAACAAAACCAAACCTTTGTGACAGAGAACAGAGCAATAATTGTCAAAGAGAAGGAAGGGAGGATGTGAACATCAAGAGACAGTGTGAGAAAATTTATAAGAAATACAGACTTCCCTTCATTGGGACTGTGGTCTATACAACAGCTACAGAGCTATCTACTAAATGAAAGAAAAAGTCAGTCTAACTTTATCATTATGAAAGTAATTCTTTGTGTGTGTATGGCTATATATGTGCCACAGGTTGGAGGACAACCTCAAGTGTCATTCCTCGCCTTCTACCTTGTTTGAGGCAGGGTCTCTTGTTCGCTACTGTGAACCTCTATCTTGCTGGACTGCCAGCTTCTCCAATTCTCCAGTCTCTACCTACCATTTTGCTATAAGAGGGCTGGGATTATAGATGTTTGCTACTGTGTCTGGCTTCACATGGGTTCTGAGGATCTGCACTCAGATCAGCAAGTTTGTACAACAAGTACAATTACCCGCTTTCGGTCGGAGCCGCCATCTTTTCGGCAGGAGCCACCATCTTCCAGTAATTTGCCAAAATGACAAACACAAAAGGAAAGAGGAGAGGCACCCGGTACATGTTCTCTAGGCCTTTCAGAAAACATGGAGTTGTTCCATTGGCTACGTATATGCGAATCTACAAGAAGGGTGATATTGTAGACATCAAGGGAATGGGTACTGTCCAAAAAGGAATGCCTCATAAATGTTACCATGGGAAGACTGGAAGAATCTACAATGTCACTCAGCATGCTGTTGGCATTGTTGTGAACAAGCAAGTCAAGGGCAAGATTCTTGCCAAGAGAATTAATGTGCATATCGAGCATATTAAGCACTCTAAGAGCCGAGACAGCTTCCTGAAACGGGTGAAGGAAAACGACCAGAAGAAGAAGGAGGCCAAAGAGAAGGGAAGCTGGGTGCAGCTGAAGCGGCAGCCCGCTCTGCCCAGAGACGCACACTTTGTGAGGACTAATGCAAAAGAGCCCGAGCTGCTGGAGCCTATTCCCTATGAGTTCATGGCTTAATAGATGTCCTAAATGAATCAGACCTAGATTGTCAAAATGCTTTTCTTCATTAAAGTATGGTGTCCTCACTCAAAAGAAATATATTTAAAGCAGACTTAAAAAAAAAAAGTACAATTACCCACTGAGCAATCTCCCTAGACCCCCAAAAGTAATTTTATATTATTTTATTTTTTGGTTAATATCCAGAGTTTTATGTATCATTACAACATTTTGAAACACAATTTGTTTTGATTCTGCACCCTCCTCATTTTTCCTATTCCCCATTCCTCTTTGTGTCCTCCCCCTTCTTTCTGATTACGTAGCACATACGTCCTTTCACTCTGTATCATCAAGAAAACTGACAACAGATGCTGGTAAGGGTGAGGGGAAAGAGGCATTATTTTTCATGGGTGGTGGGAATTCAAAGTAGTGCAGCCATTATAGAAATCATTATGGAGGTTTCACAGAAGATTAGAAATAAAATTGCTCTATGACTCAGCTATACTACTCCTGGGTATGTACCCAGTGATAGAGGTTCAAATACAGAGGCTCTGAGACCATACTTCTGAAATAGGGAGTTTATTGATGGCTAAGAGTGGGGGCTTTAGGCAAAGGGGGAGGGGTGAGGAGTGGGGAGATTTGGCCATGGGTTGTTGCACTGCCAACCCAGAAGCAACAGCCTCCACTGAATAAGCAGGGGGAGAGGGGTGAGCCAAGGAGGAGAAAGGGGGCCCAGTGTGAGCCAAGAGGCAAGAGATGGGCAAGAGAGAGAATGTAGCAAGAAAGCTGATGATATAGATACAGAGAAATGTGTACCTTTGTACCTTGCTTCAGGAAAGAGGCCACGAGAAAAAAGGAGGTAGAATGACACTGCACATTTTATGCCCATGCACTTGGGACATGGCTGACTTGCTCAGTGAGAGAGGAACTTGTGAAGATGTGGGCCAGTGTTCAAGGAAGGAGATGGACTGGCTAGCTAAACCAGGAAACCCTTTGAAAACTTCAGTTTGGGTCAGTTGGGAAGAGGAGGGGCTCTGAGACTGTAACACCCAAGAGAATTTTTTTTTTTTTGAGACAGAGTTTGTTATAAAGCCAAGAGGGGCTTTGAACTTACATATGAGTACTAGTATTATAGGCATGTACCACCATGACAGCTTCATAGAAGTAATTTTTAAAGCAAAAAGACTGGCTGAATGTATACCTCAGCGGCATATGGCTTGCTTAGCATGTACAAAGTCAGATTTCATCCTCATACTGGAAAAGAGGACAAAGAAAATCTGTCAGATGTGGTGATGAATTCCTTCTATCCCAGAACTCTGGAGGCTGAGGCAGAAGAATTGTTAGTTTGAGGCCAGCCTGAGCCTATAAAGCAAGTTTCAGGCCAGCCTGAACTACATAGTGAGACCTTGTTTCAAAAAACTCCAGAGGGGCTGGGGAGATGGCTCAGTGTGTAAAGTGCTTGCCATGTTTTGTGGTTACCTTCATATTGCTGGGTTGAAACACTTGACCAAAAGCAGCTGTTGAGAGGAAAGGATTCTATTTTGATTTACAGTTTTAAGGGGAAGCTCCATGATGGCAGGGGAAACCATGACATGAGCAGAAGCTGATCATCATCTCTGCCACAGCAGGGGTAAACACAGCAGAAGAAGAGTGAGTCAAGCTCTAGTAAGGGGGATCTGGCTGCAAAACCTCTAAGCCTGCTCCCAACAACTCACCTTCTCCAGCAAAGCTCCATATTCCAAATTGCCACCATCTGGGGACAAAGCACTCAAGACACATGAATTTATTGGGGACATATGATTCAAACCACCATCCCCTGGAAGCTTGAGAACCTGAGTTTGAGTCCCAGAATCCATGTAAAAATGCTAGGTGTGGTGTTCTGTGTTTGTAATCTCAGCTCTGGGGAGGCTAAGCAGGAAGATTCCTAGAGCTCCTTGGCTGGTAAATCCAGCCTAATTTATGAGTTCCAGGCCATTGAGAGACCTTGTATCAAAAAGAGATGGGTGTCATTTCTGAATCTGTCCTCTATTTCAACATGCACACATACATATACACCTGCAAACATATGTGTGCCCTCACACAAACACCCATATGTACACATACATACCACACATACACATGCAGTCCTCCCAATGACTTTGGGGGGATCTCAGTGGCAGAGTGGTAGAGTAATTACCTAGCACAAGGCCCTGGGTTCTATCCCAAGTATATATATGGGAGAGAGAGAATATTTACCTTCCTCCCATCTTTTTTCTCTGTTCTGCCTCTCAGCTGATGGGATAAACCCACTGTAATTGATAATCTCTGGTTATCAACTTTGCAGGACTTAGAATCACCAGGGAAACAAATTTCTGGGTATGTCTATGAAGGCATTTTTAAATTAGATTAATTGAAGCTGGAAGCCCTACCCTAAATGTGGGCAGCACCATTCCATGATCTGGGGTCCTGGATTCAGTTCAAAGGAGAAAGTAAACTGAGCACCAGCATTGATCTGTCTTTTCTTTATTTATTTACACCTTTTCTTTATTATTATTTCTTTATGACTGTGGACTGAATATGATTAGCTGTCATGATGAACTGTAAGCAGAAATAAGTCCTTCCTCCCTTAAGTTGCTTTTGTCAGGTATTTTGTCATAGCAATAATAAAGACAGCTAATATACCTACTTCATTCGTGAAGGTGGATTTCTACTCAGTGTACTTATTCAAATGTGAATATTTGAAAACATAATACTACCTTAGATATGCTCAGAAACAATGCTTTCCCAGCTACCTGGGCAACCTATAGCTCAAGCAAGTGGACACATAAAAGGACTCATTACAACCTGAGGCCAGAACATATCTACCTATACTCTATTGTTGTCTCTTTCCCAGACTCTTCAAATCTACTAGCAGCTCCCTTTCATGATCCCACTTCAATGATGGCCCCTTCAGCCACTTCAACACTTAGCTAGAGATTGATGCATTGTCTTCTTGTCCTCCCTCACCTCCAGCCAATCATCTATACTGTGTGACCTTACTTCCTGAGAGCTTCCAAAACTCCCTGTGGTGGTTTGAATCAGATGTCTCCCATAAACTTATGTGTTTATTTGCTTTGATCCACAGCTGATGGCAATTTGGGAGGTGGTGTTTTTCTTGAGGACATGTGTTAGTGGCAAGCTTAGGCCAGCTCCCCTTTGCTAGGGTTTGATTCGCTCTCCTGCTGTTTTCCACCTGATGTTGGCAAGGAGATGATATCTAGCCTCTGTTCTACTGTCTTTCCCCTGCCACCATGAAGCTTCCCCCTTGAGACTATAAACCAAATAAAACATTTTTCTTCCCATCAGCTGCTTTTGATCTAGTACCTTGTCTGAGCAACAAGAAGGTAATTGCAGGACTCCCTCTTCCAAAATACCTGCCAAAGAACTGAGATACAGCATATTAAAAAATGAGAGCTTCTGAATCAACAAGAAAAACCCAGAAACTCCCAAGGAAAAAATAGTCCCTTCACAGAATGTGCTCTCCAAGCAATTAATAAACAAAAATATACCTGCCATCATGAGGCACTGGAGAAGAGTAAATTAACATCAAAATACCATGTTATCCCACACTTACCAGAGCAGACAATGTAAAAAGATAATGATGCCAAGTTACATGCATATTCTCCTGGCCAAAGTAAGATTTTGCCACAACCACTTTGTAAGACTCTTTAGCAATATAAAGATTAAGCAAACATAAAGTTGAGTAAATACCTATACCCTTTGATGCAGGAATTCTACTTCAAGATAAAAAGCCGAAGGAAGAGATGGCTCAGAGGGTAAGGGTAAGACTGCTTGTTGCACAAGTAAGAGAGCTAAGTTTGATCCCCAGGAACCATATAAAAAGCTGGTCTGGTCACACATGCCTGTAACCCCAGAGTTGAGGGGAGTGGAGACAGGAGGATCTCTGAGACTCCATGAGCAGCCAGTTTAACCAAAAAATGGGGAGTTCCAGATTCAATAAGAGACTCTCCTTTATGCAAATAAGGCATAAGAGCCATACAGGAGGATACCTGATATCTTCCTCTGGCCTCAACATGTGTGTGCATGGGCCATATACATCTTCACACACATGTACATACATCACACATATTATACACACACATACATACACACAAAAGGCAAAGGATATACATACTTGTGTTCATCCTAAAACCTATGACAAGATTCATAACCGCTTTACTTGTCATAGCCAGAAGCTATCCAACAAAAGAAGAGAACAGCACATTGTGGTAAAAGAATGGTAAGGGTGCTCAAAGAACAGAGAAGACAGCTTTGTGTCTGATGCACATAGTGACCTTGGAGCCTACAATGTGCCCAGTCACTTGGAATAGTATGTTTTTGTAGTGTGGTAAGGTTGGTGAGGGAGAGCTGGTAATAAGAGGGACCTGAGGAACTGAAGGAAAGAAAAACAAGAAACATCTGTAGGAGGCTGGTCAGTGTCCTTGAGTCTATTATCTCCCCACACCCATCCCTGTAAGTAATGATAATATATTTTTTTTAATTGTATCTTTTTTTAAGTAGGGTTTTCTATTTCTGAGGATGCCCTCCTGTTTTTTTAATTATTATTATTTTAAAGAGAGAGAGAGAGAGACAGAATTGGCACACCAGGGCCTCAGCCACTGAAATCGAACTCCAAACACTTGTGCCACCTAGTGCACATGTGTGACCTTATGCTTGCCTCGCCTTTTTTGGAGGGGGGGATAGGGTCTCACTCTAGTCCAGGCTTACTCACTATGTAGTGTCAGGGTGGCCTTGAACTCATGGAGATCCACCTACCTCTGCCTCCCAAGTGCTGGGATTAAAGGCATGCACCACCACGCCCTTGCCTCACCTTTTGTGTGTCCGGCTTACATGGGATCTGGAGAGTCAGATATGGGTCCTTAGGCTTTACAGGCAAGTGCCTTAACTGCTAAGCCATCTCTCTAGCTCTAAAATATTTTGTTTGTTTATTTATTTGCAAGAAGAGAGAGAAAGAGAGATAATGTCAGCATTTCAGGACCTCCGACCATTGCAAATGAACTCCAGATGCATGCACCACTGTGTATCTGGCTTTATGTGAGTAGTGGGGAATCAAACCCAGCTCATTTCAGTTTTGCAGGAAAGCACCTTAACCACTGAGCCATCTCTTCAGCTCCCGATAGTATTTTGTAAGTAAACTCTGCCCAGGAAGTTCAAGGTAACCAATCAGAATATGAATATCACCCTGTATGAGAGACAATAGACTAAAGTGTATATTAGACAATGCTATACTGTGTTCAGAGCTCAGTCTTTGAATATAATCCACTGAGTTGTGTTAACATGAATATACTAATTTCTGCTTCCTATTGTATAGCAGCTTGGGTTCTATTGCCTTACCACCATCCCCCACAACAAATTCACAAGGAAAACTATTGAATTAGTCAGGGTTCTTTAGAGAAACAGAATGGGCAGACTAAGTATATGTTACAAAAGGAATTTATTATATTACCTTACCTAGTACAGACTGAGTAGTCCAACAATGTCTGCACACTGGAGGGTCTGAAGACCTGGCAGCTATTTGGCCCATGAGACTGATATCTCAGCAGCCTCAGTCTGGCATTGAAGGCAGGGAGGATTCCTGGAGAGATTCTACAGTATATTCTAGAAGGCTGAAGAAACTGGGTTCTGATGTTAGCAAGGATGGCAGCGACAGGGAAGATGTACTTGTCAGCCAAGAGTGAAGGCAGATAGGTGAAGCACTACTTCCTCCCAAGACTTCTGATATATAGAGGGATGCTATTGAAAGGGCCACCCATGCTGGAGATAGTTGGTCATTCTCCCTCAGTTAATCTTTCCTGGAAATGCTCTTACAGTCCTGACCAAGAGGTATGTCTCTTACTTGGTTCCTGATCCAATCAATTTGACAGTAGAGCTTAAATGTTACAACTATATAGCATTGACTCTCAGTTTGGGAGAATTTGGCTACTAAGGGGACACTTGAAAATGTGTAGTGACATTTTTGATTGTCACAAGTTAGGATTAAGAGGTATAGTACTATGATCTTGTAGGTAGAAGCCAAGAATATTTCAGACTGTCCTTAAATTCATGGCACACACAAAAGATTTTATCTCAAAATAGAATAAAAAAAGGACTGAGGTATGACTCAGACTCAGCAGTAGAGTGACAATCTAGCATATGCAAAACTGTGGGCTCCATCCTCACCATAGAAAGAAAAGAATGTGTGTGTTTATGAGAGAGAGAGAGAGAGAAAGAGAAATTGAACAGACAAGACAAGAAAAGGAAACTCTTGTTCCATTCATCTGGTATTCAAATAGCAGGCAATGTGGTTCTATGCTGTTACAAGTAATAAGGGTTATACTTCATGGAAGAAAGGGAAGAGTGAGAAACTCCAGGGACTGGTACTGCTGTACTATTGACCTGGATGCTGGTTACATGGCACATTCATGTAATAAAAGTTCTCCAAGCTGTCTACGTATGATTTAGACATCCTCCCTCCTTTCCTTCCTTCCTCTTTCCTCCCTTCCTCCGATCCTCTTTGGCCTATTCAGGCCTTATCAACTCTGTACTGGACAACTTCGTTGACTTTTCCCATCCCTCAACCTATCCCATATACAGCACCCAGGGAGACTTTCTGGAAGTAGTGTATGCATGATACTTTCTTTCTCTGCTCTAGTGTCTTCCTTGGCTCCCTATTTACCCCAAATATAGCCTATGACTGTAATGAAGCCGTCCTTACTATGGCCTGCAGACAAGACTGTAAATGAGCCATCTTTACTGTGGCTTGCAGAAAAAAAAAAAAAAAACTGTATGGAAGCCATCCTCACTGTGACCTGCAGACATTTTTGGCTCTAACTCTGGTTCTCTTATAGGATTATCTTTACCTATCTTTGTTTCTCTCATACCATTAACCTTTATCCCAGAGAATGCTGATTCTGTTTTTTAGGTTTTGACACCTACTGCATGCTTTAACTGCCTGATTGCTTCTGTCTCCTCTCTTAGGTCTTTGAGACAAAATCTCCATATGTAACCCAACTTGGCCTCAAACTTAAGATTCCCTTGCTTCTTCCTGGCCCTTTTTTTCTAAAACATTTTATTTCAAAATGTTGTGCTGGGTTACATAAGGTCATTTTCATGCAATTGTATACTGTGCTTTGAGCATTCCCTCCCATTCTCTGATATCCTCCCCTTTATCACCCTCTCCCATTAGTCCTTTGTTCTAGACAGTTTCACTTCTACTTCTACATCACACATACACACAATATTCTACATACGTATATAAAATCTAGAACCCTCCTCCTGGACAGATAAAACCCTCAATAATGGAGAGGAGGGACCTGAACAAAACAGCCCCATAGAAGGTGAAGAAAGCTTAACCTTCAAATCATGGGGTACCAAGGACAGAATTGGGTTGATGTCCACAGTGAGCTGTTGGTCAGGGAGACACATGAAGTCCCCAAAATAAAGCAGGCCATTTCCAAAGCACTTGGTTACTAACCAGAACTAAAATTTAAGACCCTACTGTTGTAGACCCCACAGCCTTCAGTCACAGGACATCAAGAAACATGCTGGAACTGAGAGGGAAACCAGTTTTCTCCTGACTATTCATAGACTGGAAAGTGCTATGGGAGCTTCTGGAAAATAACACTCACCAACAGAGTAAATAAGCAGGAGATCCTGCCAGATACAAAACCAATCAGCCAGGGAAGAAGTACACACCTGTGCAATAGTGACACACAGACTATGTGTGTTAACCAACTGCTCTCAGATTGGACATGAGACCCGCTCAGTGAGGAAGAACTCATATCTGGGATTGGGAGCCAAGCCAGATTCCCAAGGACAGGAAACCAGCAGACTCTAGAGAGAACCCCCAGTGCTCTTTGGTTAAGAAGAGTGGGTATATACATCAAGTCATCTCTATAATAACTGTGCTTATTCATAACCTTTAATCCAAGCTGCTCTCACTTTTGGTTGGAAAATTTGTTTTGTCTTAGAGATGGTTGAGAATGCTGGGGAGATCCAGGATACATCAGTACATCAAGAATAGGTAGCTGACTGCCTATCTACCACAAGGGGGTCACTTCTACCACATCTGTCTGGGAGTATAGGAGTCATTGCAGATGAAGTGGTGATAAAAGTACGGCTCTCACTGCTAACCTGAAAACCAGTTCCAGGGAGATGGTGACAGACACTATGGCCATCAAAACCTTATCAAAACAGAGATTCAGATGCTACAGAGAGCTAAACTCTAAATCAGATCTATAATACACCTACAAAGGATCAGAGAATGCCAGGCATGGTGGCGTTCTTTAATCCCAGCACTCGGGAGGCAGAAGTAGGAGGATCACCATGAGTTCAAGGCCACCTTGAGACTACATAGTGAAATCCAGGTCAGCCTGAGCTAAAGTGAGACCTTACCTCAAAAACACAAACAAACAAAAAAAAAGAAAAAAAAAAAAACAGATCAGGGGATATTGTGGAGGAAGGGTTGGAAAGATTAGGTGCCTCAGGGAAGGTGGAAATATACCAAAGCACAGTCACACACCCCCCCACACACACAGACACAGAAATTGACTGAGGCCACAATGAATACCAGTAACCCCACTGAGAAGGACCCTCAGTAGAATAGAGGTGGGGAGAGGAGATAAGAGTACAACCTTTCTAAATGAAAAATCAATAAATAAGTTTAAAAAGATTTAGATCCCAGAAATTAGAGAAAATACAATTTTTTTTTCCTGAGACTGACTTAATTTGCTTGATAGGATTATTTCCAGTTTCATCCATTTTCTTGCCAATAACCTGACTTTGTTCTTTTTGGTAGTCAAAAATTTGCATTGGGTATATAAACCACATTTTCTTTATCCATTCTGTTCTTGGAAGCAAGGCTGGTTTCTTAACATTGCTTTTGTGAATAGTGCTGCAATGAACATTGATGTGCTATACTGACCTGAGGTCTTTTGTATAAATACTCAGGAAGTATATAGCTGGGCTGTATGATAGATATCTTTTTAATTTTTTTGAAAACCTTCATATGTCTTCCATAATGGCTGGTCTAGTTTACATTCCCACCAGCAGTGTGTAAAGGTTCCCTTTTGTTCACAATTTTACCAACTTTTGTTGTTAAGTTATATTTTCAATTTTTTAGGTTTCTGAGTCCTTTATATACCCTAGATGTTAATCCTCTGCCAAATTATAGCTGGCGAAGATGTTTTCCCATTCTGTAGGCTGTCTCTTTATTCACATAACACTTTCCTTTTCTGTACAAAAGCTTTTTAATTTCATTAGGTCCCATTTGTTGATTATTGACCTTATTTTCTGAGTAACTAGAGTGCTATTCAGAAGGGCCGTACATATGCCTATACTGAAAGTATTTTCCCCACTTTTTATTCTAGCAGAAATTCTTCAGAATTTTAGGACTTAGGTTAAGTCCATTTGGAGTTGATTCTTGTGTATATATATAGAGAAAAGTCTATTTTCATCCTTCTACATGTAGATTTCTAATTTTCCTAGCACCATTGACTTTTCTCCAGTGAGTATTTTTGGCACAGATTAGGTGGCTCTAACTGCCTTGATGTACATTTGGATTCTTTGTTTTATTCTATTGATTTTCATGTCTGCTTTTATGCCAGTACTGTTAGGTTGGGACAGGCTCTCAAAATGGAGTCACCAAGGACAACAGGGTGGTGACAGACATAAGGAAGTGGGCTATCCATATTCCTCAAGAAACCACCCAGCCATTATCCTCTTCTTGCCTAACAATACCCCCGGGGTGATGGTTTCCTGCCCCCTTATTTCATAAGTCACTGTTCTGGTGTACACCCTATTTGAGATCTCCCCAAAAGGAACCTTTCTTATCCAGCTTTTTCCCTTCCTCATCTTCTGCTAACTTAAGTCCTGTAAAGCTCACTATCTGGAACTCAGGTTGGGGCTGTACTCTCCTCTTGAGAGTCAGTTCTGGCAGCTTGTGCTTTTCCTGAATAAAAGCTTTCATCTTTGCCTCAGAGTGGTCTGCGTGGCCTTGGTCACTCCCGAACCTTACATCTGGTGTCCTGACTTGGATAGGAGGCTTCTGGTTGCCTTCTTGGGTGACCAGACCTCCTGTCTCCTGATCAGACCACTGAGCTGCCATTGACCAACTGAAGGCTTCGGACCATCTCTGCCTGATATCAGCTTTCACACCCACCACAATTCATCCTTGATCTTCTTCTCTTTGTCTCCTCCCTCCTTCTCGCTAAGTGTCCCTCTCAGGTTGGCCTGCTCTAGGGTTTAATCCCTCCTTTGTGGAAGCCTTGCCAGCATGCCAGGGTACACCCCTCAGCCGTTTCTGGGCCACGACCCCAGGTCTGAAGAAAGACACACTCTCAACACCTCTGGGTCTCTTACTCTCTGGTCTACTGCACCCTAAGGGGTGCCTTCTGGTTAAGTTGCACCATCTCGGGACACTCTCTGTCTTGCTCCTCTCCCTCCTGAGGTCTCATCTTTTACTGCCAGCTGCTTTTGTCATCAGGAGCACAGTTGCGAGCTTTGTCCACTAACAGGCTAAAAAGCTGACAGTTGTGACCTGTATGGCCTCTGCCCACATGGGAGGTGCAGGCCCCATTCACCCTAATGGGCCATGGGGTCATATTGATGTTCTGTGTAAACCCAGATTAAGCTCTAGTTCCTTTCTCTCACCTTTGTTTTGCTTTTTCCCTGTCTCCTTAAGAACTAAAAGCCTCTACAACTCTAGGACGACATTATATCTTTCTCTGCACCTCTGCCTGGCCACAATATAAGCTGGACAATGGGTCCAAAAGGCCTGAACATGGTACTTTTGATTCCCAAATTCTCACTGATTTAAAAAACTTTTGAGCTGGAGGGATGGCTTAGCAGTTAAGGCATTTGCCTGCAAAGCCAAAGGACCCAGGTTTGATTCCTCAGGACCCATGTTAGCCAGATGCACAAGGGGGTGCATGCATCTGGAGTTCATCTGCAGTGGCTGGAGGCCATGGTGTGCCCATTTTCTCTCTCTTTCTCTCTCCCTGTTTCTCTGCTAAATAAATAAATAAATAAATAAATAAATAAAATATGTAAAAAGAACTTTTGCCAATGTACAGGCAGATGGTCCAAAATACCCTATATTCAAACATTTTTCATTCTATGTACACAGCCTTCTCTCTGCTCTACCTGATCTTCTCAACAGGTCCTTCTAGCCAAGGTCTCAGGAATGTGCTCTCATTCAACCCCTCCCCCATACTCATCCTCACCCTCTGCTTTTGACCTGGGTGCCATAGATGACCTCATCCCAAAAGATCCTCCAGCTCCTGCAGTTCCCGCAGCCTCTACTGACCCCCTGCATGGTAACAAGGTTTGATTTTAGTCTCCAGAGTTGTAAATAGAATAGAAATCTAAAATGGGAATGCATAGATTCTGAATAAATAAATGAATTTTAATGAATGTGTGAAGAGGAAGTGGTTGTCTAGAGTCTATATGAAAAGTGCACTTGGAATGAATGTGTGTGTATGCGTATGTATGTGGCTCACAGCCCTAAGGCTGCATACTGATTTCTGTTCTGAGCAGTGCCATTTCATTGTGGGTGATGTTCTCCACTAACCCACTATACTAGACAGCATAGCCAATTTTTACTGTTGAGTGTCTCCCAAAAGGAGCATTGAAAGTAATTAAGATCATAGGCAAAAAAATACAAGATTCTCCCACTCTTAAAGAGTTGTAAAATGGCACAATCAGAAAGATGCCTTGTAGCCCTGAGGGATGTCCAAAACTATCCCTGGACTTTAAAAAAAAAAAAAAGGAGGTTATTCTGTCCCACTGTGTTCCCCAGGGACAGAATAATAGAACCTGGGGAAAACCTGTTGTGGCTGGGGCAACTCTCCATAACAAGGACTTCTTATAAGAAAGTTGCAACTGTTTTTAAGTTTACTTTATCTCTCTATGCTTCTGTGGGACTACTGGCAGATAATCAGTCTCAAGATTTATGTTTAAATTTAGAAGTGCTTGATACTGAGTTTATAAGAAAATTTCTAATAAAGCTCAAATCTCCTTTCGCATTTTTTAAAAAAAATATGTTTCAGGAAAGTTATAAAGAGCAAAATTCCAAAATCAATAAATGGTAAAATCTATATGTTTATTCTGGATAAATAGTATAAGTCAAATCTGGTCTACTCTTTTATAAAAAAGTGATTTCAAAAGGCATTTTGAAGAAAAAATTTAAATGGTCGTATTAAAAGTCTTATGGAAAGAACAATTAAAGTTTTGGTTGGTAGTTTTGAGATGAATTGACTAAACAAGACAAACTGGAAAAAAAAAACTTTAAATATTGGATGCTAAACGTTTGATGAAAAAGATTGTTTCAGAGTGGTTATATAGATTGTAGAGTAAAAATATGTAGATGAAGGTATAAGTAAAGTATGTAGATGAAGGTATGAGTAAACTTAGAAGGTTAAAGACGAAGTACTCGATCAGATTACAGACTTCTTGAGGTAGAAGATGACTATTAGCCTAGGACTTACATCAGACTAACAAAGGAAGGCCCTGGCTGGTAGCAAGTTACTACGGTATTCAGGTTGTAAACTTAAAACTTGAACTTATTGATATTAATCTGGTCATGATAATGATTATGAAAGACTGAATTTAGAGTACCCAACCAAGTTAACTAAGTTCCTCTATTTGTCAACCTTTTAACTAAATATCAAGGTTAAAAATGACTCAATATTTAATTCTCCCCTAAGGTTATTATATCTAAAATCCTGTCTCCAAAAAACATCTCACAGAGGAATTATTTATTCTTTTTTTTCTATTTTATAAGATAAATAGACCACATTTAGAAACACCAAACAGTATTTATCTGCCACACACTTGAAAACTATTTACTTCATAGTGAATAGTAAAAGAAAATTCTAAACAGTTATGTTGTGATTTAAGATGTAATTCCTCAATTCCTCCAACAATCAGTCTTAATGCTTTAAATTTAACTGACAAGTTAAATTTAACTGAACAAGTTTCTCAAAGTACCACTGGCAAAATTATAGAGTCAGTTAAGGTTCGAATAGATTGTATCATGAAATTTTGTGTATGTTTGGAATTCAATATAGTTCTATAAAATTTATTTGGAGGAGATTAAAAATATTTCTTTTTGGTTCAGCAGTCAAAGGTGCTTATTTGAAAAGCCAGATGCACATAGTGGAGCATACATTTGGAAATTATTTGCAGTGGCAAGTGGCCCTGGCATCCCCTTTCCCTTTCTTTTCCATAAGACTTCTCTCCTTTTTTTCATTAGATCATGACAATTTAATACAGTTCCTCTATTCTATGCTCCAGATATAGCTTACACTGTCAACTAACAACTAAACTTAAATATTAATCAGAATGATTTTTTTTGCTTTGTTTTTTGAGGTAGGGTTTCACTCTCACCGAGGCTGACCTGGAATTCACTATGTAGTCTCAGGGTGGCCTTGAACTCATGGATCCTCCTACCTCTGCCTCCTGAGTGCTGGGGCTAAAGGCGTGCATCACCATGCCTGGCTTCAGAATGATGTTTAAACTATTGTGTCATTCTCTAACTAGTTCTGCTTTGATAACCAGATACCTTCTGTTCCTTTTTAACTAATCTGTTCTGCTAATCAGATACATATAGTCTCACTGAGTGATTAATAACCATATATGAAGGCCAAAATCAACTGGAAACTTTGGAGTTAAAAGGATAGCCAATATTTTGGTTCCTGCCCCCAAGTCAGAAGGCCACAGGAGATGATGGGACACTTGCTAACTTCTAGCCTCTGATAAGTTACCTGTCTTCTTGATCAGAGAGGATGTGAAGACCCAGAGATAAATTCCAAGCTGGTGTGTCTGCAACAGGAGAGGCACATCAGAAGACAACCCATCCTCCAGGCTTCCCAAAAGAGGGAGGGCCACTTGGTCAGCATGGCCTTGACTTACTCTAGCAGATGACAATGCTGAGAGTCATAGAACTCCTCACAGGTCCCTAAAAGTCTCTTCTACAGCACCATTATTGACCTCCAAAATATACAGTTAATTTTGGCAGCCTACATGGTCTTAATCACCCAGTAAGAAAAATATAACTACAATATAAACAAATATTCAGACTAATAGGTTCCACTGTCTGATGCTGGCTTACAATGCTAAACTCTAACATTAACTCATGTCTTCTGCCTCTGCCTGTCCCTTATTACTTCTGAACTCCACCTACCCTGGCCCCATCTCCTCCTACTTGCCTTATACAGAATCAGAGCTATTCCTTGGGCCCCTCCTTCCCTAGCCCTTACCCTACCTCATCCAGGGATAAGTACACCACCATCCCAAGGGGAACACTCAAACTTACACTCTCTCATGTTCCTATCCCCTGATCCCAAAATGCTCCTCTTAAATAGACTGATGCCCCTTTGCATCCTCTCTCTTGCCCCAATCCCTCTATCCCTCACCTCTGAGTGCTCATTCTCCCCTTTCCCCTGGTGTTTTGATGTCATAGCCATTGACAAGAGTAACAAGCTCCTTAATTCTTCCTTCTGTCCTCTCATGGGGTGCACAGAGCCCATCTCCCTCACCTTTTCTATGTTGCCAGTGACTACCCTGAAGCCAGCTCAATTCAGGGATGGTACAAGAGAAGTCTCTGTTTTATTCAGGACCAAGTTGTAACAGCATGCTACACTGGTGCTGACTATTGATCTCACCACTGTGCAACCTCTAGCCACCATAAAACTGCCTCCTCATCACTTGCCCTGAAGGGAGACCCATTGACAACATTATCTAGCCTCTCCCATAAAAACTCACTGCCCCTATGGTCAGCATGAAAAAATTAACCTTCATCTCTTATCTTTAACAAAAGGCTGGAATGTTAGGTTGGGACAGGCTCCCAAAATGGAGTCACCAAGGACAGCAGGATGGTGACAGACATAAAAAAGTGAGTCATCCACATTCCTCAAGAAACCACCCAGCCATTATCCTTCCCTTGCCTAACAATGCTGCCAGGTCATGGTTTCCTGCCCTGTTATCTTGTAAGTCACCTGGTCACTGTTATGGTGTCACACCCTGGCTATCTTAGATCTTCCCAAAAGGAAGCTTTCTTATTCAGCTTTTTCCCTTCCTCAACTTTCCCCAACTGAAGCCCTATAAAGCTCACTATCTGAAAACTCAGGTTGGCTGTGCTCCACTTGTGAGAGTCAGTTCTGGCAGCTTGTGCTTTTCCTGAATAAAAGCTTTCATCTTTGCATCAGAGTGGTTTCCATGGTCTTGGTCACTCTCAAGCCTTACAAGTACCATATTATTTTTTTTTACTATGAGTCTGTAATATACCTTGAAATCAGTTCAGTGATAAATCTAGATTTGTTTATTTATTCTTGGTTAGGATTGCTTTGGTTATCTGAAGTTTTTTGTCAATGAATTTTAGGAGTTTTTTCTGTTTCATAAAAGAATGGTATTGGTAGGGATTGCATTATATCTGTAAATTGTGTTTGGAGGACAGACATTTTTACAATCTTGATTCTTCCAATCCATGAGTATGGGGTATCTTTCCATTTCATACCTTCTTCTACAATTTCTCTCTTGAGTGCTTTAAAGATTTCATTGTAGAGACCTTTCACTTATTTGATTAGGTTTATTCCAATATATTTTTAAGGAAATTATGAATGATTTCAGCCTCAGCCTGTTCATTATTGGTATAAATGAAGGCTATTGATTTCTTTGTGTTAATTTTGTATCTTGCCACTTTGTTGAAAGTGTACATCAACATTCATACTTCTCTGGAGTATTTTTTATTATATACTTTAAAAATATTTATTTATTTAATTTTATTAAGTAGCAATTTGCATAGACAAACCATGTGTTAGTATCATCATTTCCCTCCTCCCTGCCCCCATTCCACTGGGGCCCTCTTCAGTGGAATTTTTGGTATTCCCCCTGGGGTTATGGATTATGATATGTGAAAGCATCAGTCAGTCATTGTCAGGGTGGAGGCACTGCCTCTGGACATTCCTTTCCAGTCTGTGGCCCTTACAATCTTTCCTCCCCCTCTTCCACAAAATTCCCTGAGCCATTGTGGGTGTGTTTTTTAGTGTTGTCCTCTCAACAGGTTCTGGATTTCCGCTTTGGTACATTTTGAGTATTGTTGTTTGATTCGGGTATCCCCATAAACTTAGGTGTTCTCAATGATAGGTTCCCAGCTGATAGAGGTTTGGGAATAAATGCCTCCTGGAGGCAGTGTATTGTTGGGGGTGGGCTTATGAGTATTATGGCCAGTTTCCCCTTGTCAGTGTTTGGCACACTCTCCTGTTGTTGTTGTCCACCTGATGTTGGCCAGGAGGTAATATCCACCCTCTGCTCATGCCATCGTTTTCCCCTGTTATGATGGAGCTTCCCCTCAAGTCTGCAAGCCAAAATAAACCTTTTTTTCCCTACAGGCTGGTTTTGGTCAGGTGATTCCTTCCAGAAATGCAAACCTGACCGCAACAAGTATCTTCTGTGACTGTCTCCATGACCCCAGTGCTGGTTGACAGGCTCTCCATTGAAGCAGCACTCTTGCTTGTCTCACCAATTTCTCTATGGTTTCACCTGGGTCCTGGCTGATATGTGGTGGGTGGTTTGTTTCCTTGGTTCTTGCTGCCTTCTGAAAAAAGAAAAACAGATTCTCAAAGGAGAATGAGGTCTGCATAGGTTTAAAGGGATAAGCATTGTTAATTAAGAGAGATTTTTATGGGTGTAGCTTCTCTTTTGGCTAAAGACTAGTGGGAGTTTTTCACTGGAGTCCATAATCTTGGACTCCATAGTATTCTGATTTGGTTCTCAGTTCCATCTATAGGTTTCTTTCCATTGAGCAGATCTCTTAGCAAATCAGAGAGTTATTTGTTGCCCACCTATGCTGGGTGTCACTACTGAACAGGCATACCTATCTTGTAAGGCTGGTTGCTTTTGTATATCAGTGCCCCCTGCTAGTACACAAAGTTTCTGGCCATTTCATCCCAGCAATTCATGTAGTGCTTTCCAGCACTATACAGGCAGACCATCTGGGAACTGGCTTACTTCCAGATGCCAGCCAGATATCTCAATGTTCTGGGTAGGTAGCATATGATGTCTTTAGCAACAGGGCCTTTTACCTCAGGTGGGTAATTAAGTGCTTTAACAGAAACCTGTATTGTTTTGGGGACCTCATAGGTCTCTCTGATCAACAGCTCAACGTGGGTTGTAACTAATGTCTGGTAATGGGGGTTACAAGTCAGAACCAAACATTTTAGGGTTGGGACTCATCCCTTCTTACCAGACAGTGTCTGCATACTCCTATTGATGGTTATATCATTTAATCTGCTATCCTGCAACAAATTTTCTATGGAATGAATTCATTTTGGATTTAGTTTTGTGGGTATCTCCCCATGTCCTTTTATCACTCCCTCCCCCCAAAACTTCCATCCCTGTTATCTGTCCCTCAAATTATCTGTAAAGTATACCTGAAGCTTAAGCTGTTCCAGGCTAGGAACTACAAATGAGGGAGTACATGTAGCATTTATCTTTCTGTGCTTGTGTAAGTTCACTTAGTATGATCTGTTCCAAGTCTGTTAATTTTCCTACAAATTTCATTGCATCATTTTTCCTTAGTGCTGAGTAGAATTTGTATATGCACCATATCTTTATTATTCAATCATCAAATGATGGGTATCTGGGTTGATTTCAGTTTTTAGCTATTGTGAATTGAGCAGCTATAAACATGTTTGAGCAAGTATCTCTGCAGTGAGGAGTGGAGATTTTAGCCCGGGAGAGTCAGTTTGTCAGTTGGTAACTCTATTTTCATGAATCTCCATATTTATTTCTATAGTGGTTGTACAAGTTTGCATTCCCACCAGCAATGAATGAGGGTTCCTCTTTCTCCACATCCTCACAAACATTTATTGTCATCTGATTTTTTTAATGATGCCATCCTGAATGCAGTAAGGTGGAATCTCATAGTTCTTTTAAGTTGCATTTCCCTGATGGTTAAGGATGTTGAACATTTTCTAAGTGAGTATTAGCCATTTGTATTTCTTCCACTGAGAATTCCCTGTTCAGTTCTCTGCCCCAATTTTGAGTGATTGATTAATTTTTTTATTGTTTAGGATTTTTAGGTCTTTGTAGAGTCTAGATATTAGGCCTTGGTGGTATAGCTGGCAAAGATTTTTTCTCATTTTGTGGGTAGTCTGTTGGCTCTGTTTATGGCATGTTTGTACAAAAGACTATTAGCTTCTTGAGTTCCCACTGGTTGGGTGTTTGTCTAATTTCCTGAGCTACTGGGGTATTATTCAGGAAGTTTTCCCCACTCCTATATCAGGGAGAGTTCTCCCTATTTTTTCTTCCAGGCAATTCAAAGTTTATGGTCTTATGTTGAGGTCTTTAATCCATTTGGAATTGATTATTGTGCATGGTGAGAGGAGTGGGTCTAGGTTCATTTTGCTACATATCCAATTTGTCCAGCACCATTTGTGAAGATGCTATGTTTTCTCCAGTGAATGTTGGTGGCTCCTTTATCAAGGATCAAGTAGCTGTAGTTGCTTGAACTAAAGGCTTCAATTCTGTTCCATTGGTCTATATGTCTGTTTTTATGCCAGTACCATGCTGTTGTTGTTACAATGGCTTTGTAGTATAGCTTGAGATTGTGTATGATGATACCTCTGGAGGTGTTTCTTTGGCTGAGGATATATTTGGATATCTGAGGCCTTCTGACATTCTATATGAATTTTGAGATTGCTTTTTCTATCTCTGTGACAAATGATGGTCAGATATTTATTGGTATTGTGTTGAATCTCTATATTGCTTCTGGTATGATTGCCATTTTCTCAATATTAATTCTGCCTATCCAGGAACATGGAAGGTGTTTCCATCTTCTCATGTCCTCTTCAATTTCTTTCTTGAGTGTTTTTATGTTTTCAGTATATAGGTCTTTTACCTCCTTGGTTTGTGTTATTCCAAGGTATTTGATTTTTTGTGTCTATTGAAAATGGGACCACCTCACTGATTTCTTTCTTTGTATATATTTATCTTTTGTGTAAAGGAAGACTACAAGTTTTTGTGTGTTGATTTTGTACCTGTCACTTTGCTGAAGGTATTTACCACTTTTAGAAGTTTTATGGTGAAATCTTTTGGGTCACTTATGTATAGTATCATGTTATCTGCAAATAGGGCTAGTTTGACTTCTTCCCTTCCAATTTGTATCATATGTATTGTATGTATGTATGTGTGTGTGGGTGTGTGTGTATATATATATATATATATATATATATATATATATGTATATATATATATATATATATATATATATAATTTATTTGAGAGAGAGAGAGAGAGAGAGAATGGGCATGCCAGGACCTCTAGCTATTGCAAACAAACTCCAGATGTGTGCGTCCCCTTGTGTATCTGGCTCATGTGGGTCCTGGAGAGTCAAACCAGGATCCTTTGGCTTTGCAAGCAAATGCCTTAATGGCTAAGCCAACTCTCCAACCCTTGTATCCATTTTATATCTTTGTCCTACCTTATTGCTAGGGCTAGGATTTCCAGTACAATGTTGAATGGCAGTGGTGAGAATGGGCACCTCTCTCTTGTTTGTGATCTTAATGGGAACTTCTTGAGTCTTTCCTCATTAAGTATGATTTAGGCTTTAGGTGCTTTGTTTATAGCCTTTATTGTGTTGAGATTAAACCCTGCATGCCTATTCTCTCTAGTATGTTGATCATGAGGTGATATTGTAGTTTGTCAAAGGTCTTTTCTGCATCTATGAAATCATCAGTGGTTCTTGTGTTTAAGTTTATTTGTGTGGTGTGTTACATTAATTGATTTTTGTATGTTGAAACTTCCCTGCATCTCTGGTATGAAGGCTGCCTGATTGAGGTGGATAATGCTTTTGATGTATTGTTGAATTGGGTTTGCAAGGATTTTGTTCAGGATTTTTTCATCCAAGTTCATCAAGAATATAGGTCTATAATTTTATTTTCTTGTTGTAACACCATCTGGCTTTGGTATTAGGGTGATGTGAGCTTCATAGAAGGAGTTGGGGAAGATTTCCTGTTCTCTCATTATGTAAAATAGCTCAAAAAAGTGGATTCATTTCTTTGATAAATGAATTAATTAAGCTGAGAACCCATCAGGTCCTGAACTTTTCCTTTTGGGGAGATTGTTTATTATATTTTCAATATCAGTGGATGCAACGGGTTTATTTAGGAGAGTTATGTGCTTTGGATTTAGTTTTGGTCAGATCTACATATCTAGGAATTCATCCATTTCTTCCAGATTATCCGAATTTGTGGAGTAGAGGTTTTGGAAATATGTCCTCATGATTCTCCCAATTTCATTGATGTCTGTTGTGAATTCCCCCTTTTTATATCTAATTTTGTTTATTTTTTCAAAGAACCAGCTGTTTATTTCATCTATTTCTGTACTGATATTAATTATTTTGTTCAACCTGGAACTCTTAGGGTTGGGTTGTTCTTGTTTTTCTAACAACTTTAGGTGGGCAGTTAGGTTATTTATTTGAGATCTCCCATCTTTGATATGAAGGCATTTAATGCTACAAATTTTCTGCTTAGGACTGTCTTCATTGTGTCCCACATGTTTTGGTGTGTTGTGTTTTCATTATCATTCAGTTAAAGGAAATTTACAATTTTCTTTTTGATTCTTTCCATTGTTTAATAGGATGTTGTTCAACCTCTAGGAGCTGGTACAATTTCTGTTATTTCTCTTGTTGTTAACTTCTAGCTTTAAAGCATTGTGATCTGATATGATGCAGGAAGTTATGTCAAGTTTCCTGAACTTATGGAGGCATGTTTTATGCCATATTATGTGATCTATTTTGGAGAAGGTTATGTAGGCTGCTGAGAAGAATATGTGTTCATAGAATTGGGGTGAAATATTTTGTAGATGTTTGTAAGGTCTAATTGATCTATGGTGTGGTTAATATCTATTATTTCCCTGTTGATTTTCTGCCTGAATGATCTGTCTAATGATGATAGCCAGGTATTTAGTTTGCCTACTATTATGGTATTGGGATTTATTTCTGATTTGATGTCAAGCAGATTTTATTTTACAAAATGTAGTACATGGGTGTGTTACATATAGATGTCTTATTGTGATGTCCTTTTATTGGAACATTCCCTTGATGCATAAAAAGTGGCCTTCTATGTCATTTTTAATTACTTTTGGTTTGAAGTCTATTTTGTCAGATATTAATATAGCCACACCTGCTTGTTTCTTATTTTCATTTGCTTGGAAAATAATTTTCCGTCCTTTCACCCTGAGGAGGTATCTATCTTTAACAGTGAGGTAGGTTTCTTGAAGGCAGCAGACTGCAGGGTCAATTTTTCTGATCCACCCTGTTAACTTGTATCTTTTTATGGGTAAGTTGAGTCTCTTAATAATTTTTTTTGGTTTCTTTGAGTCTATTAATATTTTTAAGTTATAATTGTGAGGTTTGATTTAATCCCTACCATGTTGGAGGGGTTTTGATGTTTGGTGCTGTGAACTTTTTCATGCCTGCTCTAGTTTTGGTTATTGTGTTCACCCTTTTGTAAGCTTTTGTGGTTGGTTGTTTGACTCTTCCTTGTGGGCTATTTCCTGAAGCATTCTCTACAGGTTTTTCTTTGTGTTCATATAATCATAGAGCTGGCTTTTGTCATGGAATATTTTCCTTTTACCATCTATTATAAGGGATACTTTTGGTAAGTACAGTAGATTGGATTGGAAGCCATAGACTTTTAGGCTTTGATGTGCTCCATTCCAAGCCCTTATGGCTTTCGTAGTTTCTACTGAAAAATCTGAGGTAATTTTGATAGGATTGCCTTTGTAGGTAATAGTTGTGTCTCTTGCTGCTTTTAGCATCTTCTCTTTGTTTTCATTGCTTAAAATTTGACCTATGATGTGCCTTGGAGAGTTTCTTCTTTAATCCTGTCTGTTTGGTGTTCTGTGAGCTTCTTGTATCTGAATGGGTCTCTCTTTTGCAAGACTGGGAAACTTTTCTTCACTAATTTTGTTGAATATGTTCTGTATGCCTTGGCCTGGATTTCTTTCTCTTTTGGTATACCCATGATCTGAATGTTTTGTCATTTTAGGGTATCTCACACTCCCCTCATGTTCTGTTCGTATGATTTTTTTGAACAGGATTTTGGACTCCTTAACTGCTTCTTCTGTCTTTTCTTCCAGCTCAGAGGTTCTGTCCTCCATTTGATTGACTCTGTGAGTTGGGGCTTATACAGAGATTTCAAAAGATCAATTTAATTTCCTGTTGTATTTTTCTGCATCATGTTTATCTCTGTTTTGAGGTTTAATTTCAGATTGAGGTTTGATTTCCTGATGCTTCCTGTAATTTATTCTGGCATTTGAGCATGCCTTTTTAAAGCTTAATTATCTGGTTGTTGAGATCCTCTATTTGTTGACTCACCTTCAATTTGTTTATATCTCTTTTGAGGTCTCTGATTTTCCTCAATTAAGTTAAGCCTAATGACAAAGACATTTCATTTATGCAGTTGGGGTTTTGAAGATTTTCTTCCAGTTTCACAGTTCTCTTGGTCAGAGTCACATATCTTATTGTGCTTTTATTTTGGGATTAATTTCTATTGTTTCCTCTGATTTCATTGGAGGCTTCCAGTGTGGGACCAGCCATCTTTAGTGAATAACTCTCAATTTGTTGACTTTCTTTGTGCATGTGTGTGTGTGTGTGTGTGTGCGTGTGTGTGTGGGGGGGTGTTAGCCACCATGTCAAGGTAAAAGTCTTATTTTTATTAAGCAAGTATTTGTCCTTGTAGGATATTCAGTGAATGTTCTGTTTTGGATTTGAACTGGTTTGGAATGGGATGGAGTTATAACCACAGATGTGCAGTTGTAGAGGTTGCAAATGCACCAGCAGCTCTGGGCTGGTAGCTGATATGAGTGCTATTTTGGAGTACCAGAATGTCTTCAGCCTTCTGGCACAGCTGTGCCTTGCCTATGGGGTTCAGAAGCAGTAACTTCTCTACTGTTCCCCAGCTTAGCAGGCTGTGGAGGTGCATAGATTTCCCCCTGGATTTGACAAGTGCTCTAATGCTCCCCATCTTGGGCAGAAGTGATGTGACAAGGAGGCAGTGGGGGTTCCTGTCAGGTGGTGTGGGCAGTGGGAATGGGAGGATGGTAGAGCTGGGTTTAATGGATCAAGGCCTGACCAAATGTCTGCAGAAGTGGCCAGTTTGGGGTCATCAGTTTGTGGAGGTGACTAGAGCAGGAATGTAGTAGCTACTTGAGGCATGGCTTGGCCCCAATCAGTGGAGGGGGCCTAAGCCAAACATGGGTTCATCTATGTCTACCTTCCCCCAGTGAGCAGGTTTTCCCCTACAGTTCCCTGACACTGATCAGGCTCACACCAGGTGCAGGGTAACTGGGAGCTGGGGAGGTAGAATGTGGGAGACCAGGAGCTCAAATCTGGCCTACTCATGCAAGATGCAGACACCCACCAGCATAGGGGAACTAGGAGTCAAGGAACCAGGAGTCAGGGAGCAGGGGAGAGAGGGCCCCAGTCCTACTCTTGCTGCAGGTACCCAAGGTCCAATCAGTCCCATACCATTAGCAGGGGTACTGGAAGGTGGGAAATGGGAGGCAGGGAACTGGGAGTTCAGGCCATTTTCTGGAGTTTTAAGGGTCTCTTATGTATAGAATAATAACATGAAAATGCTTTGAGTTTTTTCTCCATTCAGCAGAATTTTGGATTTAGGTTTTTCTTTAGTCTTTATTATGTTAAAATGTGTCCCTTCTATTCCTAATGTCTTTTGTACTTTTATCATGAAAGGATATTAGATTTTATCTAATGCATTTTCTGTACTTATTGAAACGATCCTGTGATTTTTGTCTCTGAGCTGATCTATATGGTGTATTACATTTATTGATATGTTGAACCATCACTGCATCCACTGATCAGGGTGAGTGATTTTTATTTTTATTTTTATTTTTATTTTTTGAGGTAGGGTCTCACTGTAGCCCAGGCTGACCTGGAATTCACTTAGTCTCAGGCTGGCTTCACACTCACAGAGATTCTCCTATCTCAGTATCCTTAGTGCTGGGATTAAAGATGTGTGCTACCATGCCTAGCTGGATGATATTTTTAATGTGTTCCTGTTTTCTGTTTGCCAGTATTTGTTGAGAATGTTTGCTTCTATGTTCATGAGGGAGATTGATCTGCTTAAATGGCTTATCTCATCTTGTTTTCGTTTTGGTAGGTCATATATGTCTTGAAATTGACCATTTAGTTTAGGTTTTTCAATTTAGTGGAACATATTTTTTTAATCTGTTTGTGTAAGTATATATGTATGTGTGCATGTGTTTGATGTGTGTATGGGAATGCATGTGCCATGACTCCTATGTGCAGGTCAGTGGATAACCTTGGGTGTCTCTCGTCTCCTTCCATCTTCTCCTAGGAGAGGGTCTCTCATTGTTCTGCTGCTGGTGTATTTGAGCTTCCAGATCCTCCTGGCTCTGCCTCCCATTGCCATGGCTGTGTTATGAGCAAGTATGTGTGGGCCACTTTGTGTCCAGATTTATGTAAATGCTGAAGAGAATTAAATAATAGTGGAAGTGTTGCAATCAAATGCTTTTAACTGCTAACCCAGCTCCCCACCATGGAACATATGCTTTTAAGGTATGTCCTTATGATTTTCTGTATTTCTCTGGTATCTATCACAATGGCTCCATATTTATTTCTAAGTTTATTAATTTGGGTCTTCTTTCTATTTCCTTGGGTTAGTTTTGCTAAAGGTATATTGATCTTGTTCATTCTTTCAAACAACCAAATTTTTGTGTCATTGATTCTTGGTTTTGCTTATTGGTTAGTATTTCATTAATTTCTGCCCTATGCTTGACTAAATATTTTCATCTACTGACTTTTGACATGGCATGTTCTTTTTCCAAGATACCATTACTTCATCTATTTTGGCCCTTCTAATTTCTTAATATAGGCACTTACAACTATAAACATTACTGTTAGGATTGCCTTCTTTGTATCCCCTAGATTTTAATATGTTATTTTTTTTCAAAAAAAGATTTTATTTATTTATCTATGAGAGATAGACACAGAGAGAAAGAAGTAGACAGAAAGAGAGAATATAGACATGCCAGGACCTCCTGCCACTGCAAATGAACTCCAGATGCATGTGCCACTTTGTGCATCTGGCTTTAATTAGGTACTGGAGAATCATAACCTGGTCAGTCAGGCTTTGCAAGCAAGCCCCTTTAACTGCAGACCCATTTCTCCAGTCCATGTTGTATTTTATTACCATTGGGATTCTAACAATTATTTGCTTTCTTCAGTGATCCATTCATCACTCAAGAATGTATTTTTTTAAATATTTTTTTTGTTGTTAAATACATATCATGTTTATTTGTTTAAACAAGACCTGCTCAAATCTGGCTGATTTCACAGCTCACTGGATTTCCAACACAAATTTATTTCACAGACATTTACAGGAATTCAAGAACCTTCCCAGTGTTGCAAAGTTTTAATCACTTTTTCTCCTCCTGCTGATGGACAGAATGTCACTCCTGCAGTGGGACAGTGTGATGTGCAGGCCACTGTCCTTAAGATTCATGTCTCCTTGGACTCCACTGTTACATGGAGCTGTAAATATTTTTTTGAGAGAGAGAGAAAGAGAGAGAGAAAATGGGCATGCCAGGACCTTCAGCCTGCTGCAAATGAACTGCAGATGCATGCGCCCCCTTGTGGCACATGTGAAACATTGCATGCTTGCATCACTGCATCTGGCTACATGGGATCTAAAGATTTGAAAATGAGTTCTTAGGCTTTAAAGGTAAGCAGGTTTATTGTTAAGCCATCTCTCCAGCCCTCAGTAGTGTATTATTTAATTTCCATGAGTTTACTTATGTTGTATAGTCTCTTGCTGATGAATTATAGTTTTATTCCATTACAATGAGAGAATACAAGGAATCCTTTCAATTTTTCTGTATCTGTAAAGATTTGTTTTGTGTCCAAATATATGACATGTCTTAGAGAAAGTTTCATATGCTGCTGAGAAGACTGCATATTTTGTAGTATTTGGATGGAATATTCTGTAGATGTCTGTTAGGTCCATTTGATTTATAATGTCATTAATCCAGATGTTTTTCTGTTTATTTTTTTGCCAGGGTGACCTTTCAATTGGCGAGAGCAGCTGCTTGAAGCCACCCACTACTAATTTTTATGACTTAATCTGTGACTTCACATATAGTAGTGTTTATTTAATAAAGTTGGGTGTACCTGTATTCAGTGTATGTTTATTATTGTAATGTCTTCTTGTTGGATTGTTCCCTTAATCAGTATAAAGTAACCTTATTTATTTCTTCTGACTAATGTCAGTTTTAAGGATATCCTGTCAGATATTAGAACAGTGACACCTGTTGTTTCCTAGCCCTGTTTGCTTGAAATACCATTTTTTACCTTTTTCACACTAAGGTAGCATCTGTCTTTTATGTTGAGATAAGTTTCTTGGAGGCATCAAACAGAAGGTTCTTGCCTTTCTTCTAGTTTGTGTCTTTTGATTGGAGAATTCAAACCATTTATATGCAGAATTATTATTGAAAGGTGTTTATTAATTCTCATCATTTCTGTCAGCTTTGTAATTCTTGGTGCTTTTCCATTCCTCTCTTGCATCAAGGACTATTCAAATATGGTATAGCATTTCCTGTGGCCTCTTGTATATGCTTTTCCTTCACTTCAGTAAAGCATTTTTTGGAAGAATTTTTGTAGAGCTGGCTTAGTGGCCATGAATTCCTTTAGCCCATTTTTATCCTGGAAAGTTCTTAATGCTCCTTTAATTATGACAGATAGCTTTACTGGGCATAGAATTCTGGGTTGGCAGTTGTGCTTTAGAACTTGAAATAATACACCATTCCAAGCTCTTCTGGCTTTTAGAGTTTCTATTGAAAAATCCGTAGGAACTGGAGAGATGGCTCAGTGGCAAAAGGTGCTGGCTTGCAAAGCATGACAGCCTAGGTTTGATTACCCAATACCCATATAAAGCCAGATAGATGCATAACAAAGTGGCACATTCATCTGGAGTTCATTTACAGTGGCAGAAGGTCCTGGACCACCCATTCTCTCTCTTCTTGCAAAACCTAAGAAAAAAATATTTTTTATTTTTTTATTTATCTATTTTATTTATTTATTTGAGACAGAGAGAAGGAGAGAGACAAAAAGAGTGAGAATGAGCATGCCAGGGCCTCTTGCCACTGCAAACGAACTCCACACACATGTGCCACTATGTATATCTGGCTTATGTGGGACCTGGAGAATTGAACCTGGCTCCTTAGGCTTTGCAGGCATACACTTTAACCGCTAAGCCATCTGCCATCTCTCTAGCCCCCCAAAAAAAGTTAAAAAGGAAAAATTCATAGATTCTGATGGACCTACCTTTACAAATTATGTGGTACTTTCCTTTCTTTCTTTCCTTTTTTTTTCTTTTGTTTTTGGTTTTTCAAGATAAGGTCTCACTCTAGCACAGCTGACCTGGAATTCACTATGTAGTCTCAGGGTCGCCTCCAACTCTTGGTGGTCCTCCTTCCTACTTCTGCCTCCTGAGTGTTGGGATTAAAAGCGTGCACCACCACTACACCTAGCTTATGTAGTGCTTTTCTATCAGTGCCTTCTTTATTCTGTACATTTAGTAGCTTAATTAAAACATGATGAAGACAGGCTTTTTTTCTTATCTTGTCTTTTTGGTGTTTAAAATGCCTTTTATGTCTACATTTGCATCTTCTTCCCAATTTGGGGAAATTTTCCTCTATGATTTTGTTGAAAAACCATGACTTTAGACTGATATTTTCTCCATTCTTCTACACCCAATTTCTTTGCTTTGACCATTCATGGTGTCCTGAATGTCTTGAAAGCCCTACTTGTTAATGTGTCTTTCTCCCTGTTGGGAAATTCGGAAGTTATATCTTCAGTATAGGTGTGGCCTCCATATCATTCCTAGAGTAAAATATGGAAAGCAGAAGTGACTGTTGCAGTCACATTCACATTGCTTTCAGAAATAATCCTACCAAAAGCAGCTTGTGGGGAAAAGGGTTTATTTTGGCTTACAGACTCGAGGGGAAGCTTCATGATGGCAGGAGAAAATGATGGCATCAGCAGAGGGTGGACATCACCTCCTGACAAACATTAGGTGGGCAACAGAAACAGGACAGTGTGCCAAACATTGGCAAGGGGAAACTGGCTATAATACCCACAATCCTTCCCCCAGCAATACACTGCCTGCAGGAGGCTTTAATTCCCAAATTATCACCATCTAGGTACCTAGCATTGAAAACACCTAAGTTTATGGGGGATACCTGAATCAAACCACCACATTCTGTCCCTGGTCCCTATAAAGTGATAACCATTATGATGTAAAATGCAATGCATTCAGCCCAACTTTAAAAGTTCTTATAGTTTTTAATCAATCCTAATGGTGTTCAAACATTCCCATAGTCCAAGATCTTTTAACTGAGCCATAATACCAAAAAATCCACCACCAAACACATAATGACATAGAATAAACACTCACACTGCAAAAGATGACATTGGGCATAGTAAAGAAATATTCAACCAATACAAGATTTAAACAGGGAAAACTTCAAATTCTGTAGCTCCAAGTCCAACAACTCTAGTCAGTGTCAAATCTCCAAGTCTGAAAATGCTAACCAGCAACAAATCTCTGGAGTTCCAATTCCGCCCCTCCAGCTAGGCTACCCACAGTCCAGGAAAACTTCATGTGAGGACAGCAGGTTTCCTTAGCAGCCATATCATGGTCCTGGCATCTCCACTGAGTCTCCATTGCAACTCCTGGTCCATCCTCACAGCTGTATTGGGTCTCCATGCAGGCATCTAGCAAACCTGCTTCACACTGCCCATGGCCATTTCCAAAACGCAAGACCATGTTGCAAACTCAATAACTCTCCCTTTCTTGTAGTTCTTATACTCCATACCAGGTGGGGTGCCAATTTGTTAATACGGGGGTGGGGGAGAATAAAGCAGACTTTGAAGAACAGGACACCTTTGATAGTCAGGCCCCTTCAAAAGATTGCATTCTTTCTGTTGTCCCAATGCAGGTCAGCTGGCCCAATCTCAATGGCTGTAATGTCTTATACAATTGAAGCTGAGCAGGCAGCAGTTTTGGCCCAAAGATTTCTTTCTTCCTTTTTTTTTTCTTTTTTCTGTGCCATATCCCTCTGCTCGCATCAGTCCATTTCTACTCAAAGCAACCCTACACAAGTTCTCAGGACATGGGTATAACAGCAAGCTTCTCACACAAACTGCTTCAAGCCCAGTCTAGGCAAAGCTCTTTTTCACCCTCATAAGCCAAACATCACAGTCCATAGTTCTTATTGCATTCAGGTCTTTCAACTCTGACCAGAATGGTCTGTCAAGCTGTACTTACAGCACTGCAAGGCGTCTCTTAGCCCAAGGTTTCAAATCCTTCCACATTCCTCTTGAAAATCAGCTCCAAAAGGCCAAAGCCACACAGTTAGGTGTCTAGCAGCAAATGACACCACTCCTTGGTACCAATTATACTGTTGAAGTCAGGTCCACATTGCTGGCAGCAATCACCCAACCAAGAACGGCTTTTGGGGGGAAAAAAGTGTTTATTTTGACTTACAGACTCTTGGGGAAGCTCCATGATGGCAGGGGAAAACAATGGCATGAGCAGAGGGTGAACATCACCTCCTGGCCAACATCAGATGGACAATAAGAACAGGAGAGTGTGCCAAACACTGGCAAGGGGAAACTGGCTATAATATCCATAAGCCTTCCCCCAACAATACAGTGCCTCTAGGAGGCTTTAATTCCCAAATTGCCATCAGCTGGTGACCTAGCATTCAGCACATCTAAGTTTATGGAGGACACCTGAATCCAACCACCACAGTGACCAAAGGTGGTGATTATCATGTGGGATTTTGAGTCCAGAGAGGAATTAAATTCTATAAAAATGCAGGAGATTCCAGGTCTATGAACCCCAACTTTTGGATCCTTGTCCAATTAGCAAAGAATTTTTTAAAAGACCCCAGAAGGACAAATTATGAATTATGTGGTTTAACTCAGGGAGAGTTAGGATCCAGAGAGAAGGCTAGCTGAAAGACTCAGGCAAGAAAGGAACATCCCCTCTCCCTTGCCCAGCTGTTAACAGGTAGAAGAGATGGCAAGGATCTGTGTCACAGAGAAATCTCCCAGGAAAAAGCCTCTGGAGAAGGCACATACACACATGCACACATGTGGAAGGCAAAGCACCAGAGCCCAGGGCAAATGATTCAGAAGTGCATGCATGTGTACACACACACACACACACACACACACACACACACACAAGGTAAGGAAAGCATGTGAGTGCAAGCCCTTTATAGGAGGTCAGAAAAAGATCAAGGGGGACTAGATGTGGCTTAGCAGTTAAGGTGCTTGCCTGCAAAGCCTAAGGACCCAGGTTTGATTCCCCAGTGCCCACATAGGCCCAATGCACATGGTAATGCATGTGTCTGGAGTTCATTTGCAGTGGCTAGAGGCCCTGGTGTGCCCAATGTCTCTCTCTCTCTCTCTCTCTCTTTCTCTCTCAAGTAAATACATAAATAAAAATAAGTATTAAAATAAGAAAAATACTAAGAGACAGAACAGCAAAGGTCTTAGGGCTTAATGAATGATCATACATGTAACAAAGTGAGAAAGCACACAAAAACAAGGCAGGAAAGTGCCTAGACAAGAAGAAATTTCCACTTCCTAGAGGGAGAACTTACCAAAGCAAGAACCAGGCAGGTCTGGTGCCAGGAGAATGAATAGCCAGGAGAGAGTAAAACACATATGCCAGGCCCATTTGTATGGATCATACATCCAATTATAATGCCCCTTAGGGTCAGACTCAGGTGTGTTAGAAGAGGTCTGATTGTTTGGTGGACCCAAGAGGTTGATTCAGGAGGGGCCAGCCCACCAAAGTGTACTCAGATAAAGAAGAAGCAGGAAGTTGCTGCCAGGGAGTGGTCTTGCAGCCATCTTGGATGAGAATAGATCAGACATGGGTTCTACTCCTACTAGGGCAGACAAGGTAGCATCCATGTTCTCCTTGGGCCTTTGTCCCTGACTCACTGCCTATAAAAATGTTATATTGCTCCTGTTCCTCTTTCAGTTATACTTTATATTCAAGTGTCATAGTAGCAAATTAACAATGGTCTCTTGACTTCAATAGCTCGATGGATAAACAAGCAAAGATGGTATACAGTGTATGAGGATTTCAGTTACTTATAAGTGGGAGGGAAATAAGGTGTGTTAGGATAAGAACAAACAGTAACTTTGAAAGAGATGGGGGTAGGAGAGGATCTGGGAGAGGAAAGTTGGGATACTGTTAGCTTCCACAGATTTTTAGAAATTGTTGAGCCTAGTGATGATTATGATGATGAAATATAAAAGGGGGTTAAGGAAGAGAGAGTGTGAAAATGTTGGAATGGGACAGATAGTATCTGAATTGCGAGTAGAAAGAGTAGTAGAGAGACCACAATAGTATACTGGGTGAAGAAAAGTACAGAACAGTCCTATAATCCCACTGAGCAATGTGCAAACCCAAGCAAAGCCAGCATGGAATGTATTTGTAAGGGTGGAAGTTAAGAAAAAGAGGCCTTTGAAAATAAAAAGTATCAAAAATAACAAAAATTAACCCTAACATACAAATGATCAAAAAAAGTCAAGATATACACCAAATCTAAAATGTCAGTATTTCTGCCTTAGTGGGATGGATTTTGAATTTCTTCTCTCCCTGTGATGTTTTGCTTTAGCAACTTGCCCTGATATGGGAGGTACAATTTGCACTTTAGTTCAAACCTATAGAACAAGATTTGGAGACTATATTGCTTCAGTACTGGTCATACCAGTTACTTTTTGAGGAGTGTTTTTAGCTCGCCTACACTGGGTTATGAAAATAGCTTTCTACTTTGTGCATTATTAGTTTGGCTTGGGTCATCTGTTTTCAATGTTGTGTGGGGGAGAGGTGAGTGAGAGCCTTTTGCTTCCTGAAATATTGGGTATTCCCAGTGGTGCTGGCATGTTGGGAAGAAGAGATTGTGGAATGTTGTCTGGTGGTGTTCTCACAGAGCTCAGCTGATTCTTGTTCTTCTGGTCTTTCAAGGCTGGTGTATGGGGAGGAGCACTTCCCTGTAATTTCTGTTGTTCTCTCTAGTGTAGCCATCTGTGTGTGAGGAGAAGCACTTCCCAGGGTGAGCAGTTATCTCCTGCGTCTGTGTACAGGTCAAACATGGCTTCATAAATTCATGTATGGATACTGTCTCCTGAAGAAAAAAGCATGTTATGTATTATCTTGCCTCTTTTGTTTCACAGGGTGAGGCTACTAATCTGCCATCTTAACCAGAACCAATAGGAATTTCTTGATCTGGATGAATTATTTTTATCATTATCATTTTTATGATTTTTCAGTATATATATTTTGTATCCCTTTATCCCCAGTCCCCATTTCTGAGGGCCTTCCTAAGTAGGGTCTGTGGTGTTCACTGTGGGGTAATTAGGACCTCTGGTAGTTTCTGGGAAGGTTGTACCTCAGAATATTTCTACCAACCCTGTAGCCCTTACTATCTTCCAACGCTCTTCCACAATAATCCCTGAGCCTTGAGTGTACTAGCAGTTTGCTTTTAGTTTTGAGTTCTCTATAGCTTCTGGATATCTATTATAATGTGTTTCAGTTCACCCCTCTGTTTCTGGCTATTTCTCTGGATGTGATTGGCAGGCCACCATTGGGAGCAATACTTCTGTAGCTGCTTCCTATCCAGTTTCTCCTTGACCCTGGTAAATATGGTAGAGGTGGCACATCTCATGATGAGTGCTCAGCTATCTTTTATTGTTGACTTGGTGGAGTTTTTTTTTCCAAAATTTTATTAACAACTTCCATGATTATAAAAAATATCCCATGCTAATATCCTCCCTCCCACCGCTTTCCCCTTTGAAACTCCATTATCCATCATATCCCCTACCCTTGTCAATCAGTCTCTCTTTTATTTTGATGTCATGATCTTTTCCTCCTATTATGATGGTCTTCTATAGGTAATGTCAGGCACTGTGAGGTCATGGATATCCAGGCTATTTTGTGTCTGAAGGAAGCACGTTGTAAGGAATCCTACCCTTCCTTTGGCTCTTACGTTCTTTCTACAACCTCTTCCTCATTAGAACCTGAGCCTTGGAAGGTGTGATCGAGATATTGCCATACTGTGCACTCTGGTCACTTTTTTCCAGCACCATGATACCTTCTGAGTTGTCCCAAGGTCATTGCCATCTGAAAAGAGAAGATTCTCTACCAAAAGTGAGAGCGGCATTAATATTAACATTAAGAGAAGTGCTTACTGGGCAGTTGATAAGCATAGTATATACACTTAGCCAGATATCAGCACAAGTTAGGGCTCATGACTACCCTTGTTTTAAGTTTTCAGTTTCAGGGATGTATTCCCTCCCATGGAGTGGGTCTGCAGTCCAATTAGAGGGCAGTTGGTTTCCACCATGACAGACATGCCACTATTGCACCTGTTCACTCATATGACCTGGCTGGCCAAATACAAGGATTGCAGTGTCCACTGTTGAGTATCTTCACTGGTGATTTCTCTCTCACACATTGAACTGCATGCAGAATGGCTTCTTCCAGCTGGCCTACATGGAGGAGGTTTTCAGCTCAGTTCCAGCAGAATTTCTCAGTGGCCTTGCAGCCCAAGTATGTGGAGTCTTCAGCAATAGGGTCTTACCATCAATTTCTGGTGGGAAACCAAGGGCCTTGGTAATGGTCTATAATGTTTTGGGGCATCAGGGACCTCCCTGGCCAACAACTCACTGGAAGGTATCCCATCCCTGACACTGAAAATTTTCTAGCAACAATCTACAGTTCCTGAGAGTTCCATTGTCCAAAAGAGTAGGATTTCATATGACTTATTTATATCCTCTTAGATTTTGATTAGCCCTCTGTCTACCTTTCCTTTACTTGATCTCTTCCCCTGACCTCAATTTGGGACTTTTCATCTCCATTAATCTATTCTTCTACTTACATATATACAATACCATCCTATTAAGCACCTCCCTCCCTTCCTTTCCCTTCCCTTTGTATCTCTTTTCTAGCTTACTGGCCTCTGCTACTGAGTTTTTCCCTTCTCGCACAGAAGACCAAACATCTGTAGCTAGGATCCACATATGAGAGAGAACATGCCACTCTTGGCTTTCTGGGTCTGGGTTACCTCACTCAGTATAATCCTTTCCAGATCCACCCATTTTCCTACAATTTTATAACTTCATTTTTCTTTACCGCTGAGTAGAACTCCATTGTATAAATGTGCCATATCTTCATTATCCACTCATCAGTTGAGGGACATCTGGGCTGGTTCCATTTCCCAGCTATTGTGAATTGAGTGGCAATAAACATGGTTGAGCAAGTATGTGTAAGGAAATGAGATGAGTCCTTAGGATATATGCCTAGGAGTGCTATAGCTGGGTCATATGGTAGATCAATTTTTAGCTGTCTTAGGAACCTCCACACTGATTTCCACAATGGCCAGACCAGATTGCATTCCCACCAACACTGTAGAAGCATTCGTCTTTTTCCACATCCTCGCCAGCATTTATGGTCATTTGTTTTCATGATGGCAGCCAATCTGACAGGAGTGAGATGGAATCTCAACATAGTTTTAATCTGCATTTCCCTGATGACTAGGGGGTGTAGAACATGTTTTTAGATGCTTATATGCCATCCATATTTCTTCTTTTGAGAACTCTCTATTTAGTTCCGTAGCCCATTTTTTAATTGGCTTGTGTGATTTCTTATTATTTAATTTTTTGAGTTCTTTCTATATCCTAGATATTAATCTGCTATCAGATGTATAGGTGGCAACGATTTTTTTCCCATTCTGTAGGTTGCCTCTTTGCTTTATTCACAGTGTCCTTTGCTGTACAAAATCTTTGTAATTTCAAGGTCCCAGGAGTTAATCTGTGGTTTTATTGCCTGAGCAATTGGGGTTATATTTAGAAAGTCTTTGCCAAGACCAATATGTTCAACTTTTTCCTCTAGCAGTTTCAGAGTTTCAGGTCTTATGCTAAGGTCTTGAATCTAGAAAAGTGAACCTAGGGTTGGGTTTTGCCTGCTACGAGAGTATTCAATTAGGCTTAGTGGAACAAAGTACAGATAGATTCTAAAATTTAACTAAACAATGTACACATTCAATGAAAGACAGCAGAGAGTATTTATGCAAGAGTAGCTATTATGACAACCATATCCTCTACAAAGTCACTGTCCCTTAGAGTGTGTGGTGCCCCCCACACACCCTTTATCCTGACAACAAGGAGGTTAAGATTTCTGATCTGTTGAGGGTTCCAAGTCAGCTTGTGACCAAGTGAGACCTTTCCCTAATGTATAACAGAAGAGGAAACAAAGCCACTATAAATCAAGAAGCAACAAATAACAAGCCCAAAATATAGGTTATTTAAGAATGTCAAATCTAACCATCCATCAGATTTAACATGTAATTTATCCTGATATGGAAGGTGCAATTAGCACTTCCAGTTCAGGCCTATATACCAGGTTTATTAGGTGGGTACTGATCTGGTGTAATCCCAGTTACCTTTTGGGATGATTTTGGTCTCAATTATGCTGCACTCCTGCTTGGGTCCCTCTTTGGTGCACTGTGGGTTCAAGTGGGCTGGCTGGGTCACTGGACTGCTGCTTTGTTCACCAGAGCTGGACACTGGTGATGGGGGAGGGGAGGCTGTTGATGGTGGCTCTAGTTCTTTCACTGGTCCACATGATCCTCTACCTTGTGATCTGCTCCTCCGTTGTTCACTGCCATTCTCCCTTCATGTTTCTTGAGCTTGCGAGGGGCTCTGGTGTGAGTGGAAAACTCCCTCTCCTGGCTTTTTCATGAGCTCAAACTGATCCTGGCCACCCACAGACCTGGTGCTGCCGCTGCTGGAGCTACTTCTGCCTGCCTATGTGGGCTCTGGATGCTTTGGATCTCTCCTATTTCTCTGCTGCTGTTTTAATTTCTTATACACCTCACTTTTTAGTAAAAGTGTGTATTTTGCTGGTTTTTTTTGGCTTTTTCTCCCCTAGGCTGCTTTGGTGTGGTTCCTACGCTGCCATCTTAACCGAAAGTCCGATTTGGTGGATTTTTGATCTCCCCAGTATTCTTTGCCTTCTATAAAATAAAACAGATTCTCCAACCTAGGCTGAGAGCAGTGTTGATTTAAAGGTATGTGCATATAATTTGCAGAGACATTTCAATGAGTTTACCCACTCAACTTATCCAGAGAACAATGGGGTCTTCTCTCTCAGAGTTGTGAGTTTCCTTCCTGTGGAGCACTGACTTGGTTCCCACTACCAATTATAATCTCTCTCCCACTAATTGGGCCTCATGTGTAATCAGAGGACAGTTGGTTTCCCACAAAGACTGTATTGCACAAGTGTGTGCTTCTTGTCCATCTGGTGGGTTGTATAGTTTGCAAGATCATTATCACATAGTAGCTTCCATAGCACTTTCCAGCTACATGAGGATTTTTCAGGAGAGAACTGGCTTTCATCTCAGTTCTCACATGGTCACTTGGTGGCCTGGGATGGCAAATTATGGTATCTTTTTAAAATTTTTCTTTCATTTTTTATTTGAGGGTGTCAGAGAGACACAGAGAGAGAGACAGAGAGAGAGAGAGAGAGGGAGGGAGAAAGAGAGGGAGAGGGAGAATGGGCACACCAGGGCCTCCAGCCACTGTAACTGAACTCCAGACGCATGTGCCCCTTTGTGCATCTGGCTAACGTGGGTCCTGGGGAATCAAGCTTTGAATCAGGGTCCTTAGGCTTCACAGACAAGTGCTTAACCACTAAGCCATTTCTCCAGCCCCAAATTATGTTATCTAGGGTCTTACCATTGAGCTCTGTTGAGTAACAAGGTGCTTGACAATGGCCTACATTGTATTGGGCACCTCATGGATCTCCCTGGCCAATTGCTTACTGTGGGGGCTATGGTAACCCAGTTCTGGTCCAGGGATTCACAAACCAGAGTCCATGGCTTTAGGATTAAGGTTTCTCCCCTTCTACTGGGTATATTGGTATGGTACATACACCTCCCTTAATCAGGGGTTATATCTTGTATACTGGGATCCCAAAGGGAGGTTATTAATGTACTAAATATTTTAGCCTTTAGTTTTATGTAGTTACCTTTCCCACCATCCCTTACCCCACACTCCCATTTCCACCCCCAATATTCTTCCCCTCTATTAGTTTATCTGATATCCCCTCCTCTCCTCCCTCCCTATTTTCACGTTTTTCTTGTCTCATTCTAGTTGTGTGACCATAGTCCTAATGCTTACTGCCTTTTTCCCTCTTTTCAGCTTGTCCGTTTTAGGAGCCGCTTATGAGAAAAGACATTGGTGTTTGACTTTCTTAGACTGTGTGACCTTGCTTAGGATGATATTTTCCAAGTCCATTGATTTTTCTGCAAATTTCATTATTTCATTTTTCCTTACTACTGAATAGAATTCCACTGTGTATATGTACCACATCTTCATTATCCATTCATCAATTGATGGCCATCTGGGTTTATTCTAATTCCTGGCTATTGTGAATAGAGAGACAATCAACATGGTTGAGCAAGTATCTCTAAAGTAAAGAGTAGAGTCATTAGGGTAACTGCCCAGGAGTGGAATAGCTGGGTTAGATGGTATATCTATTTGTATATTTTTAGGATTCTCTATACTGATTTTCATAGTGGTAGTACAAGCCTGCATTCCCACCAGTAGTGAATGAGAGTTCCTGTTTCCCCACATCCTTAACGACATTTGCTGTCATTTGAGTTTTTTATGATTGCCATCCTTACTGGAGTAAGGAGGAACCTCAAAGTTGTTTTAATTTACATTTCCCTGATGGCTAAGGATGTTGAACATTTCTTTAAGTGCTTATTGACCATTTGTATTACTTCCTATGAAAATTCTCTGTTCAGTTCTCTGACCCATACTTTTTTTACTTTTTCTTGACAGCTTCCATAAGTATATATAATAAAACATGAAAATTCCCTCCCCACCTCATTTTCCCCCTCTCAAATCCACCCTCCATCAAATTCCCTTCTTTCAACTAGTATCTCTTTTATCATCAAAATAAATAAAAAAATATTTTCCTCATGTTATGAAGATCTTATGTAGGTAGTGTCAGACACTGCAAGGTCATGAATATCAAGCCCATTTTGTGTCTGGAATAGTGCATTATAAGCAGCCCTACCCTTGCTTTCACTCTTACATTCTTTCTATAACCTCTTCTGCAATGGACCCTGAGCCTTGAAAGGTGTGATAGAGATGTCTCAGTGCTGAACACTCCACTGTCACTTCTTCTTAGCACTGTGGTGACTTTTGAGTCATCCCAGTGGTCACCACCATATAAAAAGAGAAGCTTCTCTAACCAAAAGTGAGAGTAGCTTTAATATATGGGTATAAACAATTAGAAAATGCCTTTCAGGGTGTGCCCCATTTTTTGTTTTATTTATTTATTTATTTTTAAATAATTTTCTTTTCTTCTTTATTGACAACTTCCATGATTATAAAAAATATGCCATGGTAATACCCTCCCTCCCCCCTGCTTTCCCCTTTGAAACTCCATTCTCCCCATCTCAATCAGTCTCTCTTTTATTTTGATGTCAAGATCTTTTCCTCCTATTATGATGGTCTTGTGTAGGTAGTGCCAGGCACTGTGAAGTCATGGATATCCAGGCCATTTTGTGTCTGGAGGCGCACATTATAACGAGTCCTATCCTTCCTTTGGTTCTTACATTCTTTCCACCACCTCTTATGCAATGGACCCTGAGACTTGGAAAGTATGATAGAGATATTGCGGTACTGAGCACTTGGTCACTTCTTTCCAGCACCATGATGCCTTCTGGGTCATCCCAAGGTCACTGCCATCTGAAAAGAGAAGATTCTCTACCAAAAGTGAGAGTAGCATTAATACAAGGATGTGAAGATTAAGAGAAGTGCTTACTGGGTAGTTGATAAGCATAGTATATACGTTTAGCCAGAGAGCAGCAAACATTACACCCCTAAGGCTCATGACTACCCCTGTTTTAAGTTTTCAGTTTCAGGGATGTATTCCCTCCCATGGAGTGGGTCTCCAGTCCAGTTAGAGGGAAGTTGGTTTCCCCCATAACAGATGTGCCACTATTGCACCCATTGGCTCATTTGGCCTGGCTGGCCAAATATAAGGCTTGCAGTGTCTACTGTTGAGTATCTTCACTGGTGATTTCTCTCTCTCCCATTGAACTGCATGCAGAATGGCTTCTTCCAGCTTTCTGTCAACTGGTCTACATGGAGGAGGTTATCAGCTCAGTTCCAGCAGGATTTCTCAGTAGCCTTGCAGCCCAAGTATGTGGAGTCTTCAGCAATGGGGTCTTACCATCCATTCATGGTGGGAAACCAAGGGTCTCGTCAATGGCCTATAATGTTTTGGGGGCATCAGGGACCTCCCTGGCCAACAACTCACTGGAAGGTATCCCATCCCTGACACTGAATATTTTCTAGCAACCATCTATGGTTCCTGAGTGTTCCATTGTCCAAAAAGGTAGGATTCCATATGATTTATTAATATCCTCTTAGATTTTGATTAGCCCTCCCTCCACCTTTCCTTTACTCAATCTCTTCCCCTGACCTCACTTTGGGCCTTTTCACCCCCATTAATCTATTATTCTACTTACATATATACAATACCATCCTATTAAGTATCCCCCTCTCTTCCTTTTTATTTCCCTTTAGATCTCTTTTCTAGTTTACTGGCCTTTGTTACTGAGTTTTGTTGCTACTCACACAGAAGTCCAATCATCTGTAGCTAGGATCCACATATGAGAGAGAACATGCAACTCTTGGCTTTCTGGGCCTGGGTTACCTCACTTAGTATAATCCTTCCCAGATCCATCCATTTTCCTGCAAATTTCATAACTTCATTTTTCTTTACAGCTGAGTAGAACACCATTGTATAAATGTGCCTTATCTTTATTATCCATTCATCAGTTGAGGGACATCTAGGATGGTTCTGTTTCCCAGCTATCGTGAATGGAGGGGCCAAAAACTCATGGTTGAGCAAGTATCTCTAAGGAAATGAGATGAGTCCTTAGAATGTTTGCCTAGGAATGCTATAGCTGGGTCATATGGTAGATGTATTTTCCCACCAACAGTGTAGAAGGGTTCCTCTTTTTCCACATCCTCACCAGCATTTATGGTCATTTGTTTTCATAATGGTAGCCAATCTGACAGGAGCGAGATGGAATCTCAATGTAGTTTTTTATCTTATCTTTATTTATTTGAGAGAAAGAAATAGACAAAGAGAGGAGAGAGAGGGGGGGGGATGGGCATGCCAGGGCTTCCAGCCAGTGCAAACGAACTCCAGATGCATGTGCCACCTTGTGCATCTGGCTTATGTGGGTACTGGGGAATTGAACGGAGGTCCTTTGGGTTTGCAGGCAAACACCTTAACCACTAAGCAATCTCTCCAGCCCTTTTAAATTATTTTTTTTAAAATATCTATTTATTTGAAAGCAGAGAGAGAGAGAGAGAGAGAAAGGTATGTGGGGTGGGGAGGGAGGGGAGAATGGGTGCACCAGGGCCCTTAGCTGGTGCAAACAAACTCCAGATGCATGTGCCATTTTGTCCATCTGGCTTTATGTGGGTACTAGGGAATTGATTCTGGGTCATTAGGCTTTGTAGGCAAGCACCTTATCCAGTGACCCATCTCTCCCTTGTTTGGTTTTTTTTTATTGCTTAGCTTTTTGAGTTCTTTGTAGATTCTAGATATTAGGCTATTGAAGAAATACCATATATCAAATGTTTGTAGCTTATATTAGTTTATATGGAATATAATCAATGTATCTATAAGAAATGTAAATGTACCTAGGACTTTCAGTGAAGCAATAGATATTGCACTTCCCTCCTCTGAAACTGCGGCAAGGTACATTCCTTTGATGGTAGCTAACAAGAATTCTGTGACTCTTAGCCTGACCTCTTTGGACAACATGTATCTACCTTATCTCAGGAGACAGCCCTACACTCATAGATAAAAATTTCTCCCCTTTCTAAGCACAGGAAAATTCAGACAAAGGATTGTAAAAGTTATATAACTCCAGCACAGTCTGTCTGGGTCTCTGTCTTTAGCCTTAGGTAGCAGAGGTCAGCACATAAATAAAGGCTCTCTCCCTTTCTCTGAAATGGATTTTTGCCTGATTTCACTCATTGACTCAATTGTTTCTGATAACATAGCTGGTGCTGGTTGGCCAGGAAACTGAGTCAGAGAGTCTTGCATGCAAACTCCTGGCCCTTGAGCCACTGGTATGGGCAGTCAGGTAGCTGTGTGGGGACAGAGTCTCCCAGCAATTTGAAAAGCATGCTCCCTGATGGTTTCCAGGGTCCAAACTTGGATCAGAACTCTGCCCTCTCATGGCACCTGAGTTCTGTCTTGGAAGAGAAGATGGACAGAGCCACCAGACAAATTGCCAAGATAGATCCTGGGGACCAGAAAGCAGACTTAGATAGAGACTGGTCATCTCTAGGACCATTTTGAGTAGACCCCATGTGTGTACAGGGTTGAAACAGTGGCCGACAGGGGGCTCCATATGTGTTTGGAGCTTAAATGATCCCTCTAAGTGTTTGAAGCTGAAGGTTAAGGCTTTACAGGGGCCCAACAGGGGGCCTTTAAGGGGTTTTCATGGAATTCCCATAAGGGGGAAGGAACTGTGATTAAACCTCAGTGTGAATGTGTGAGTGAATGGTTGACTCAGTTTGCATGCACTCTGAGTTTGTAGTCCTATAGCTGAGCATCCTTAAGATCCCCATTAGGGCTGCAGGAATCGAGTAGGCTCATTCTTTGGTACCATGGCAAGTGGCATAAGGTCTTATGGTGGGATTGGAATAGTATCCAATCACAAGTCACAAGCTGAACCTCCTATGGCCTAACACTGCCGAAGTTCCTCTGGGACACTGCCAGGGGGGCAACTGAATGGCTTGCTTCCTTTGAACCCCCAACCCTTGTCTGTCATGTGACACTGAAACTGGGAGGGGAACACAAGAAAGGTGAGACACTGTAATTCCTATGTGTGTGTGTGAGCCCTGAATCTATGAGTATGCAGGTAAGGGGGGAGACAATATGATGGCTCTGTGTGTGTGTCTGTGTGTGTCTGTGTCTGTGTGTGTCTGTGTCTGTGTTTGTATGTGTCAGTATCTGAGGCTGTGAATAATTTTGTCCAGCGTTTCTGCTCCCTGAGCATAGCCTGGAAAAGACATGTGATCCCAGGCTGAGGCCTGACGGACCTGGGAGCAAATGAATGGCACAGAGGGCAAGCCCTGTGCTAGAGTCTGTTGGGAAGGGAGTGGGGATATTGGTTTTAGCACAACTTGTACCAATGCCACTGCACTCCCGGACCCCTGCTCCTTGCTATTTCTCCAGTCCTAGAAGTTGATCTGAAAAAGTTGGGTGTGGGGCAGGTTTCCTTGTGGACTCAAGAGGAACTTCTTAGAGAAAGACTTTTCTGTAGCTGCTTTAGTCCCTTTTGTCTCCCTTGTCCTGTATAAATGGACAGTGGAGGAACTTGGAGAAGGAGGCGGACTGCAGTCCATTTCTCACTGGTGGTGGTGGGGGCGGGGTTATGCCACCTCACTGTACTCCCCAGTTGCTGGGGGTCCATCAGAAGAAGTTAAGCACTAGGGTTGTGAGAGGGGTTCATTGAGCTTTCTGGGTTGCCAGGGTTGTCCAAATGGGAAGGGGGATAGAGATAAAATTAAACTTCTGGCTGGTTACTTTTCCTTGGGAGTGGATAATGGAAAGAAAAAGCCCTTTCCTTTTGTTTACTAATTGTTTGCTGAGAGAGGATTAAGACTGTTACCCAGGTGGACTACTAACTCCAAGGTCCAGTCTGGCTATCTGTGAGCTTGTAAGTTTTATGGCCCAAAAGAATTTTTCCATGGAGGTCAGTGGTTCATAAATCCTTTAGTTATGTTAAAATCTTATGGTAAGGTGGTATGGAGTATTATAAGACATTGTTCCCCTACAGAGACTGGCTAATGCATTCATGACCCCACTGAGTAAATAAAGGGAGAAAGACCAGAAAAGGTAACTAAACAGAGATGGATCTGCAGGGACTTGCGAGGAAAATAAAATGCTATTGAACATCAGCCACACTAGGGTTGATGTGAGAAGGGAAATTGTTACAAAATTTATAGCTGGGAAATATGTGCTTAAGAGATTCTTGTTCCTTTTAGTTTGGTAGTTTGGATAAATGTCCCCCAGTACAGTCAGGAGTTTTATTATAGCTTCTTAGATTTCCAGCTACCTTGCTGGAGGAGATGTCACTGGGTAGATCTTACGGTCCAGCCCTAAGGTGTTGTGGTGGATTTGGAATTCTATTCTAAAGATATGTAAAGTGCCTGAGTTCCACCTGGAATTTCTAAGTGTGCCTGTGTGTGATGTGGCTTTTGGGATTTTCTGGCTTGCGACTTCTCTGTCTCTGCTTTGTCCTTTAAGAGGGGAACAATGTCTTCTGCCATTATGAAACTTCCCCTGGATCTTTAAGCTTCAAGAAACATACCTTCTTCCATAACTGTGCCTGGTCTGGATGTTCATCTCAGCGACCTGAAGCTGCCTACTACATGTAGTTTCTATAAGGTTTGAGAATGACCAAGACCATGCAAGACTACTCTGAGGCAGGGAAAGGAGCTTTATTGAGATGCAAGTAGCTGGCCTGTCTAATGGTAGAAGAGAGAAGAAGTTTTGATTCTTGATATTTTGTGTTTTTATGGAGTTTTTCTTCTTGTAAGGGGGGAGCAGGGGACAAAAGGAATGAATCAATCAGATTGCTGTCAGAGGAGGGGTGAGGTGGTCTCTAAGATAAGGTAGACAGGAAACTGTGGCAATGTAAACATCATATTTGTTATATCCTGAGGTTGCATCACTCAAGCTGCTATCACTTTCTTCCTTCATCCTAACCCCATTTTGGGACTCTCATCAATCAGACTTGTTTCCCAAGGTTGTGTCAATCAAACTGCTGTCTTTCTCTTCCTTCATCCTGACTCCATTTTGGGACTTTTGTCCTAACTAACTGTTACAGTCAGTTTCACTGCAAGAAAATACCTGACCAAGAGCAGCTTGTGGGAAAAAGTTTATTTTGGCTTACAGACTCGAGGGGAAGCTCCACGATGGCAGGGGAAAATGATGGCATGAGCAGAAGGTGGACATAATACCCTGGCCAACGTCAGATGGACAACAGTGACAGGAGAGTGTGCCAAACACTGGCAAGGGGAAACTGGCTGTAATACCCATAGGCCCACCGACAACAATACACTACCTCCAGGAGGTGTTAATTCCAAAATCTCCATCATCTGGAAGCCTAGCATTCAGAACATCTAAGTATATGGGGGACACCTGAATCAAACCATGGCACTAACACTCTAGCATTCTGTTAAGGATAGAAGGCAGAGTTAATTTCTCACTACTGCTTCCTTCTGTGAGGGGGGCATCACTCATGTGTTTCAAGGGATGTTAGTGTCAGTGGCTGGAAAGCCCCTCAGAGAAAGTGAGAGGAAGTTGAGTTGAGGAGGCTAAATGTTGGTATGAGTGGAAGAGGGATAGGTTTGTAAGAGTTGGTTGAACAAATGATGAGTAAAGTGATTTGACTGATTTTGGATGCATTTCCAAAGACAGTAGACCAGTAAGAGCAAAAGAAATATCCCATCAATGGCCCGAATAATGGTAGTAGTCAAGGCCAAATAGTCCCAAAGATACCTCATGACCCTGAGGATGGTAGTGTGCCAGGATAGAGTCTGTTGTCCAGAGTTTGGAGCTTTCTTTTTTTTTAATCTCTAATTCTACTTTAACTGATTGATTTATATAAAAATAACATTCCTCATTTAGGAATAGACAGATTCTTCCCTTTTTGGCTGTGATGAGTTCAAGGGCTCAATGATCCTGAAGGGCTACTGATGCTAATGAGGTGAGCTTCTGCTCTATTAGGTGAGGGGCCATAGCAGAACCCTTAATAGCTGTACTCAATTCTGTGGAAAGCTGTTGGTAAGAGATTTGGCTTTGTCCCAGCCCACCTGCAGCCAGCCCTGTAGCTGATATATTGGAGGCAAGGATTATTACTATTAGTATAGGTAAATGGACTGCTCTCTCAATGTGATAGGGGTGTTGAGTATGTAGGAGGAAAAAGTGGGATAGTTTGTCCTCCATATAGAGGATGAGGCTAGGTATCAAGGTGACAGGGACACAGGGACCTGTGTACAGAGCAGAATCACACCAGAAGTAAATTCCTGTCAGTAGAGTGTGATTGTTAGAGATAGAGATGTTTTTATTTATTTATTTATTTTCAAATTTTTATTAACAACTTCCATGATTATAAAAAGTATCCCATGGTTGACCCACCAAAGGTTAGTGGTAAGACCCTACTGCTGAAGACACCTTATATGGTTGACATGCAAAATGGAATGGCATGGCTGGAAGTTGGAAGACAGTCAGTCCCCAGACAGTCAGTGCATCTAGTGCCAGAAGGCACTCCATGGGCGACTGGGGGAAAATGACCAATATCTGTCCAAGCAACTCATGGTCTAACCTACTTAGCAGCAAATAACTTGTTGTGATGCCCACACAAATGCAATAGTGGCACACAGCCATGATGTGGAACCAACTGCTCTCAATTTGGCTAACTGATCCCCTCAGTGGTACGGGACCCATAGCTGGAGCTGGGAAACAAGTCAGAACCATATCCAAACATAAGCCCACTCTCCAATATCAAGCTATCATCAATCATGGGCTACAAGAGGGCCTATACCTATTAAATTCTCTATAAAAAAGTAAGGGTTATCTCATTTGTCCTGGTGCTAACTTACTCTCCATTGGAGAATCTGCTTCTCTTTTTCAGATAGATGTAGATCCTAAGGAGAGAGCCACCCCATCATACCTCAAAAGGGCCCTGGCTGAAACTAAGAAAAATTGGCGAAACAAGCAAGGGTGCTGTTTTCCTGATGAACCAGATACCAGCACAAGGGGGAAGGAGATCAACACAGAGAAAAATCATCTCCTACCAAATCAGAGAGCCAGAGCCTCAGAGGCCCCCAACACCTCATCACTGAAGCAGAACAAAAATGAACCCAACATGGCTCAGAGAAATTTTGCGGAAGAGGGGGTGGAAAGAATGTCAGAGCCACATGTTGGGTCATGATATGCAGAGACATTTATCTTACCCATAACTGTGGGCTAACTCCACAATGCATGACCCATATACCTCAAAAAGGAGGGGCCAAGGGGAGGGAGTAGGTTACAGATGAGCCTAATAATGGTACCAAACTGACTGTATTTGCTGAATACAAAACTAATTAATAAATAAAAAATATTAATACCCTCCCTCCCCCCACTTTCCCCTTTGAAACTCGGTTCCCCATCATATCCCCTCCCCATCTCAATCAGTCTCTCTTTTATTTTGATGTCATGATCTTTTCCTCCTATTATGATGGTCTTGTGTAGGTAGTGACAGGCATTGTGAGGTCATGGATATCCAGGCCATTTTGTGTCTGGAGGGAGCACGTTGTAAGGAGCCCTACCCTTCCTTTGGCTCTTACATTCTTTCCACCACCTCTTCCACATTAGACCCTGAGCCTTGGAATGTGTGATAGAGATATTGCCGTACTGACCACTCCAGTCACTTCTTCCTAGTACCATGATACCTTCTGAGTTGTCCTAAGGTCACTGCCATCTGAAAAGAGAAGATTCTCTACCAAAAGTGAGTGTAGCATTAATATATAGGTATGAACATTAAGAGAAGTGCTTACTGGGTAGTTGAAAAGCACAGTATATACATTTAGCCAGACAACAGCAGACGTTATACCCCTAGGGCTCATAATTACCCCTGTTTTAAGTTTTCAGTATCAGGGATGTATTCCCTCCCATGGAGCTGGCCTCCAGTCCAATTAGAGAGCAGTTGGTTTCTACCATGACTGATGTGCCACTATTGCACCCATTGGCTCATTTGGCCTGGCTGGCCAAATATAAGGCTTGCAGTGTCCATTGTTGAGTATCTTCACTGGTGATTTCTCTCTCTCCCATTGAACTTCATGCAGAATGGCTTCTTCCAGCTTTCTGTCAGCTGGTCTACATGGAGGAGGTTATCAGCTCAGTTCCAGCAAGATTTCTCAGTGGCCTTGCAGCCCAAGTATATGGAGTCTTCAGCAATAGAGTCTTACCATCTATTCCTGGTGGGAAACCAAGGGCCTTGGCAATGGCCTGTAATGTTTAGGGGGCATCAGGGACCTCCCTGGCCAACAGCTCACTGGAAGGTATCCCATCCCTGGCACTGACAATTTTCTAGCAAAAAGTTTACCATTTTTTAAGTCATACTATGTACTCGTAGTATAACTTGTAATTTGGTGTGGTAATACATCCAGAGGTGTTTCTTTTGCTTAAAGTTATATACTAAATGGTACATGTGTGTATAATCCCAATGTGCCTACAGCAATGAGAGGCAGAGCCAGGAGAATCCTAAAGTTTGCTGGCTAATTAGAGTGTCCTTCAAAATGGAGAAAGTAAGAGAGAACCTGTCTCAGAAAAGTGTAAGGAGAGAATCAAAATCCTGAGGTTGTACTCTGACTTTTACACATGTGAAGTGGCATGGGTGCACGTGCACATATGCGCCCCCCACTCCCACTCAAAGAAAAAATGTCTATAGAATTTGGATGCTAGTGCTATATATCAGTGGTAGTTACTTTCTAACCAAGTGCTAAGTATTAGGTTTAATCCCTAGCCATGTTAAAAAAAAAAAAAAAGCAAACCAATAAACACTGTCTGGTATATACACACTATACAAGAATTTGCATTTTTTATTATTTTTGACAGTCAATAAGTTAAAGAAATGCCTGACCTGTTGAGTGAATGCTCTACAAATGCTGTCTTACTTCCTCCCCTTCTTCTCTCTGCCTCATCCTCTTCTGCTAGCCTGGTCTAGCAGCAAAATCAAAGTCTGAGTTGATCCTTTTTTTTTTATTAAGTAGAAACTTTGTATGGATATATCATGTGTTGGTACCATCATTTCCCACCTCCCTGTCTCCACTCCACTGAGAGCCTGCAGATGTAATCAAGGAATAGGAATTCAGACTGGCATGGAGCAGGGCTACATCCAATGACTTGTGTTTCTACAAAACTTTGAAAGCCAGATGCTGTGGCATATTCCTATAGATCCAGCTGCTTTGGAATCTGAAGCAAAAGGATTATTTAAGCCCAGGAATTAGAAACCATTCTGGGCAATGTATTAAAACCCATTTGCTTTTTTTTTTAAAAAAAAAAAACATATTTATTTACTTACAAGAAAGAGAAGGAGAGAGAGAATGGTCTTTTCAGGACCTCCTGCCACTGCAAACAAACTCCAGAAGCATGTGCCACTTTGTGTGTCTGGTTTTTCATGGGTACTGGGAAATCAAACCTGGGAAGTCAGACTTTGCAAGCAAACACCTTTAACCACTGAGATATCTCTGTAGCCCTAAACCCTATTTCAATGTAGCTAAAGAGATAACTCAATGAGTAAATTGCTTGTCATGTAAGCATGAGAAACTGAGTTCATATCCCAAATATCGATGTAAAATGTAGGATATGGTGTCATGCACCTGCAATCCCAGTGAGGAGGCAGAGACAGGAGTATCCACAGGGCTCACTGACTAGCTAGTCTAGCTGAGTTAGTGAATTCTAGGTTCAGTGAGATACCCTGCATCAAAAAATACTATAGACACATTTTTCCTGAGAGTCTTGAGTTTGGATTTTGCAAATCAGAACTGTGAAAGATAAATTTCTATTGTTAAAGCCATCCTGTCAGGTGGTCAGGATGGCCTGTGACTGTCATCCCAGAACTCAAGAAGCTGAGGCAAAAGGATGGTGAGTTTGAACTCAGCCTGGATTATATAGCAAGATCCTATGTTGAAACAAAACAAAACAAAATGCACAACATCCCATTGTATGATGTTTTTCCTGTGAGATTCTGGGAAACTCTCCAGTTTCTGCCTCCCAGCTGACTGTAGGCATGCTAGGATTACAGAAGCATGCAATAGTGTCTGGCTTTTAGGTAGGATTTGTGAATCCAAACTGAGGTCCTCACACTTGTGTGTCAAGCTCTTTATTTACTGAGATATTTAAGTCACTTCCCTGGAGTAGCCTGCCATGCCTTTGCTGACACCACTATTTCTGTGCTAATTGTGTCCTGGGCTGACCCCAAAGTCCTCCATGGTCAGTGGCTCATCGGTATTTTCATTCTTCCTCCTAATACCTGAAACCTTGTGAAGAGGAATATTTGTGCAATCTTACAACTGACCACTGTGTTATTTCAGAAATGCTTACAACATTCTATAACCAGAAAGTTGCTGATCCCCGCTCCCCAACACACACACAAACTACACCTCTTTCATGCACATATAGGTCAATCTTGGCCAAAATCTAGAGGTCAAAATTACTATTTTCCTAACTTGTTAATTTATTAATTGTTTCCAAGTTATGGCAACTTTAGCTTCCCTCTCATATCCGCACTACCCTCCTTGTGATTTTTTTTTATGTCCTGTAACAGCTGTTTGTGGTGTCTTCAGCAATAAGCTCTTACCAATGTAAGAGTGCTGTGCCAATGGCCTGCATTGCTTAGGGGGTCTCATGGGCCTCACTGATAACTAGGTCACTGTGAGAGATAACCCAGTTCTGGCACTGTGATTTACCAGCAAGAGCCTATGGTTTTAGGATAAAGCTTTCTTCTCCCAACTATCCCCTACCTCTTAATTAAAGGTTGTATCTCTTGGGCTGGAGAGATGGCTTAGAGGTTAAGCGCTTGCCTGTGAAGCCTAAGGACCCCAGTTCGAGGCTGGATTCCCCAGGACCCATGTTAGCCAGATGCACAAGGGGGCACATGCATCTGGAGTTCCTTTGCAGTGGCTGGAAGCCCTGGCATGCCCATTCTCTCTATATATGCCTCTTTCTCTTTCTGTCTGTCACTTTAAAATAAATATCTCTTTTCTTATTCTTTCCCAATCATTTATTTAGAAAATCAACATTATTGAAGAAAAATTATAGCAGTGGGACAATGAACACCCAGTCACCTTCTACATATTCACAGTGGTGCCACCTCCCTCACGCTACTTGAAAGTAAGTTTCAGAATCTTAGTGCTTCAGACCTAAATACTTCACATGAATCTCCTATATAAGAGCATTTTTCTTTTTTAAATTAAAATACTAGATATATAGATAGATCGATAGATCAATAGATAGATAGATAGATAGATAGATAGATAGATAGATAGATAGATGGATGGATAGATAGATAGGTAGATAGATAGGTAGATAGATAGATAGATTATACTCTGATTTTTATCACCTTGCCCTAGCTCCTCACTGAGCTCCTCACTGAGAGGAGGACCTCACTGTGGGGTCATGAAGGCCTTGGTCAGTCCCTGTAGGGTAGTGGTGGAACTGTGCTTCAAGATTTTTCAACCTACCCAGCGGCTTTTAAAATCTTTCCATATCCTCTTCCACAATGTTCCCTGAGCCATGGAAGGCCTGTTGGTAGTTTTATTTAGAGTTGAGTTCTCTGTAGCCTCTGGATTTCTGCTTTGATACATTTTGATTGATGAGCATATTTGTCACAATCTCCCCGGAACTAGTTGCCAGGCAGTATTCATATTGTCACTTCCTTTTTAGCTTCTTTTGGGCCCTGGAATATGTGGTAGAGGTAGCATGTCTCATGGTGGGCAGTCAGCTATCTTCTTGTCTTATTAATGGATCTTGGTTCTCCTCTTTTTTCTCTGTCATCTGTAAAATATAGCAGATTGTCCAAGCAAGAGTGAGAGACACTTGGGCTAAAGGGGGTATGCCAACTTGTTTGAGAGACTTACTGGGTGTGTAATCCACTCTTCTTCTCTACAGAGAGTGGGGCCTTCTTTCTGAAGTCTGAGGTTCCAGACCACAGGATTCTGACTTGGTTCCCAGTACCTGATATGAGTTGTCTCCCACTGAGTGGCCTCATGTCCAGCCAGAGAAGAGTTGGATACCCACAGAGGCTGTGTGCCACTATTGTACAAGTGTGTACTTGATCTGCTGGTTGGTTGATTTTGTAATCTGCAGGATCCCCTTCTTAATGATGCTGTTGGTGACCATTGTCCTCCAGTGGCTCACACAGGGCTTTCCAGCACTATGACAGTAGCCATGTGGGTGCTAGTTTCCCTTTCCATTCTGGCATAGCATTCCAATATCCTGTGATGGCAGCCTCTGAGGTCTTCAGCAATAAGCTCTTACCTTTATCTCTGGTAGTTAATCAAGCATTTCGGTGGGAATATGGGCTGATTATGATTCCCAACTATTATGAGTAGAGGAGTGACAAACATAGCTGAGCAAATATCTCTCTAGTAAAGAGTGGAGTCTTTAGGGTACATGTCCAGAAGTGGTATAGCTGGATCAAATGGTAGATCTCTTTTCATCTTTTTCAAAGTCACTGTACTGATTTCCATAACAGTTGTACCACTTTTCACTCCCAACAGCAGTGGGTAAGGGTTCCTCTTTTGCCACAGTCTCACTAGTATTTGTTGTGATTTATTTATGTATTTATTTATTGATGAATGTCATCCTGAGTTGGGTGAGATGAAATCTCAGAATTATTTCAATTTGCATTTTTTCGATGACTAAAGATGTTGAACATCTCTTTAAGTGTGTAATGGCCATTTGAATTTCTTCCTTTGAGAATTCTCTGTTCAATTCTCTACCCCATTGTCTAATTTGGTTGTTTGATCTTTTATTATTTAGTGTTTATTTTTTTCGAGGTAGGGTCTTACTCTAGCCAAGCTGACCTGGAATTCACTATTTAGTCTCAGGGTGGCCTCGAACTCACAGTGATCTACCTACCTCTGCCTCCCGAGTGCTGGGATTAGAGGCATGCGCCACCATGCCCAGCTTTTATTTAGTTTTTTGAGTTCATTGTAGATTCTAGATATTAGACCTTTGCCAAAAGCATAGCTGGTGAAGATTTTCTCCCATTCTGTAGGATTCTGTTCACTCTGTTGATGGTTTGTTTGTCTATACAGTAACTTTTTACTTTCAAGAGATCTCTGGTTGAGTGTTGATCTTATTTCCTGTGCTACTAGTGTCTTATTCAGGAAGTCTTTCCCTATGCCTATATAATGGAGTGTTTTCTCTGATTTTTCTCCTAGTTGTTTAGGGTTTCAGACATTATATTGAGGTCCTTAATACATTTGAAGTTGACTTTTGTGCAGGGTGAGAGAAGTGGGTGTAATATCATTCTTCTATAAGTAGTTATCCAATTTCTCCAGCACCATTTGTTGAAGATGGGGTCTTTTTTCCAGTGTATATTTTTGGCCCCTTTGTCAAAGATAATATACCTGTAGTTGCTTAGATTTAGAGATGGGCTTTCTATTCTATTCCACTGATCAGTTGTGTCTGTTTTGTGTGAATATAGTGCTTTATTTACTATGGTTTTGTAGTATATCTTGAGATAGATATGGTGATACTTCCAGATATATTTATTTTATTGAGGATATTTTTGGCTATCCAAGGTTGTCTGATCTTCCATATGAATTTTGAGACTATTTTTTTCTATCTCTATGAAGAATGTTGCTGGAGTTTTCACTGGAATTGCATTGAATGCTTTTTGCATGTGGCCATTTTCACAATATTAATTCTTTCACTCCATGAGCATGGGAAGTCTTTCTATCTTCTCATATCCTCCTCAATTTCTTTCTTCAGTGTTTTTATGTTTTCTTCAACTTCCTTGGTTTGTAGCTATTGAAAATGTGATAGTGCCACTTATCTTTTTCTCCATATGTTTATCTTTGGCGTATAGGAAGGCTACTGATTTTTGTGTATTGTTTGGTATCCTGACACTTTATTGAAAGAATTTATCACCTGTAGGAATTTTTGGTGGTGTCTTTTGAGTTATATGTTTTAATTAGCTAACCTAGAGGAAGCCTTCTATGGTATTCATTCATGCTATCATTAGTTCTATGTATTTCCTTCCTCCTACCCTCCCTAAACCTGATCCCTTCTGTGATAGTTAAGGTGTTATCAACTTGATCTGCTTAGCAATCCATAGGTTGCTTCTAGGAAGGATCAACTAAAGGAGGAAGTCTTTCCCCCCAGGGTGAGCCCTTCCCCCAGAATGGGAGGCCCTGCCCAGAGGGGGACTTGATATAAGGAAGCTCTGGGTAAAAAGAGTCCCTTCCTTCCTTCTTGCCTTCCTTCCATTTGGCTGCCGGAGCTGCTTGCTACCTTCCAGCGTGGATTGAAGACCAGTGTGGATGAAAGACCAGCATCAACTGAAGACCCCCGTGGATCGAAACCCAGCAGCTCCTCAGGAAGCCTCCAGGCTTTCCAGCACCATCTGCAGTGCTGGGTTGGGACTGCTGAAGCATCTGGCCATGAGGACTGAGCAACTACCAGGTTCGGTGATTCTCGGGCCTGCAACTGCTATTGAACTACTGTAAGCTGATCCAATAAATCCCCTTTTAAAATAATTCATTCTAGCAGTTCTATTCCTCTAGAGAACCCTGACTAATACAGAATTTGGTACCAGAAGTGGTTCTAGAGAAACAGAATTGTAAGGATGGGTTTCTCTAGTGGGCTTAGTGCTATCTGGGGTTGGCTCTCCAATTTCAATGCTGCTAAAGGCCCATTGAGCAGAGATTTTAGATTTAACAATGCAGCTCATGCTGTTGGAAGGGGTGCCAAGAGTTTATTTGATTGGTTGGCTGAAGTATGGATCCAAAGATGGCCTACTGTGAGTGAGCTCGAGCTGCCTGATATCCCCTGGCTTAATGTCGATGAAGGGATTAAAAAGCTCAGAGAACTTGGAATGCTGGAGTGGATTTGCCATGTAAACTCATCTTTGTCCCCACAATGGGAGCATTCAGAAGATGTGCCCTTCACTAAGACTATAAGAAACAGATTTGTGAGGGGAGTGCCAGCATACTTAAAGTCTTCCATCATTGCTCTTTTATGTAAAGAAGACCTCACAGTGGGAGCTGCAGTTGCTGCATTAAGTGATTTAGATGCAATGGGCATAACTGGATCTCGGGGTAACAAGGGCCAAGTGGCAGCACTGAATCGCCAAAGGCGGGGTGAACGTGTTTTTTGTAATAGACAGCGTAGGCAAAATTATGCACATGAAGGTATGACTCGTATGGACCTTTGGAATTGGCTGATTAATCATGGTGTTCCCAGAAGTCAAACAGATAAGAAGCCTACTGAATTTCTTCTTGATCTGTATAAGCAGAAAAGTTCCAGAGCAAGGGAACTTAAAGCCACTTTGAATTATAGTGACAGAGAATCAAGACCTCTTAATCAGTTTCCAGACTTGAGCCAGTTTACAGATCCTGAACCCCTTGATTGAAGGAGTGGCCAGGTCCCCTTGAGGAAGGACCCTCCTGCAACTGCCAAAAGTTTCAATATTAAACTTACACCTATCCTTCCTCAGAGGGACCTGTGGCCCTTTGCTAGGGTAACTGTACACTGGGGGAAAGGAAATAATCAGACCTTTCAGGGCCTACTGGACACTGGCTCTGAATTGACATTGATTCCAGGAGACCCCAAAAAGCACCATGGCCCTCCAGTTAAAGTAGGTGCTTATGGAGGTCAGGTGATCAATGGAGTTTTGGCAAATGTTAGACTGACAGTGGGTCCAGTGGGTCCCTGAACTCACCCTGTGGTTATTTCCCGAGTCCCAGAATGCATAATTGGGATAGATATATTTAGGAGTTGGCAGAACCCTTACATTGGTTCCCTGACTTGTGGAGTGAGGGCTATTATGGTTGGAAAGGCCAAATGGAAGCCATTGAGGCTCCCACCACCAGGGAAAATAGTGAATCAAAAACAGTATTGCATCCCTGGAGGGATTTCAGAAATTAATGCCACTATAAAGGACTTGAAGGAGGCTGGGGTGGTGGTTCCCACCACATCTCCCTTTAACTCTCCTATTTGGCCTGTTCAGAAGACAGATGGATCCTGGAGAATGACAGTGGATTATCGGAAACTTAATCAGGTGGTGACTCCAATTGCAGCTGCTCTACAAGATGTGGTTTCTTTACTTGAGCAGATTAACACATCTCCTGGTACCTGGTATGCGGCTATTGATCTTGCAAATGCTTTCTTCTCCATACCTGTCCATAAGGACCACCAGAAGCAATTTGCCTTCAGCTGGCAAGGTCAGCAGTACACATTTACTGTTTTACCTCAAGGTTATATTAACTCTCCAGCCCTGTGTCATAGCTTAGTTCGCAGGGACCTTGATTGTTTGTCCCTTCCACAGGGTGTCATGTTGGTCCATTATATCGATGACATAATGCTAATTGGATCAAATGAGCAGGAGGTGGCAAACACTTTGGAGTTGCTGGTACAGCATATGCGCATCAGGGGATGGGAAATAAATCCATCCAAAATTCAAGGACCTTCCACCTCAGTGAAATTTCTAGGAGTTCAGTGGTGTGGGGCATGTAGGGATATTCCTTCTAAGGTGAAGTACAAGTTGTTGCATTTGGCTCCTCCTACCACTAAGAAAGAAGCACAATGTCTAGTGGGCCTATTTGGATTTTGGCGACAGCACATTCCTCACTTGGGTGTCTTACTCTGTCCCATATACCAAGTGACTTGTAAAGCTACTAGTTTTCAGTGGGGCCCAGAACAAGAGAAGGCTCTTCAACAGGTCCAGGCTGCTGTGCAGGCTGCTCTGCCCCTTGGGCCAAATGATCCAGCAGATCCGATGGTACTTGAGGTTTCAGTGGCAGACAGGGATGCTGTTTGGAGCCTTTGGCAGGCCCCCATGGGTGAATCACAGCGGAGGCCATTGGGATTTTGGAGCAAGGCCCTGCCATCGTCTGCAGACAATTATTCTCCATTTGAGAGATAGCTCTTGGCCTGCTATTGGGCCTTAGTGGAAACTGAACGTTTGACAATGGGCCATCAAGTTACTATGTGACCTGAGCTGCCCATCATGAGCTGGGTGTTATCTGACCCACCAGGCCATAAAGTTGGATGTGCACAGCAACAGTCCATCATTAAGTGGAAGTGGTATATAATTGATCGGGCTTGAGCAGGCCCTAAAGGTATGAGTAAGTTACATGAGGAAGTTGCCCAAATGCCTATGGTTGCTACTCCTGTTGCAATGCCTTCTGTCTCCAAGCATGTACCTATAGCATCATGGGGAGTGCCCTATGATCAATTGACTGAGGAAGAGAGGTCTAGGGCATGGTTTACAGATGGTTCAACACGTTATGCAGGCACCACCCAAAAGTGGACAGCTGCAGCGTTACAGCCCCTTTCTGGGACAACTCTGAAGGACTGTGGTGAAGGGAAGTCTTCACAATGGGCAGAACTTTGGGCAGTGCATATGGTTGTGCAATTTGCTTGGAAAGAAAAATGGCCAGATGTGCGGTTATACACTGATTCATGGGCTGTTGCCAATGGTTTGGCTGGATGGTCTGGGACTTGGAAGGAGCACAATTGGAAAATTGGTAAAAAAGACATTTGGGGAAGGTGTATATGGATAGAAATCTCTGAATGGGCAAAGGATATAAAGATACTTGTGTCCCATGTTAATGCTCATCAGAAGGTGACCTCATTGGAGGATGACTTTAATATCAAGTAGATAAGCTGACCCGTTCGGTGGATAGTGGTCAACCTTTTTCCTCAGCCACCCCTGTCATTGCCCAATGGGCCCATGAACAAAGTGGCCATGGTGGCAGAGATGCAGGCTATGCATGGGCCCAACAACATGGACTTCCACTAACTAAGGCTGACCTGGCTATGGCTACTGCTGAGTGCCAAATCTGCCAGCAGCAGAGACCAACTCTGAGCCCCCGATATGGTAGTATTCCTCGGGGTGACCAGCCAGCAACCTGGTGGCAGGTTGACGACATTGGACCACTTCCATCATGGAAAGGGCAGCGTTTTGTACTTACTGGAATAGACACTTATTCTGGGTATGCATTTGCTTTTCCTGCACGTAGTGCTTCTGCCAAAACTACCATCCATGGGCTTACAGAATGCCTTATTCACCGTCATGGCATTCCACACAGCATTGCTTCTGACCAAGGAACTCACTTCACTGCCAAGGAAGTACGGCAGTGGGCTCATGATCATGGAATTCACTGGTCTTACCATGTGCCCCACCATCCTGAAGCAGCTGGCTTGATAGAACGGTGGAATGGCCTTTTGAAGAAACAGCTACAGTGCCAACTAGGTGGCAGTAGCTTGGAGGGCTGGGGGAGTGTCCTCCAGCAGGCTGTATATGCTCTCAATCAGCGTCCTATATATGGTACTGTTTCTCCTATAGCCCGGATTCACGGGTCCAGGAATCAAGGGGTGGAAATGGGAATGGTCCCACTTACCATCACCCCAAGTGACCCATTAGCTAGATTTTTGCTTCCTGTTCCCACCTTATGCTCTGCTGGACTACAAGTCTTGGTCCCAGAGGGGGGAGTGCTTTTGCCAGGAGACACAAAGAATATTCCATTGAACTGGAAGCTAAGACTTCCCCCTGGTCACTTTGGGCTCCTAATGCCCTTGAGTGAACAGGTTGAGAAAGGAGTTACAGTGATAGCAGGGGTGATTGATCCAGATTACCAGGGGGAAATTGGACTGCTCCTCCACAATGGAGGTAAGGAACAGTATGCCTGGAGTGCAGGGGATCCTTTAGGGCATCTGCTAGTGTTACCATGTCCTGTTGTCAAAGTCAATGGACGACTGCAACAATCCAATAGAAGTAGTGTGACAAATGGCCCAGATCCTTCAGGAATGAAGGTATGTGTTACCCCTCCAAGTAAAGAACCAAGACCTGCTGAGGTGCTTGCTGAAGGTGGAGGAAATACAGAATGGGTAGTAGAAGAAGGCAGTTACAAATACCAGCTAAGGCCACGTGACCAATTACAGAAATGAGGACTGTGATTGCAATGTTTCTGTCCTGCCTTGATAGCAGAGTGTTTGTATGTATCTAGACCAATATTACGATTATATCATTAGCTAACTGTTGAATTTATGTTAGACCCATTATATTAGAGACTAAGCTTTGTGTTGGGGGGAAGATTTTGCGGTTCCGGTTGTACGTGGGATAGTTATGCCATGTTAGGTGGAATTATGAGCTTGTTACTGTTTTCATTTGAAAATTAAGTATGATGTAAGGAGACATGATTTGATGCCAAGTTGACAAGGGGTGGACTTGTGATAGTTCAGGTGTTGTCAACTTGATCTGCTTAGTAATCCATAGGTTGCTTCTAGGAAGGATCAACTAAAGGAGGAAGTCTTTCCCCCAGGGTGAGCCCTTCCCCCAGAATGGGAGGCCCCACCCAGAGGGGGACTTGATACAAGGAAGCTCTGGGTAAAAAGAGTCCCTTCCTTCCTTCTTGCCTTCCTTCCATTTGGCTGCCGGAGCTGCTTGCTACCTTCCAGCGTGGATTGAAGACCAGTGTGGACGAAAGACCAGCATCAACTGAAGACCCCCGTGGATCGAAACCCAGCGGCTCCTCAGGAAGCCTCCAGGCTTTCCAGCACCATCTGCAGTGCTGGGTTGGGACTGCTGAAGCATCTGGCCACGAGGACTGAGCAACTACCAGGTTCGGTGATTCTTGGGCCTGCAACTGCTATTGGACTACTATAAGCTGATCCAATAAATCCCCTTTTAAAATAATTCATTCTAGCGTTCTGTTTCTCTAGAGAACCCTGACTAATACACCTTCCAAGGTCCTTCCCATCCCTATATTCTGTCCCTCCACTTGCTAATGAAGTGTCACCTCTTCTCATCCCTACCTATTTTCCTCTGTTTCCTAGCCTCATTCTAGTTTCCTTGACAAGAATACTGATGTTTACTACAAGTTATAAACAAATCAAACTGTCCCATGTTAGTAACCACATATAAGAGAGAACATGTGGCATTTGTCTTTCTGATCCTGTATAACCTAAATTAGTATGACTTATTCAAAATCTGTCCACTTTCCTGAAAATTTAATTATTTAATTTTTCCTTATTGCTGTGTAGGATTCCATTGTGTATATGCACCACATCTTCATTATCCATTCATCAGTTGATGGGCATCTAGACTGATTCTAGTTCCTGACTATTGTGAATACAGTAACTGTATTAAAGAAAGTCTTTAAGGTATATGCCCAGGAATGGCATAGATGGATCCATTTTCATATTTTTGAGTAATCTCCACACTGATTTCCACAGTGGCTGTACAAGTTTACAGTCTACCAATAGTGAATGAGGGATCCTCTTCCTCTATACACCTGTCAGAATTTTTTGTCATTTGATTTTTTCAATCATGAGTTGTGCTTTTTTTCCCAGTACTGGGGAAATGGAGACAGGTTTATCCCTGGGACTCCCTGGTCAGCCAGTCTAGTCAATTGCTGAGCTCCAGGCCAATGACAGATTCTGTCTCAAAAGGTTGATGGGATGGGAATATGGCTCAGTGAATAAAGTGTCTGCCATGCAAGCATGGGGACTTGAGTTAGAATGCCCAGCACTCATGAAAAAAAACAAAGATGGGCATGGTAACATGTGTTTGTAAACCCAGAGTTGGATAGGTGGAGACAAGAGGCTTTCTGGCTAGCTATTCTAGCCCAGCTGATGAGCTCCAGGTTCAATGAGATACCCTGTTTCAAAAAAGTAAGGTGAAAGTGGTTGATTAAAATCTTTGATGCTGACCTCTAGCCTCCACATATATGCACCTGCACACACTCATGCACCCACACACATGAGTACGCATATACACAGTCACACACATACACATGCCAAAAAGTGAGTGGCATCTGATGGAATGACACACAAGGTTGTTCTTTGACTTCCACACTCATGTACACATGAACACATGCACATACCTAGACACATTCCAAATAAATGGCATAATGAATGTTTGGGACAATTGGGAAAACAAGCTTGGTACCTGCCTGTCATGATTTGGATCTGTACTGTCCTTTCAGAGGCTCATGTGCTGAAGGGTGGTCTCCAGATAGTAGTGCTATTGGGAGTTGATCGGATCATAAGGGTGATGACTTCATCAGTGGACTGAACCATTGATGAGTTCATAACTGAATGGGTGATTAGAGGGCAGCGCATAGTTGGAAGAGGTAGATTACTGTAGGCATGCCTTTGAAAAGTGTACCTTGTCCCTGGCCCCTTTCTCTCACTCTGATTCCTGGACACCATAGGAAAGCATGGTGGCAGGAGTTTGAGATGACTGATTGCAACAGTCAGGCAGTGGGAGAGCAGAAAGGGATGCATTCTAGTCCTCAGTTCCCTGACATCCATGTAAAGGAAGGTGACCAAAGTTGTACATGTGTCTGAAGTTTATTTGCAGTAGCAGGAAGTCCTGGTACACCCATACTCATTCTCTGTGTGTCTCTGTCAAATAAATAAAAAGTATTTTAAAAATCCAGCCCATCAGATGGTGCCACTGACATTCAGGGTGTGTGTCTCCACCCCCCCCCCCTCAGTTAAACCTCTCTGGAAACACTCTCAAAAGCACACCCAGAGACATGTCTCCTGAATGATTCTAAATCTAGTCAAGCTGAAATAAAGATAAGCCATCCAAGTGGGCTATTTATGAATGTGGAAATGCATTTGTCTCACAGCTGCAGAATCCTTGGTGCTTCTTGAGTGTGGAAGCAGTGTAAGCATGTGGTTCAGTCACACAGAGAAAACTCCATCCAAATTGTCTCTTGAAAAATCATTAACCCACCTTTTCAATAATTCATTCATGAAGGCAGAATCCTTCTGGCCTATTCATCATGTGAAGAGTCCTACCTCCTAAAATTGCTAGAATAGAATTCAATTTTTACATTAAGTCCAATGAGGTACCACACACCTGTCATTCCAGCTACTCAGGAGGCTGAGGAAAGATGATTGACTGAGTGCAAGAATTCACAACAAGCCTGGGCAACAGAAGATTGCAGCTGAAAAAGAAAAGAAAGGTAAATAAAGAGAGGGGAAGGAAATGAAAGCAAAAAGAAAGGAAGAGAAAAGAACTTCAACACAAATTTTGGAGGAAATATTCAAACCATAGCATATCCCTCTCTCACACCTTACCTCAACACTAGTCCCTGAAGGAATCATGTCCCAGAGGAACATTGAAATCATAAAGTAAAAAAAATTCTACATGAATGTCTACCTCATGTAGTGATTTGAAAGTAGGAAAGATGCTCCTCGGAAAATAAGTCACATAAAAGACACCAAAAAAGAGGTAAGTAACTCAAATGTCGTAAAATGTAAATAGATCAATAGAAAATACTATCAACAAAGTAAAAATATAGTAAATTTGGGAAAAGATAGGACTTGTAATGTATTATAGAGTAAAAATCAATCTTCCAGGCAAGATGTGCTCACTGGTACAATTGTGGCATGACAATTATGAGGATAACTAACTGCTCTCTGTACTGGATTTGGAGCCTGGTCCACATGAATGAATTCACATCTTGGTTCTGTAAACCTGGCCAAAAACCTGGGGAGGCCCTAAACCCTAGTGGAGAAGCTAATTCTGTTGTTTTGGAACAAAAAAGAAGTCATTTCCTTAATATTGAAAAGAACTTGTGCTGAGGATGTAGCTCAAGTAGAGCAACTGACTGAAAGAATTTATCACCTTTAGGAATAAAAAAGAAACTTCACTCATCTGCTGGTTTGATTCAAGTGTCCCCCATAAACTTAGGTGTTCTGAATGCTAGGTTTCCAGCTGATGGAGATTTGGGAATTAAGGCCTCTTGGAGGCAGTGTATTGTTGGGGGCTGGCTTATGGGTATTATAGCCAGTTTCCCCTTGCCAAAGTTTGGCACAGTCTCCTGTTCCTGTTGTCCATCTGATATTGGCCAGGAGGTGATGTACACCCTCTGCTCATGTCATTGTTTTCCCCTATCATCAAGGAGCTTTTGCTAGAGTCTGTAAGCCAAAGTAAACCTATTTTTCCCCCAAAGCTGCTCATGGTTGGGTGATTTCTGCCACCAATGTGAACATGACTGCAACAGTAAGTTTTGTACCATGAGTGGGGTTGCTGGTAGACACCTGACTGTGTTTCTTTGGCCTTTAGGAGCTGATTTTTCATGAGGAATGTGGATGAATTTGAAACTTTGGCCTAAGAGACAGCTTGAAGTGCTATAAGTATAGCTAGATGGACTATTCTGGTCATATTTGAAATACCTGAATGCAGTAAGAACTTTGGACTATGAGGTTTAGCTTGTGAGGGTGAGAAAGAGCTTTGCTTGGACTGGGATAGAAGCAGTTTGTGTGAGATGCTTGCTGTCATGCCCATGTCCTGATAATTTGTGCAGGGTTGCAGTGCATAGAAACAGACTGATGTGTGCAGAGGGATATGGCACAGAAATTAAGTCTTTGGGCAGAAACTTCTACCCATTCAGTTGCAATTATATGAGCAATTGCAACCATTGAGATTGTGCCAGCTGACAGAATGTAGACTTTTTTGAAGGGGCCTGAGTGCTCAAGGAGTGTCCTGTTCTTCAAAGTCTGCTTTATTCCCCTCTGGATTAGCAAATTGGCATTTTGTCTGATATTATGGAGTATAAGGGATACAGGAAAGAATTGCAACATGGTCTTGTGTTTTAGAAATGGCCATGGGCAGTGTGTAGCAGGTTTGCTGGATACCTGTGTGGAAACCCAATGCAGCCACAAATATGAACTGTGGCTTGCATTGGAGACCCAGTGAAGATGTCAGAACCATGAGATGGCTGCCAAGGAGAGCTGCTGACCTCGATGAAGTTTTCCAGGACTGTGAGAAGCATAGCTGGAGAGATAGAATTGAAACTTCAGAGACTTGTTGCTGGTTAGAATCATTGGACTTGGAGACTTGTTACTGACTAGAGTTGTTGGACTTGGAGTTTGATACTTGCCCTGTTTAAATCTTGTACTTGCCACTTCTAGTCTACATGGTGTCTGCCTAACCATGCCACACCTCCCAGGGAAGGAAAGGCAAGATGTTTAGGGTTAATTGGGTCCTCTAGGGGTGAGCAGACTCTAATAGTCCTCAAGTGGGAGAGTGCAGAGGAGCAAAGTAGGGAACCTACTGATTCCCATGCTCTCGCATAGCCCACCAGTCCCCAAATCTCCTCAAGCAGCCACCCTAGCTGCAGTCCTAGACACAGGTTCCTCCTGCAAGAGGACCCAGGCTAGCAGGCTAGCATAGCTCCATGCTCACCTCCAAGTTTGCAAACACCATCCCACTTCCTGCTGCCCCCACCACTGTGCACGGACCCAGGCAAGCAGGCTAGCATTCCCCCAGTGGACCTCTACACAAATGTTTTCTCACTTGCCGCCGCCCCCCACCCCCATGAGTAGACCCAGGTAAGCAGGCTAGAGTTCCCCCAGGGGACCTCCACACACAAACGCCATCCCAATGCCTCCACCCACCCCAATCCCATGCATAGATCCACACTAGCAGGCTAGTGTCACTCCCCACCCCAAGCAGGCATTCCTGTCACTGCAGAGCTCCACAGGAGGACTCTGCCACCCCCTCACCCCCACCCCAGTGCACTGGCCCAGGCCAGCAGGCTAGCATTCCCCCAGAGGACCTCCACAGGCAAACACTGACCCACTCACTGCCACCCCCCACCTCCATATGTGGACCTAGGTCATCAGGGTAGCACTCCCCCTGCCACCACCAGGGACCTCCACATGCCACTGCCCCTCCATGTGTGGACCCAGGCCAGCAGGCTAGTGTTCCACCTCTCTAGGCTCTCCCACCACAGGGGACCTTCACACCCCTGCCTGTCACATGACCCACAGCAATCCCATATCTTTACCCTGCCCTGTCACAGGACCCTACAGTCCCATCCACCCCCTGCTACAGGGTCCCAAGGGACCTGCTGTCCCATCCCTTCACCCTTCTGCATCACAGAACCACCACACATTCCCATCCTCCCCACCCTGCACAGCCCAGCCACAACACCAGTCTGCTTTCTCCCATTCCCCTCAACCCCCTGTCCCCTTGGGCCATGTGATCATGCAGTCCCATACCCCAAATCACAGAAATACAAGCCCCTTCGTCAGGTCCCCAGGACCTCACCAGACCCTCATGGGCTCCTTCCCTCTGAGCTGGCAGGCCCATTGCCATCAGAAGTCTAGTGGAAGCAAACATAAAAGGGAATAATCACTGAAGACACTTCAAGGGTAGACTACAGCTTCCTCCTAAATTAAATAAGACTCCTACACTGTGATGGGCAGACCAGGTAAAAGGAATAACATGAAAAATCAAATGCAAGTAAATACAACTAGATTGCCCAGTCCCACAATGGATGTCTCTAATCAAAACATAGAAGAGACAATAGGATCAGAACCCCAAAATGAAGATACAAGCTATGCAACCCTGACCAAGCAAATAGCAGAACTTGTAGAAAAGCAACAAAGGGCTAATAATTGTATGAATGCTGTCCTCAGTAGATTAGACCTAATAGAAAAGAGCCAGGAAGGGTTCCAAAGACAGTTAAATGAACTGAAGGAGAGAGAGAGAGAAAATAATAAAAAGAGAGAGAGAGCCTCAAATCAGCTGCCTAAGCTCAATGAAGACATAAATAAATGCAAGGATGAATTGCAAGAAGCATTAAGAAAATCAGAAAATGACTTGAAAAGGGAACTCGATGGAGGGATGGAAACTATACATAAAAAAGCAGTATGAAATACAAACCAAATTGAACAAGCCCAAAACTCTATAGAAGCTCTCAGCCATATGGAGTATAGAAACTCAGAACTGGAAGACAAAACAAAAGAAACAGTTCAGGAGTCCAAAAGCTTCAATAAGTTCAAAAAATTTTGTGAACAGAACATGAGGGAACTGTGGGATACCCTTAAACTTCCCAACATTCAGATTATGGGAATATCAGAAGGGGAAAAAATTCAGACCAAAGGCATGGAGAGCTTATCCACAAAATTATTGACAAAAACTTACCCAGTTTCTGAAAAGAAAGTCCCATCAAATTACAAGAAACTAACAGAACTCCAAACAGACTGAACCAAAGTAGAAACTCTCCAAGACATATTATCATTAAGACTCTAAACATCAAGACCAAAGAGAAAGTCCTAAAAGCAGCTAGGGATAAACAACATATTACATATAAAGGTAACCCCATCAGAATTACTTCAGACTTCTCAATGGAAACTCTGAAAGCCAGAAGGGCCTGGAATGGAACACTGCAAAGTCTAATAACCTATGGCTTCCAACCCAAACTATTCTACCCAGCAAAAGTATCCCTCTTAATAGATGATGAAAGAAAAACTTTCCATGATAAAACTCAGCTTTACAACTATATGAACACAAAGCCAAAGATCCTGAATAAAATTCTCACAAACCAAATTCAACAACACATCAAAAGTATCATCCACCTTGCTCAAGTAGGCTTCATCCCAGGAACGGAGGGGTCGTTCAACATATGGAAATCTGTCAATGTAATACACCACATAAATAAGCTGAAACACAAAAACCACATAATCATTTCAATAAATACAGAAAAGGCCTTTGACAAAATATCACATTACTTCATAGTCAAAACATTGGAGAGAATGGGCATAGATGGTTTATTATGTTATAAAGGCTATATATAAAGCCCCTAATGCCCAAATAATACTTACTGGGGAGAGGTTGAAGGAATTCCCATTGAGATCAGGAACAAGACAGGAATGTCCACTCTCATCTCTGCTCTTCAACATAGTACTGATAGTCATAGCTCAAGCAATAAGACAGGAGAAAGAAATAAGAGGAATACAAATTGGAAAGGAAGAAGTTAAATTATCCCTATTCACAGATGACATGATTCTATACATAAGAGACCCAAGAACTGTCCTGAAAGGGACTGTTTTATTCCAGCCTTCCTCCTCTCTCATTCCTCCTTATATTTCTTCCCTCTCCTCTCCCTTTACTACTTTGATAAAACAGCAAACCCAAACAAAGGCTAGACACAATGAGTCAAGATAAACCTTTTCTCTTTTAAGTTGATTTTTCTCAACTTTATAGACATCTCATAGGAGGTTAGTGGAGTTTTCAGATTTGCTGAGACAGGTGGGTTCTAGAGTCTGGGGAGGAGGATGTGGAGTTAGTGATACAGTGTGGGATGAAAACAGTTCTAGAAGTCGATAGTGAAGTTGATGGTCCGCAGTGCCAGGGATAAAACAGAACCTTGTGTAGACCAGGCAGATGCTCTACTGCTGAGCCACACCCCAGCCTCTTATTCTAAGCAGGATCTCTACTGCTGAGTCATGGCTTGGCCTCTCCTCTTTTTTTCTTTTTCAAATTTGAGTTTTGTTGGTGTTTTCAAGCAAGGTTTTGCTCTGTAGCCCAGTCTGGCCTATAACTTGTCCACCTGCATCAATCTTCTTAGTGCTGAGATTACAGGTTTATTCTACCACTCTACTTCATCTCTTGATTCTGTTGAAAGATACTTCCATGGTCCCCAACAGCCAGTCTAGTAGCTAAGATGACATCTTGGACAGGCCTATATTGGCCCTTATCCCAGTTGTGTGACCTCAGGCAAGTCTCACCTCTCAGTGGCCAACTGTTCTCTGGACAGTTTCTCTGGACTGTCCTCACATTAGCCTTAGAATTCCCTTACCCCCCTGAAACTTCTCAGTCTCCCTCTCTTGGTCCAAGTTTTATTATTTGCTGAACAGTGATACTTATAGGCAGAGCTGGAATCAAAAGACCTATGCTCACACCCTTGGCTATGTGCCTTTGGGCAGTTTACTGCACCACACTGAGCTTATATGTAGAGTGAGGATTTTTAGGAGCCTTGATGCTTCAGGTCCCAATATTGCCTTAACCCTTCCTCACCTGAGCTGTGACCTTATCTCCCCTGCCTCTGGGAATCTGAGGCAGGTGTGGGGCATGGGTTGGTAGGAGGTATCATCATTATGAACCAATTGCCAAGCCTTGTGCTGCTAGGTGTCAGCTGCCTCTTGGGGAGCTGGAAAGGAGCCAGGCAGGAAGAGGAGGGAAGCTGAGCATCCAGTGTCTGCTCTCGGTGATGACTCTGAGTCAAGGCACTGGGTGGGAGCTGGGGACAGAGGAGAGGAAAGAGGTAGGAAATGAGAGCCAGCACACTAGATCTGGGGTCAGAGTAGGAGAGGCAGTTGCCCATATTGCCTTAGAGAGGTCAAGTGTGTCCATGCTAAAAGATTCTTAGATGGACAGACACACAGATACAATACACGTGTGCACACACACACAGAAACACAAAAACACTCACTGAAGCATACAGAGACACACAGAAATATATACATACACAGACATACAGACACACAGAAGCACAGGCATACACACTCATACACAGAGAATAGGGATATACACATTCAGAAACACACACAGAGTCACACAAATACAGGCACACACATACAAATATACACACACAATCACATAGCAAAATACAGAGACATACAACACACATACACAAAGAGATACACACCCAGTCACATGAACAGATGTCCTCAGAGGCAGATATACCCTACAGACACACCCAGATATTCATACAAAGGAGCACAAAGGATGACATGCAAACACACATGTGTGCACACACGTGCAGATGGATGTTCATATACCTTGTGAAGATCCCCACCCCTGTCTGAGCCCTCCTCTGAGGACCACTTTCCCCCTTGCCTGCCTTCTCTTCTCCCTTAGCCTTCTGGGAAAGGTGCCTGCTGTGTGTTCATCAAGCTCTGTTCCAGGCTGTTCTATGCACTATAATGGGGAAGGAGGAGAAATGCATTGTCTAGAGAGACCAAGGGATAGTAAGATGTGAACTGGGAGTGAGGATGACTTCAGAGGAGAGCTAGAAGAGTGGGACAGGCAAGGTGGGTAAGTGTTAGACTAAAAGAGGTGAAGGAGGTAAAGGAGAAGATTATATGGATATGCAGGAAGAACATTCCAGGCAGAGGGAACAAGGGAACAGCCATTCCACAGCCATCATCCCTGCTTCCTCCCCACATTCAGGTTACATAATCAGGATTATGTGGGAACAGTGGTTCCTGCCCTCTAGGTCTCTTATCCCCCTTCCTCTGAGGCTTCTGTGGCTATTTTCTGTTTCACTGATAAGGATGCTGTGCTCAGAGAGACCATGCCAACAATCACAGTCATACAGCACAAATGTGGACCCAATTCCATCTTAATTGAAGGCTTCTTTGGGGTTCTTTTGGTGGAGAGCAGTAATATTGTTGGCAAAGGGCATACCAGGGAGAATGGTCACTGAGATAGTAGCCCCCAGGTTTGCACACAGACATCCTGGACTTTGGCTGTTCTTCCCACTCCAACCACATGTAGAACAGGATCTTGGAGAGCAGCAGAGGAGCAGAGGGGCAGAGGGGCAGAGGCCCAAGGAGTAGGTGATGGGGGCACCACCACACCAAAGGTTGTGGACCTGACCTGGACAGGACCTCAAGGTGTTGACTTGGGAAACAGACCTCATGGGAGATATCTAATCCTGCAAGCAGAACTCTGGACTGGGAGGCTCCTGATGGATAGAAATTTTCTGTTATTGTAACAAAGTGCATGCCTATAATCTCAGCTACTCACAGCTACTCAGGAGGGGAGGCAGTAGTACCACAAATTAGAGATAAAATGTGAAGATATTGACTCCTCCCCATAACTGATGGCTAACCCCACAATGCACAACCCACATTTCCCAATGAAGAGGGTCCCTTTAAAGGGAGGAGGATGAGGCTAATGATGGTACCAACATGGCTGTATACACACTGTGTACATAACTAATACAAAAAGCCATGAAAAACCTAAAATTATTCAACTTATAAAAATCTTTTTTTTTTTTCAAGGCACGGTCTCACTCTAGCTCAGGCTGACATGAAATTCACGATGTAGTCTCAGGGTGGCCTTGAATTCACAGTGATCCTCCTACCTCTGCCTCCCCAGAGCTGGGATTAAAGCCCTGTGCCACCACACCTGGCTTAAAAATCTTTTAAACTAAAAACAAAAAAAAGTGAAGGGGTGAGGGGTGGGTAGAGAGATGGTTCAGAGGTTAAAGGTGCTTGCTGTGCAATCCTGAAAACAGTAAAACTGGAGGCAATGTGGATCAAATCTCAAATGCACCTATGGCAATGGGAAGTGGCATCAGGAGAGTCATAAAGCTCCTGGGCCAGCTAGTCTGGCATTCCCAACAGCAAACAAGAGAGACTTTGTCTAAAACAAGTAGAGGGAGAGGACTGATGCCATGAGATTGTCCTCTGACCTTCATATGGGTGTCATGGCAGGTGTGTGCACATACATATATACACATGTAGTGTTATACACTTGTTGCTGTGAGTAATAATTCTCATAGTATCAAGCTAGATCTGTGCATGCCTCTGAGGAATGACTCATTCTCTTGCATGCCAGGACTCATCCACATCTACAGTTCAGTCTGTCATTTGCCTCCATTTCAGTAGATCCCATTGTTGCTTCCTCAGTAACCATTTTAATGTTCAGAAGTCCCTCTCTAGCTTTCTGTTCTTCCAGATGAAGACTTCTTCATCCTGATGCAAGAATACAGATAGAAACTCTAAAACCTTACAATAGAAAAGCCTCTAGCACAACTCTGTCCCATTTTTAGCTCTAAGAAATTACAGATAAGATCACTGTCACCACAACCAACTTGAACCTATGAGGTGTCATCCTTCCCCTCTCTCCCTTTGTCTGTTTTTTAAGTATTTTATTTATTTGAGAGAGAGAGAGAATGGGTGTGCCAGGAACCCTAGCCACTGCAAACTCCAGACACATGTTCCACTTTGTGCATCTGGATGCGTGGTACTGGGGAATCAAACCTAGGTCCTTACGCTTTGCAGGCAAGCACTTTAACCACTAAGCCATCTCTCCAATTTTCTACTCATTTTTACTTTCTACTCATTTTTTATGTAAACAAAGATGCTGGATTGTTAGTCTCAGGGCTCCCTCCCCTCCTAATTGGACAAAACTGAGGTCTTTCTTCAAAGGGCTCATTTACTCTGTGGGAGATCTAGCCAATCTGTCTCCTTTCCTGAGTGCTGGCCCACAACCTTACCAGCCCTTTTCCATACTGGTCATTTCCCATTCTTCCTCTTTTTCTTCTGAGCTCTGTAACATTCAAGGTGCACGTATTTATGGCTCTGTATTTCTCTCTCTCTGATTCCACCTTAACTTCCTATTCTGATTTCCTTGATATATTCACCTTTCTCTATTTTCTCTCCTTCTCCTTCTCTCTTCCCCATTCTCAGCTAAATTGAACCTGGTTCCCTTCCCCTGGTTGACCCACCACACATTGTCACTGTCTGGGCTGGCAGTGCTACAGTGCACTGCCTATTCTCAGGCTCTTCCTCCCTCTCCAAGCCATTAATAAACTCTCCATTTCCTAAAAAGTGTGGTCTCAGAGCCTTTGTATTTGAACCTCCATTACACACATACATTCTCGTCCACCTACACACACACACACACACATATACACACACACACTTAAAAATGTAAAAAGAGGGCTAACTGAAAACAAAGTGTGATAGTGGGTTACAGATATCTTTTCTTTTTAAAAAATTTTTCTTTTAAAACTTTTTTATTATTGACAACTTCCATAATTATAGATAATAAACCACGATAACTCCCTCCCCCTCATTTTCCCCTTCACAACTCCACTATCCATCATATCCTCTCCCCATATCAACCAGTCTCTTATTTATTTTGACATCATCATCTTTTCCTCCTATTATAATGGTCTTGTGTAGGTAGTGCCAGGCACTCCAAGGTCATGGATATCTAGGCTATTTTTGTGTCTAGAAGAGTATATTGTTAGGAGCCCTACCTTCCTTTGGCTCTTACATTCTTTCTGCCACCTCTTCTGCAATTGACCCTGAGCCTTGAAAGGTGTAATAGAGATGTTTCAGTACTGAGTACTCCTCTATCACTTCTCAGCACTATGGTGCCTTTTGAGTCATCCCAGAAGTCACCACCATCTGAAAAGAGAAGCTTCTCTAACCAAAAGTGAGAATAGCATTAATATTAATTAATTATTAATGTTAACATTACGCAAATATTTAATGAGCATACTATATGCATTTAGCCAGAAACCTGCTGGCATTACACTCCTAGGGCTCATGACTTCCTCCGTTTATAGGTTTTCAATATCAGGCATGTATTCCCTCCCATGGAGTGGGCCTCCAGTCCAATTAGAGAGTGTTTGGTTTCCCTAATAACAGACATGCCACTACTGCACATACTGGCTCATTTGGCCTGGCTGGCCAAACTTAAGGCTTACAGTGTCCACTGTTCTTTATCTCCACTGATGACCTCTCTCTCCCATGCAGCTGCATGCAGCATAGCTTTTTTGAGCTTTCTGTCAGCTGGCCTACGCAGAGGAGATTTTCAGCTCAGCTCCAGTGAGATTTCTCAGCGACCTTGCAGTCCAAACTTGTGGAGTCTTTAGCAATAGGGTCTTACCATCTATTCCAGGTGGGAAACCAAGAGTCTTGACAAAGGCCTGTAATGTTTTGGGGATTTCAGGGACCTCCCTGGCCAACAGCTCAATGAAAGGTATCTCATCCCTAGCACTGAAAAATTTCTAGCAACAATCTATGGCTTGTGGATGCACCATTGTCCAAAAAAGTAGGTTTCCACATGACTTATCCATACCTTACTAGATTTTGATTAATTCTCCCCCCATACTTTCTTTACTCAATCTCTTCCCCTGGCCTCACTTAGGCCTTTCCACTCCCAGTAATCTGTTCTACTTACATATGTACAATACCATCCACTTAAGTCCTTCTTTCTCCTCCCTCACTTGTAGCCACTTTCTAGCTTACTGGCTTGTGCTACTGGGTTTTATTCCAACTCACATACAAGTCCAAACATTTGTAGCAAGGATCCATGAATGAGAGAGAACATGCAGCACTTCACTTTCTGGACTTTGGTAACCTCACTAAGTATAATCCTTTCTAGGTCCATCCATTTCCCTGCAAATTTCATAATTTCAATTTTATTTACCACTAAATAGAACTCCATTATATAAATGTGCACATCCTCACTATCAACTCATCAGTTGAGGGAGATATAGGCTGGTTCCATTTCCTAGCCATTGTGAACAGAGTGGCAATAAACATAGATGTGCAAGTATCTCTAAGGTAGTGTGACAAGTCCTTAGGATATATGCTTAGGAGTGGTATAGCTGGGTCATATGGTAAATCTGTTTTTAACTGCTCAGGAACCTCCATACTGATTTCCACAATGGCTGCACCATTCCACCAACAGTGTAGCAGGGTTCCTCTTTTCTCACATCCTCACCAGCATTTATTGTCATTTGATTTCTTGGTAGTAGCTATTTTGACAAGAGTGAGATGAAATCTCAAAGTGCTTTTAATTTGAATTTCCTTGATGGCTAAAGATGTAGAACATATTTTTAGATATTTATAGGCCATCTCTATTTCTTCTTTTGAAAACTCTATTTAGTTCCAAAGCCCCGCCCTCCCCTTTTTTTTTTTTTTTTTTGGTTTTTTGAGGTAGCGTCTTACTCTAGCCCAGGTTGACCTGGAATTCACTAAGGAGTCTCAGGGTGGCCTCAAACTCACAGCAACCCTCCTACCTCTGCCTCCTGAGTGCTGAGATTAAAGGCATGCACCACCATGCCTGGCTCAACCAAAGCCCATTTTTAATAGAGTTGTTTGATTTATTATTACTTAGTTTTTGAGCTCTTTGTATATCCTGGATATTAATCCTCTGTCAGACGTATAGCTGGCAAAGATCTTCTTCCATTCTGTAGATTCCCTCTTTACTCTATTTACAGTGTCCTTTGCTGTACAACAGCTTTGTAATTTCATGAGGTCCTAGTGATTTATTAATGGTTTTATTTCCTGAGCAATTGGGGTTATATTCAGATACTCATTGTCTATGCCAATATGTTGAAGGGTTTCCCCTACTTTTTCCTGTAGCAATTTCAGAGTTTTAGGTCTGATATTAAGGTCTTGGAACTATTTGTACTTAATTCATGTGCATGAGAGAGATGAGGATCTATTTTCATCCTTCTACATATAGATTTCAGGTTTTCCCAGTATCATTTGTTGGAGAGGCTGTCCTTTCTTCAATGAGTACTTTTGGCATTTTTGTCAAAAATCAGGTGGCTGTAGCTACTTGAACTTACACCTATGTCCTCTATTCTGTTCCATTGATGCATATGTCTGTTTTTGTGCCAGTATCATGCTGTTTTTGTTACTATTGCTCTAATATAGGTTAAAATCAGGTGTGGTGATACCACCAGCCTGATTTTGTTGCCCAAAATGGTTTTGGCTATTTGTGGTCTCTTTGCATCCAAATAATTTTTAGGATTGTTTTTCTATTTTAGTGAAGACTGCCATTGAATGTTGATGGGTATTGATGTGTAGATTGCTTTTGGTAAGATTGACATTTTTGCAATATTGATTCTTCCAATCCAAGAACATGGGATGTCTTTCCATTTCCTAGTGTCTTCTGCAATTTCTGTCTTGAGCGTTTTCAAGTTTTCATTGTAGATATCCTTCACTTTCTTCATTAGGCTTATTCCAAGGTACTTTATTTTTATTTTTGGATGCAATTGTGAATGTAAATGATTCCCTGATTTCATCCTCAGCATGTTTGTTGTTAGTATATAGGAAGGTTACTAATTTCTATGTGTTTATTTTGTAACCTGCTTCATTGCTAAAATGGTTTATCAGCTCTAACAGTTTGCTGGTAGTCTTTAGGGTCCTTTATGTATAGAATCATTTTATCTACAAATAATGATAATTTGATGTCTTCCTTTTCAATTTGTATACCATTTATGTGTCTCTTGCCTTAGTGCTATAGCTAAGACTTCCACTACTATATTAAATAAAAGTGGAGACAGTGGACACCCTTGTCTTGTTCCTGACTTTAGTGGAAAAGTTTCCAATTTTTCCCCATTTAGCATTATGTTGGCTATAGAGTTGTCATAAATAGTCTTTATTATGTTGAGATATGTTTCTTCTGTTCCCAGTTTCTGTAGAACTTTTATCATGAAGGGATGTTGGGTTTTGTCAAATGCCTTTTCTGCATGTATTGAGATGATCATGAGATTTTTGTCCCTTAGTCCATTGCGATAGTGTATTCCACTTACCAATTTGCATATGTTGAATCATCCCTGCATCTCTGGAATAAAGCCTACTTGGTTGGGGTGAATGATCTTTTTGATGTATTCTTATACACTCTTTGCCCATATCTTATTGAGAATTTTTGCATCTATGTTCATGAGGAAAATTGGTATGTAATTTTCTTTTTCTTTTGTTTTGTCTTTGTTTGGTTTTGGTATCAGTGTCTTGCTGGCTTCACAAAAGGAGTTTGAATAAAATTCATTCCTTTTCTATTTTGTGGAAAAGTTTGAGAAGCATTGGTTTTAGTTCTGTGAAGTTCTGGTAACATTCACCAGTGAATCCATCTGGTCCTGGAATTTTTCATTTTGGAGAGTTTTCATAACTGTTTGTCTCTCCATACTTGTTAAAGGTTGATTTAAGTGGTTTATCTCATCTTTATTTAATTTTGGTAGGTCATATATATCAAGTAAATCATCCATTTCTTTCATATTTTCAAACAGTGGAGTATATGTTCGTAAAGTATGTCCTTATGATTTTCTGAATATTTTGGTATTTGTTGTAATGGTACCTTCTTCATCTCTATTTTTTTTTTAATTTGTGTCTCTTCTCTATTTCTTTTGGTCAGATTTGCTAAGGGTTTATCAATCTTGCTTATCCTTTCAAATAACCAACTCTTTGTTTCATTGATTCTTTATTGGTTTCTATTTCATTAATTTCTGCCCTAATAAATAATCTTTATAATTTCTTCCCATCTACTGATTTTTGGTCTGTCTTGTTCTTCTCTTTTCAAGGCCTTAATGTGAAGCATTAAGTTGTTTACTGATTTAATATAGACACATAAAGCTATAAATTTCCCTATTAGGACTGCCTTCATTGTGTCCCAAAGGTTTTGGTATGTTGTGTTCTCATTATAATTTGATTCTACAAAATTTTTTTATTTCCTTCTTGATTTCTTCATAGGCCCATTCATCATTCAGTTGTGTACTGTTTAGTCTCCATGACTGTGTGTATGTTATATAGCTTTTCTTGCTGTTGATTTGTACTTGAATCCCAATGTGATCAGATAGAGTGCAAGGAATTATTTCAATTTTCCTGTATTTGTTAAAGTTTGCTTTGTGTTTTAATATAAGGTCTATTTTAGAGAATGTTCCATGTGCTGCTGTAAAGAATGTGTGTTCCATGGCATTTGGGTGAAATGTTCTATAGATATCTCTTAGGTCTATTTGTTCTATGACCTCACTTAACCCAGATGGTCCTCTGTTTATTTTTTGCCATGATTTCCTGTCAATTGATGAGAGTGCAGTATTGAGGTCATCTACTACAACTGTGTTTGGTGATATCTGTGACCTTAATTCTAATAGTGTTTGTTTGATAAAATTGGGAGTTCCCATGTTAGGGGCATGTATGTTTAGGACTGGAATGTCCTCCTGTTGGCATGTTCCTTTAATCAATATAAAATGGCATTCTTTATCTTTCCAAACTAATGTTGGTTTGAACCCTACACTATCAGATATTAGGACAGCAACACCTGCTTGTTTTCTAGGCCCATTTGCTTGAAATACCATTTTCCAACCTTTCATCTTGGGTAATGTCTGTCTTTTATGGAAAATTGGGTTTCTTGGAGGCAACAAATGGAAGGATCCTGCTTTTTAACCCAGTCTATAAACCTGTGTCTTTTGGTTGGGGCATTGAGGCCATTGATATTAAGAATTATTATTGAAATGTGCGTATTTATTCTTGCCATTCTTCTTGTTTTGTAGTTCATTTGGTTTTTCCTTTACTCTCTTGTATTAACTATTATTTGAGTATTGTTTATTTTTTCCTGGTTCCTTTTGTATGTGCTTTTCTTTCTCTTCCATATGGAGGATCTTTCAAGTATTTTCTGTAGAGCTGGTTTAGTATTCATATATTCCTTTAGCCTGTTTTGGTTGTTGAATGTCCTTATTTTCCTATTTCGATGGATAGCTTTCTCAGATAAAGTAATCTTGGTTGACAGTTGTTATCTTTTAGAACTTGGAATACATCATTCCAAGCCCTTCTGGATTTTAAAGTTTGTGTTGAGTGATCTGCTGTGATCCTGGTGGGGTTGTCTTTGTATGTCACTTGATGTTTTTCTCTAACTTCTTTCAATATATTTTATTTGGCTTGTGTTTTGTAGTTTAATTATAACATGACAGTGAAAGTTTTGGTCTGAATTTTGTCTGCTTGTCATTCTAAAGGTGTCCTATATGTCTTGTCATCACTTTCCATATCTGGGGGAGGTTTTCTTCTATGATTTTGTTGAAAATACCTGCTATGCCTTTGAAGTGCAATTCTTCTCCATCTGCTATGCCTTGAATTTTTGTTTGATCTCTTCATACTGTCCTGAGTGTCTTGAAATTCCCATTTATGCCTTCCTTGTTAGTTTGTCTCTCACTTTGTTGGACTGTATTAAATCTGCCACCTGGTCTTCTAGTGTAGATATTCTGTCCTCTCCTTAATCCATCCTATTGGTGCTACTATCTAAAGAGTTTTCTATTTGTCTTACTCTGTTTTCCATTTATAATATTTCTGATTGGTGTTGTTTTTCATTATTTCTATTTCCTTATTCATGTCTTGTATAGACCTCCTTATTTCATTAAGTTGTTTTCCTTCTTCTTCAGGGGTTTGTTTTCTTCTTTTATTCTTTTTTTTTCTTTGATTTCTTCTTTGGTTTGTTTGAACATAGATATAATCACTTTTTTGAGATCTTTGTCAGGGCTTTTATCTAAAACAGTCTCACTGTGGGTCATTTCTAATGGATCTGTAATTTTTGGTTGGACTGTATTGTCTTGATTTTTTGTGTGTTTCTTGTATTATAATGTAGAGATTTTTGCATCTTGAGTTAAGTTGTTGCTTAGGTTTTCTAATTATCTGCAGTGTTCTTAGCTGTGTAAATCCAGCTTTATATACCTTCAGTGTAGGAGTTTAAGTTGCCAAGTGTAGCTTTTATACTACAAGAAAACATCACATGTTACCCTAGGTGTTGAGTTTCCCTGTCATGGAAGTTTTCTAGTAGACTGAGTGGAGCAATTTACTGGTAAATTCTAACATTCAACTGAGCAATATACACATTCAATCTAAACCAGCACAGATATAGCGGGGATTTAAAAAAAAAAGATATTAAATCCAAAGTTCATAAGGGTGTGTGTTGTCCCACACCCTTAATATTATCAATTGAGAGGTTGTGATTTATTTTCTGAAATGGGTTCCAGGTCAGCCTGGGGCTGAGTCAGACCCTGCCCCCAGTAATGACAGAAGAAAAAGCAAGGGCCCTATGAATCACAAAATGTCAAAGCAACAATCGTCAACACCAAAATACAGCTTATTTGAGAATGGTAAAGCTAACCAAGAATATGTAACACATAACCTGTCTGACATGGAAAGATAAATTAGCACTTCCAGTGCAGGCCTGCATTTGTGTAAGTAGGCCTTGTTACTTTTGGGATGGCTTCCAATCTCACCAATGCTGTGTGCCCACCTCAATCCCTCTCTGTTGCACTGTAGATCCAGTGTTCTGATCAACTGTGCTGGATACTGAGCTTCTGGGAGTGAATAAATTCTCCAGAGGTTCACAGCACTCAGTTGGGGGATGGGAGGCTATGCAAGATGCCTGGAGTTGTACTGGAGCTGCTTAGCTGGTCCCATTTTTGTTCTCCTTCAGCAGCTGCTTAGCTGCTCCTTGATGTCTTCTCCTTAAGGTTTCTTGACTTTGTGAGGAGGCCAATGTGAGTGGAAAATCCTTCCATCTGGTTTCTGCTCCTGTAGCTCTGCACTGGCTGGGTGGTTGGGTGTATGAACTGGGGCTGCTGGAGAATCTGTCTGATTTCCTCCTTTCTGGAAGATCTTAGTCTGTCCTGATTCTCTGCTGTGGTTGATAATAATTTATACTCCATTTTTTGATAGGAGAGTGTATTTTGATGTTTTCTCTGCTTATTTCCCTCCTCAGTCTGCTTTGGAGTGGTTACCATCTTACCCGGAAGTTTTTGCAGTTACTTTTTCATTGCTAAAATGAATATTTGACCCAAAACAGCTTATGGGAGAAAGGGGTTTATTTCAGGCTTACAGATTCTAGGGGAAACTCCATCATTGGTGGAGGAAGCTGGTTCACTTTAGCATCCATAGTAGAGAGAAATAACTGCCAGCAGCAGAAAGCACTGACAGCCAGAGCTCAAACTGGTGGAGCATTTGGGAGGTGGAGCCCTGCTGAAGAAGTATCTGTTGTGGTCAGCTCCTCATTGCTGGGATAAACATCCAACAAGAAGAAGCTTGTCACTAGGGTGGATCTTGAGGTTGATGAGTATAGCTTTCTGTGTTAAGGCCAGCTTGCTGTTGCTGTTGCTGTTTCTTTCTTTCTTCCTTTTTTTCTTTCTTTCTTTCTCTTTCTTCTCCTTTCTTTCTTTTTTCTCTTTCTTTCATTTTTTCTTTCTCTCTCTCTCTCTCTCTCTGTCTCTCCCCCTCTTTCTCTTCCCCCCTTCTCTCCTCTTTGAATGTATGAAGTGAGACAGCTTCCTCAGCCATGATGAAGTGCTTCTGGAAACCTTTCCTCTCATAAGACAGTCAGGTGTTTTGACCTAGCAGGAAGAAGCTAACTGCTTCAGGGCCTTACCTGTTCTAGCTTCTAGAGACCCTGGATCTCTTGGCTTATAGACCCTTCCTCTATATTTAGAGCCAATACTGTGCATCTCTCAGTATTGTTCCACCTTTGCTCCTCTATGTTGACCCTGAGGTAACATTAGGCTCTAGTTGATCCAGAATTACCTCCAAACTCAAGGTCATTAACTTCAATCCATCTTCAATTTGTTTTGCCATATGAGGTAACATATTCTCATATTTTAAAGATTAGAGTGTATGAACATGATGCTGGGAGATATCTCAGTCAATATGTTTGTCTTGCAAGCATAAGGACCTGAATTCAATACCTAGGACCTACATTTAAAGAATGGTACTGGGGTGGTGGCTCACACCTGTAATACTAGTGCTAGGGAGGCAGTGGGGCCCTGGGGTTCACTGGTTAGCCAATCTAGCCTACCTGGTGAGCTCTAGGTCAATGAGAGACTATGTTATTAAAAGGGGAAGATGGTTCAGTGGGTAAAGTGCTTGCTATGCAAACATGAGGACCTGAAATCATATTCCCAGCATACATGCAAAATATCAAGCATGGTAGCACATTTGTAATCCCAGCCCTGTGGGGGGGGCAGAAACAGGGGATCACTGGGGCTCAATGGCTAACTCATCTAGCAGAATCAAGAGTCTTAGGTTCTGTGAGAAATTCTGTCTCAAAGAATAAAGTGGAGAGTGAAACCCTGAATTTGACCTCTGCCCTGCACATGTACTCACACACATGGGCTCCAAATATGTTTGAACATGCATACACATATGCACCTGCATGCATACTACACATATGTATATACAAGCCAGAGAAAAAAGTATTATGGAATTGCTGGTGTGACAGCGAATCTCTGGTTTCAATTTGACAGGATTTACAATCAACATGGAAACAAATCGTTTAGCATGTTTGTTAGGGATTTTCTAAATTAGGTTTATTGAAGTGGGAGACCCACATTAAATGTGCTTGTGTCCTAGACTGTGTAAAATATACAAAGCTGGGTTGGAGAAATAGCTCAGCAGTTTTGGTTAAGGCACTTGCCTACAAAGCCTAATAATTCAGGTTCAACTTGCCAGTACCCATGTAAAGCTAGATGTACAAGGTGATGTATGCCTCTGGAGTTCATTTGCACTGGCTAGAGGCCCTGGCACGCTCATTCTCTCTCTCCCTCCCTCCCTCTCTCTCTCCCTCTAATAAAATAAAATAAATAAAAATTTTTATAGGAGAAAGATGGCCAGGTACCAACATTGAGTCTGGAGAAAAGGTTCAGCAGTTAAGGCACTTGTCTGTGAAGCCTAAGGACCCAGGTTTGATTCCCCAGTACCCACATAAAACCAGATGCATAAGATAGCACATGTATCTGGAGTTCGTTTGCAGTGGCTAGAGGCCCTGGCATGCCCATTCTCTTTCTTTCTCCCTTTCTCTCTCTCTCTCAAATTAATAAACAAAATTTAAATCATACACTTTATTTCTTTTAATAGCATCACAGTGAAAGAAATATTGGTCATTGGGTAGGTAAAGGAGGTTTGTAATGGAAACATAAATTGTTAAGGATCATTAGACAGACAGAGGTCACACCTTCCCACTATAAAGTTTTGACTGGCTAGTCCTCTGCCTCCCCTTTTGAAAACATGTCATGAGCTGGGCGTGGTGGTGCACATCTTTAATCCCAGCACTTGGGAGGCAGAGGTAGGAGGATCACCGTGAGTTTGAGGCCACCCTGAGACTACATAGTGAATTCCTACCTCGAAGAAACAAAAACCAACCAAACAAAAAAGCCATGTTTTAATCCTCTCCCTATTTTTGCATACATATATGTGTAAACAACCAGGGCAAATATCAAACCCTACAGCTTCAAGTCCAGCAACTCTAGCCAGTGACAAATCCCCAAGTTCAATAATTTTAACCAGCAACAAATCTCTGGCATTCCAATTCCACCCCTCCAGCTAGGCTACTCACAGTCCTGGAAAACTTTCATCTGGGGCTGGTAGTTCTCCTTGGCAGCCATCTCATGGTCCCGGAATCTCCACTGGATCTCCACTGCAATCCACGGTTTGTCCTCATGGTCCCATTGGGTCTCTGTGCAGGCATCCAGCAAACCTGCTTCACACTGCCCATGGCCATTTCCAAAACACAAGACCGTGTTGCAAATTCAATGACCCTCTCTTTCTTGCATTTCTTTTACTCCACAATACTAGGTAGGGTGCCAATTTGTTAATCCAGGGGAGAATAAAGCAGACTTTGCAGAACAGAACACTCCTTGAGCACTCAGGCCCCTTCAAAAGAGTCTACATTCTTCCTGCTGCCCCAGTGAAGGTCAGCTGGCCCAGTCTCAATGGTTGTAATCTCTCAATTGCAGTTTAATGGGCAGCAATTCACCCAAAGATTTTTTTTTTCTGTGCCATATCCCTCTGGTCACATTAGTTCATTTCTATGCAAAGAAACCCTGCACAACTTCTTAGAACACAGGCATAAACTGCTACACAAACTGCTATCCCAGTCCAGGCAAAGCTCTTTCTCACCCTCATAAGCCAAACCTCACAGACCATAGTTCCTACTGCATTCAGGTTCTTCAACTCTGAACAGAATAGTCCATCAAGATATATTCACAGCACTGCAAGGCATCTCTTAGGCCAAGGTTTCAAATTTTTCACATTACTCTTGAAAATCAGCTCCAAAAGGCCAAAGCCACACAGTCAGGTTTCTAGCAGCAACCCCACTCCTGGTACCATCTTACTGTTGCAGTCAGGTTGACATTGCTGGTAGAAATCACCCAACCAAGAGTAGCATGAGGGAAAATACACTCCTTCCAGGAGGTGTTAATTCCCAAATCTCCATAAACTGGGAACCTAGCATTCAGAACACCTAAGTTTATAGGGGACACCTGAATCAAACCACCCCAATCTTGGATTTCTCCAGTATTCTCTGCCATCTGTAAAATAAAACAGGATGAGAGCAGCTTTGATTAGGGAGGTATGCACATAACTTTGAGAGACTTAAAAAAATTATTATTATTATTTAGTTTTTTGAGGTAGGGTCTTGCTGTAGCCCAGGCTGGCCTGGAATTCATTGTGTATTCTCATGGTAGCCTCAAATTCATGGCAATCCTCATACCTCTGCCTCCTGAGTGCTGGGATTAAAGGCATGCACCACCACCCGCACCTAAAAATATTATTTTTATTTATTTATTTGAGAGAGAGTGAAAGGGAGAGACAAACAGAGAAAGAGAGAGAGAGAGAGAAAGCATGGGCACACCAAGATCTCAAGTCACTGCAAACAAATTCCAGAAACATGTGCCACCATGTGCATCCAGTTTACATGGGTACTAATGAATCAAACCTAGGTCCTTAGGCTTCACAGGCAAGTGTCTTAACTCCTAAGTCATCTCTCTAGCCCTTGAGAGACTTTAAGGCAAGTACCCTAACCACTTAGCAATCTCTCCAACCCCGGTATTTTTATTACTATGGCTTTGTAGTGTAACTGGAAATCAGGTTTGGTGATACCTCCAGAGGTCTTTCTTTCTTTCTTCTTTTTTTTTTTTTTTTTTTTTTTTTTGAGGTAGGGTCTCACTCTGGTCCAGGCTGACCTGGAATTAAGTGTGTAGTCTCAGGGCGGCCTTGAACTCACAGCAATCCTCCTACCTCTGCCACCCAAGTGCTGGGATTAAAGGCATGCACCACCATGCTCGGCTCAAAGGGGTTTCTTTTACTGAGGATAATTCTGGATATCTGAGGCCTTCTGTAGTTCCATATGAATTTTGAGACTGATTTTTTAAATCTGTGAAGAATGATGCTTGATTTTTTTTCTCAGTATTGTATTAAATCTGTATATTGCTTTTGTAGAATGGTCATTTTTACAATATCAATTTCACCTATCCATAGCATGGGAGGTCATTCCATCTTTTTGTGTCCTCCTCAGTTTCTTTCTTCAGTGTTTTTATGTTTTCCTTATATAGGTCTTTCACTTCTGTGGTTAGTGTTATACCAAGATATTTAATTTTTTTGTGGCTCTTGTAAACAGTACAGCCTTGCTGATCTCTTGCTTCATTTATTTGTCTTTGGCATATAGGATGGCTACTGATTTTTATTTGTTGCTTTTCTATTCTGCCACTTTGCTGAAAGAATTTATCACCTTTAGAAGTTTCTGGTAGAGTCTGTAAATAGGGTTACTTAGACTTCTTCCTTTCCAATTTTTATCCCTTTTATATCTTTGTCCTGTCTTATTGCTTGGGCTAGGACTTCTAGTACTATGTTGAACAGCAGTGGTGAGAGTGGGCACCCTGTCTTGTTCCTGAGCTTCATGGGAAAAACCCCATTTAGTATGATTTGGGCCTTAGATAATGTATATATGGTGTGGTAGCTTGAATAAATGCCCCCCAATAGATTAAGCAGTTTGTTAAAACTTCCTGGATTTCCACCACCTGGGTGGAGGAGGTGTCACTGGGCAGTCCAGCCCTAAGGTGTCCTAATGGATTTAACATTCCAAGATATGCAAAGTGCCTGAGTTTCTCCTGGAGTTCCTGAAGTGTGCTGTGTAGTTTTGCTTTTGGCCTTTTCTCTCTCTGCCTGGTCCTTTAAGAGGGGATCAAGTTCTACCACTATGAGAATTTTTCCATATAAGTTCATCAGGGATATTGGTTTATCACTTTCCTTTCTTGTGTTTCTATCTGGTTTTGGTATTGGGGTAATGCTGGCTTCGCAGAAGTTGGGGAACATTCCCTTTTTTCCTATTGTGTGAAATAACTTGAAGAAAAATGGTTTCAGTTCTTCGATAAAGGTTTGAAAGACTTCCACTGAGAATCCATCAGGTCCTGGATTTTGTTGTTTTGAGGTTTTAAATTACATTTTCAATCTTATTGGATGTATATGTTCATTTAGAAAATTTATCTGGGGCTGGAGAGATGGCTTAGTGGTTAAGCGCTTGCCTGTGAAGCCTAAGGACCCCGGTTCGAGGCCTCAATTCCCCAGGACCCACGTTAGCCAGATGCACAAGGGGGCACATGCATTTGGAATTCGTTTACAGAGGCTGGAAGCTCTGGCACACCCATTCTCTCTCTCTCCCTCCTTCTCTCTGTCACTCTCAAATAAATAAATAAACAAACCAAAAAAATAAAAATAAAAAAAAAGAAAATTTATCTGGTCTGGGTTTAGTTTTGGTAGGTGGTAGGTGTGTATGAATTCATCTATTTCTTCTGGGTTATTCTATTTTTTGAGTAGAGGCTTTGGAAATATGTCCTGATGATTTTTCCAATTTCATTGGTGTCTGTTGTGACCTCTCGATTTTCATTTCTAATCTTGTTAGTTTGAGACTTCTCGTTTTTTCTTTTTGATAAAACTGGCCAGGGGTTTATTGATCTTATTTATTTATTTATTTAATTTATTTATTTTTTAAGAATCAGCTCTTTGTTTCATCAATTTTTAATTTGTTTTATTAGTTTCCATTTCATTAATTTCTGCTCTGATCTTTTTTTTTTTTTTTTTTTTTTTTTTTTTTTTTTTTTTTTCCTATCTGGAACTCATATAGTTGGATTGTTCTTGTTTTTCCAATGGCTTTTGGCGGGTAGTTACTAATTTGAGATCTCTCTGTCTTTGTGATGAAGGTGTTTAGAGCTATAAATTTCCCCTTAGGACTGCCTTCATTGTCTCTAATCAGTTCTGTATGTTGTGTTTTCATTATGACTCAGTTCTAGAAATTTTACAGTTTCTTTTTTGATTTCTTCCATGACCCATTCCTTGTTTAATAGCATGTTTGTTGTTCATTTTCCAGGAGCTGGTGTATTTTCTGTTGTTTCTCTTATTGTTAATTTCTTGCTTTAATGCATTGTGGTGAAATAAAATGTAGGGAGTCAATTTTCCTGAATTTGTGGAGGTATGCTTTACTCATTAATATATAGTCTAGTTTAGAGACGGTTCCAGGAGCTGTTGAGAATGTACATTCTATAGAATTAGGGTGGTCTGTTAGGTCTAATTGATCTATGGTACTGGTAAACTCCATTGTTTCCCTCTTGGTTCTCCATTTGTTCGCCCCTGTGCCTGCCCAGTATTGGGGATTCTGCTAGGTCTCCTCTAGTACTGGAATCCCCAAATCTTGCATTCTATTCCCCCTGAAGTTCTAGCATTGTTAAGAATCTTTCATATTCACTGAAAGTCTCCCCCAATAAATTCTGAAAATAATTCAGGGTGTTTATTTATCTGTACCTTTGGGATCTGATGGTTTTCTTATCAACTATATACCCTAGGTATTGGAAGGATGCAGTTTGTTGAATTGTTTCATGTGTTATCTGTAAGCCCTAAGCTGATAACTTTTTTTAAGGCATGTGCCATGCCACCATGCCCAGCTAAGATTTTTTTTAATTTATTTGAGATAGCTAGATAGAGAAAAAGAAAGGTGGATATATAGACAGAATGGGTGCACCAGGGCTTTCAGTCACTGCAAACAAACTCCAGATGCATGTGCTACCTTGTGCATCTGGCTTGCATGGATCCTGGAGAATCAAACCTAGGATCCTTTTGGCTTTGCAGGCAAGTGTTTAACTGCTCAGCTATCTCTCCAGCCCTATGTTGGTAATTTTGATTAAACTAGAGTAAATAACTTTTGAAGTTCATCCTCAGTGGAAGAGACTAATAAAATATCATTATATATCAAAAGCAATATACAGATTCAATACAAAAAAAATCACCATACAATGTACTATATAACTTTGGGGAAGTTGCTGACGAGGATGAGCTAATGCTTAGTCCGTGTATGCCTGACACACAGTTCAGCTGTGTATCATACCTTAAGGGAGATATGTCCATTGATAACATCTCATGGGACTTTATGATTTGATTCAGGTACTGAAAAAGTGAATTTTTCCTTATCTTTTTTGTATAAAGGGATGGAGAAGAAACAATTTTCCAAATCAATAACAATTAAAATTAAACAATTAAATTAAAGACTTATGTAGAAATTGTCATGGGGCTTGGAAGCCCAAGTTATAGAGGCCCCATGGGTTGCATAACTTTATTCACTTCTGTTAAATCTTGTAAAAATTTCCATTTTCATGTTTGCTCAGGGACAGTGAAAACAGGAGTGTTTCAGGGACTTGAGGTTTCCTTGATATGTCCTGCTTTTAATTGTTTCTGTACTAATTCATGTACATGTTATAACTTCTTCCTAGGTAAGGACCATTGTTTTACTAAAACAGGTCTGTTGGTTACCTACCTAATAGGAAGAGCATGCTTAAATGGGGGTGTTGTAACAGTATCCATTGGGATAAATTTGGCTGATATCTTAACCCATATCAGTCTATTCCCTATTACTGGGAAGACACTTCCTTGATGTCTTTTTCCCAGACCCTTCTCTGAGTCATACCCCATCCTGCTCATCATTTTTCTAGCTAGGGTTCTTTCAGGCCAATCTGTAGTAGTAAGGCAAATGCCTAGTGTACACAGTATATTTCATTCCCACATATTAATAGGCATTGTAGTACCTGTATGACCTTCTGAACCCTCCCATTATAAATATATAGAACTTTATCCCACACAGCCAGAGATTCTAAGCCCAGTTAAAGAGGATCTGGGCTCTTTAATTGGCCAATATACAGGTCAATTATGTTTGGCTAGCACATCTACACCAGTGTCAACAAGACCTGTAAAATATTTTGGCTTAGTATGTAATTCTATCAAAGGTTTTTCCTTAGTAATTTTTTTGTCCAGAACACGTGTCTATCATTGGTACTCCCCAAACCTTTAATTTCCTGTTGCCTATAATTAATTGGCTTATGATAAGGTAATAATATTTGAGCAACTGATTGGCCTGTGGTATAAGCCATGATACTATTAGATGCCATAATAAATTTTAATTCACTGGTATAATCAGCATCTATCATTCCTGGGTAGATCCATTCTGAAACAGTTTTGACTAGTGCCCACAGAGAAAATATATTTACCAATATTTGTTTTCCTTGTCTTTGTTCCTTCTTTGACACTTGCCAAATTCTTTCCCATGTCTCTACATCCAAAATACCTTCAATTAGGCCCTAAAAGTGATAATGATTTTATATGCACCTCAGCTTGATGCAACAGATATTTCAAGAAGGTTATACAATGCTTAATGTCTGACTGATTTTGCCCTATTGTTACCCTGCAGAAAGTTAGAAAGAGAGAGAGAGAGAGAGAAGGAGAGGGAGAGAGAGAGAATGGGTGCACCAGGGCCTCTTGCTACTGCAAACAAACTCCAGACACATGAGCCACTTTATGCATCTGGCTTTACATGTGTACTGGGGAATCAAACCTGGGTCATTAGGCATTGCAGGTGTGGTGGTTTGATTCAGGTCTCCCATAAACTTAGGAGTTCTGAATGCTAGGTTCCCAGCTGATGGAGATTTGAGAACTAATGCCTCCTGGAGGCAGTGTTCTGTTGGGGGTGGGCTTAAGGGTATTATAGTCAGTTTCCCCTTGCCAGTGTTTGGCATACTCTCCTGTTGCTGATGTCCACCTGATGTTGGCCAGGCGGTAATGTCCACCCTCTGCTCATGCTATCAATTTCCCCTGCCATCATGGAGCTTCCCCTTGAGTCTATAAGCCAAAATAAACCCTATTCTGTTCCATTGATCTACATGTCTGTTTTTGTGCCAGTACCATGCTGTTTTGTTACTATGGCTCTGTAGTATAGGTTAAAATCAGGTATGGTGATACCACCAGACTTATTTTTGTTGCTCAGAATTATTTTACATATTCGAGGTTTTTTGTGATTCCAAATGAATTTTTGGATTGTTTTTTTCTATTTCTGTGAAGAATGCCATTGGGATTTTGACGGGGATTGCATTAAATGTGTAGATTGCTTTTGGTAAGACTGCCATTTTCACGATATTGATTATTCTGATCCAGGAACAAGGGTTGTTTTTCCATTTCCTAGTTTTTTTCTGCAATTTCTAGCTTGAGTGTTTTAAAGTTTTCATTGTAGAGATTCTTTACTTCCTTGGTTAGGTTTATTCCAAGGTGCTTTATTTTCTTTGAGGCAATTGTGAATGGGAGTGATTCTCTGATTTCAACCTCTGTATGTTTGTTGTTAGCATATTGGAAGGCTACTGATTTCTGTGTATTTATTTTGTATCCTGCTACCTGGCCATAGGTGTTTGTCAGCTCTAACAGTTTGCTAGTAGTCTTTAGGATCCTTTATATATAGAATCATGTCATCTACAAATAATGATAACTTGATCTTTTTGTTCCAATTTGTATCCCTTTTATGTGCATCTCTTCCCTTATTGCTATGACTAAGACTTCCAGTACCATACTAAATAAAAGTGGGGACAGTGGAAACCCTTGTCTTGTTGCTGATGTTAGTGGAAAAGCTTCCAGTTTTTCCCCATTTAGTAATATGTTGGCTGTAGGCTTGTAATAAATAGCCTTCATTATATTGAGATATGTTCCTTCTATTCCAAGACTCTGTAGGACTTTTATCATGACGGGATGTTGGATTTTGTCAAATGCTTTCTCTGCATCTAATGAGATGATCATGTGATTTTTGTCCTTCAGTCCATTTATATAATGTATTACATTTATCAATTTGCGTATGTTGAACCATCCCTGCATCTCTGGGATAAAGCCTACTTGGTTGGTCAGAGTGAATGATCTTTCTGATATATTCTTGTATTCTGTTTGCCAATATTTTGTTGAGAGTTTTTGCATCTATGTTCATGAGGGAGATTGGTCTGTAATTCTCTTTTTTTTTGTTCTATTTTTGCCTGGTTTTGCTATCAAGATGATGCTGGATTTGTAGAAGGAGTTTGGTAGGATTCCTTCTTTTTCTATTTTATGGAAAAGCTTAAGAAGCAATGGTGTAGATCTTCTCTGAGGATCTGGTAAAATTCAGCAGTGAATCCATCTGGGCCTGGACTTTTTTTAGTTGGGAGATTTTTGATAACTGCTTGGGTCACCATACTTGTTGTATGTCTGTTTATGTGATTAATCTCATCTTGATTTAATTTAGGTAGGTCATACAAATCAAGGAAATCATCCATTTCTTTCAGATTTTCATACTCTGTGGAGTATATGTTTTTATAGTATGTCCATATGGCTTTTTGAATTTCTCTGGTATCTGTTGTGATGTTGCCTTTTTAATCTCTAATTTTATTGATTTGTGTCTCTTCTCACTTTCTTTTGGTCAGATTTACTAAGGGTTTATCAATCTTGTTTATCCTTTCAAGAACTAACTCTTTGTTTCATTGATTCTTTGGATTGTTTTTGGTTTATATTTCATTAATTTCTGCCCTAATCATTATCATTCCTTCCCATCTACTGATTTTCAGTTTGCCTTGTTCTTCTTTTTCCAAGGCTTTAAGGTGAAGCATTAGGTTGTTTACTTGAGACCTTTCTAATTTCTTAATATAGGCACTTAAAGCTATAAATTTGCCTCTTAGGACTGCCTGCATTGTGTCCCAATGGTTTTGGTAGGTTGTGTTCTCATTATCATTTGACTCTATGAATTTTTTGATTTCCTTCTTGATTTCTTCATGGACCCATTCATCATTTAGTAATGTGTTGTTTAGTTTCCATGATTTTGTGTATGCTCAATAGCTTTTCTTGCTATTGATTTGTAGTGTGATTCCATTGTGGTCAGATGGAATGCAAGGAAGTATTTCAATTTTCCTGTACTTGTTAAGATTTGCTTTGTGTTTAATATATGGTCTATTTTAGAGAATGTACCATGTGCTACTGATTCTGCAGCATTTTGATGAAATGTTCTGTATATATCTGTTAGGTCCATTTCTTCTATGACCTCATTTAATCCAGATGCCTCTCTGCTTATTCTTTCCCGGGTTGACCTGTCAATTGATGAGAGTGAGGTGTTGAAGCTCCTCACTACCACTGTGTTTGGTGTTATTTGTTACCTTAGTTCTAATTGCTTTTGTTTGTTAGGTGCATATGTTTAGGATTGTGATGTCCTCCTGTTGGAGTGTGCCTTTAATCAATATTAAGAGACCTTCCTTATCTTTCCTAGCTAATGTTGGACTGAAGTCTACCTTGTCAGATATGAGGATAGCAACCCCTCCTTGTTTTCTAATCATATTTGCTTGAAACGCCAATTTCCAACCTTTCACCCTAATATAGTGCCCAGTATTTGTAGAAAGGTGAGTTTCTTGGAGGCAACAAATTAAAGGATCCTGCTTTTTAACCCAGTCTGCAAATCTATGTGTTTTGGTTGGGGCATTGAGGCCGTTTATATTAAGAGATGTTATTGAAAGGTGTGTATTTATTTTTGCCTTCGTTTTTTTTTTTTTTTTTTTTTGTAGTTCTTCTTGTTTTACCTTTGCTCTCTTTTGTTAACTGGTATTTGAGTATTGTTTGTGTGGTGGTTTGAATAGAATAGATGGCCCCCAATATATTCAGTTGTTTGTTTGTAGTTTGCATCTGCAGCCACCTGGCTGGAGTTAGTGCCAATGTGTGGATCTTAAGGTGTGGTGGTGGGTTTCAGATTTCAGTCTAAAGATATGCAAAGTGTGCCTAGCTGGAGTTCCTGAAGTGTGCTGTGGCTTTTGACTTTTAGGCTTGTACTTCTCTCTCTCTGCTTGGTCCTGTGAAGGCAGGCCAGGTTCTTTTGCTACTATGGAACTTCCCCTGGATCTGTAAGCTTCAATAAATATCCCTTCCTCCATAACTGTGCCTGGTCTGGAAGTTCATCTCAGTGAACCTGAAACTGTCTGCTACAGTTTGTTTTTTCCAGGTTTCTTATATGTGTGCTTTTCTTTCTCTTCAGCATTGTGGGGAACCATTGGGCACTAGGAAACCAAAAGTGCCTCCATCTTAAATAATGACTCCATTTTGTAATAAGTTGTCTGTTCTGGAAAGTCACAAGGTCTGCAGTTGTTAACCCATGCACAGAAAAAGAATAATGTAACCCATAAAGAATGAGAAAGTCATTATCTCATGGCTTTGGGGCTGGGGCCTTATCCTGTGAAACATCTTGTGCCTTTGGGGCCAAAACCTTATCCTATTGAAACGGAACTGTAGCAATACCTAAACTGTTGACAAACTTCCCTGTTCTGCTGTATAAGAGGCACCCTGAGAAAAATTAAAATTGGCAGCTTGATCAGACTCCTGTCTTGCTGTCGGTTCCTTGTGTCTCTTGTCCCTTTCATTTCAGGTTTTCTGGGGTCCGTGCTCCCGTTGAAGCCCCGCTGGCCGGGGCAACTGGCACCCAAACGTGGGGCACGAACCTAGGATCACCTGAAACACCGTCTGCTACCTGCCCATTGGGATTCCGCACTGAGGCTGCCGCAACCCAAAGAGGGGGTTAGACACTGGCCCGCTGGTGATCGCCACGGAGTTGCCCGCCCATGAGACAGATCCGTTGGAACACTTGGACGGTGAGGTAAGATAAGATTTTTTTCTTTACCATGGGACAAGCATTTTCAAAAGAAGACTCTTTTGTGACTGGGCTAAAACAAGCTCTCAAGGTACGAGGAACTAGGGTTAAAAGAAAAGATTTAAAGATATTTTTAGATTATATTGGTGATCTCTGTCCTTGGTTCCCAAAGGAAGGGACTATAAATGGAAAAACTTGGTTAAGAGTTGGAGATTGTTTACGTGATTATTATGAAACCTTTGGCCCCGAGAAGGTCCCTGTTTCTGCCTACTCTTATTGGAATATTATAAATGATGTTCTTAAGGTCCACAATCATTCTATGGCTGTACAGGTCCTTGTCAATAAGGGAGAGGCTGCTCTTAAATGCTCTTCTAGGCCCCCTTCTGCTTGCGCCTCTGTCATTGTTGAAGATGAAACTCAAGAGAGACCTAAATCTCCTGCCTCTGAAAAGCCTTCCTGCCACCTTTATCCCTCCCTAGTGGATATTGAAGCTGGTTCCCCCCTTCCCCCATTGCTTGATGTAGGCCCCACCAGTAAAGCTCCTCTAGTATCACCTCCTCCCTATTGTCCGCCACTCTGCGCTCCCGTCCTTGACCGCTCTGCCGCCCTGCCTCCCTCTGCACCTGCTGAACCTCTCGCTGACTCTCCTTCATAGAACTACAATCTGCCACATTAGCTTCTGTCTCTGACCTCCGTAGGGCACTTCAGGATAAAAAACTTCAGCTGCAGCTTCTCCAGGAACTTGATTCTGTCACAAAAGAACTTGCTGCCTTTTCTAATCCTTCCTCTGACAGCCGTAGGCGCAAAACAAAAGCAGACCCACACACCCGTAATATTGGCCTTCTTGCTTTTCCTGTTACTCGCACACAGGCCCGCTCTGATCCTGATTCTGCTCCCTTCCCTGCGTCCAATACGGACTCTGATGAGGAGCCTGCTCCCTCGGCTACTCCAGCTGATGGGAATGCTGCCTCCTCTGATTCTGAGGATGAGCCTGCCCCGGAGTCTGTTCCCCAACCTAAATATAAAACTCTTAACTTAAAGTTTCTTGAGCGGCTAAAAGCAGCCATCTCCAATTATGGGCCCACAGCTCCCTTTACTCTTACTCTTCTGGAGAGTTATAGTGACAAATGGCTTACGCCTAATGACTGGTATCACCTTGCTTGCGCGGCTCTCTCCGGCGGAGATTTTGTTCTATGGCGCACTGAATTTAATGAAAACTGCTCTGACTTTGCTCGCTGTAATTTACAAAAGGCTGTTTCTAAAAATTGGACAAAACAAAAATTGTTGGGGGAACATCCCTACAATTCCAACGAATGGCAAGCACGCTACCCCCCTGGACTTTTAGCCCAAATACAATAGGCAGGCCTCGCCGCCTGGTGGCACCTACCTCCTAAAGGGGCTGCCACCGCCTCCCTGGCTAATATTAGACAGGGTCCAGAAGAGCCTTACAGTGACTTTATTAGTAGACTTAATGAAACTGCTGAGCGCCTTTTTGGTGTAGGGGAAACCAACAGCCCCTTTATCAAACACCTGGCCTTTGAGAATGCTAATCCTGCTTGTCAGTCTATTCTCCGCTCTCACAAGCGGGAGACCATATCTGATTATATCAAGTTATGTGCAGGCGTGGGCTCCTCCCATGCCATGGGTTTAGCAATTGGAGCTGCTCTCCGTTCTGCTGGTCTCACTCAGGGTATGAAAACATGTTATAATTGTAAACAACCTGGACACTTCTCTCGCGAATGCACCGCTCCTAAACAGCTCTCTGCTTCTCTTCACCCTCCCCCTGCTACACCCTGTCCTCGTTGCCAGAAGAGCAAACATTGGGCCTCTGAATGTCACTCCAGGACTGACATTCATGGCCATCCTCTGTCGGCCTCTCAGGGAAAACCTCTTCCTATCCCGGGAAACTTCCAATGGGGCCAGCTCCAGGCCCCTACTCCACGGACAAATCTTGGGGCGGTCAGGTTTGTCCCTCCCTCCAACCCACCGCAGAATCAGTGTCCACCCTCTGGCATGCCACAGCAGGCAGCGCAGGACTGGACCTCTGTGCCACCTCCCGCACAGTATTAACCCCTGAGACTTGCCCTCAAGTAATCGCAACAAATGTGTTCGGCCCTATGCCCCCCAACATGTTTGGCCTTCTCCTAGGCAGGGCTAGCGCTTCTCTCAAGGGTATTCAAGTCATCCCTGGAGTTATAGATAACGATTTTGCTGGCAATATCCAAGTTTTAGTCACCTCCCAGAGAGGAACCCATCTAATTTTGCCTGGGGGATCGAGTGGCCCAACTTGTCCTGTTGCCTCTCACTTTTCTTAACAATAATTATATGTCCCCAAGTCGTGATAACAATCAACCTGGCTCTTCTGATGCTTATTGGGTGCACTCTGTTACGCTGGATCGCCCTACTTTACAGTTGCTTCTTGATGGCAAGCCCTTTGATGGAATTGTGGATACTGGTGCTGACGCCACCATAATCTCCCTCAAACATTGGCCTAAGTCCTGGCCCCTGACTGCCTCTCATACCCATTTACAGGGCATTGGACAATCCAGTAACCCTCAACAAAGCTCTTGTGTCCTTACTTGGACTGACGAGGAGGGTAACTCAGGACAAGTCACCCCCTTTGTTCTTCCAGGCTTGACTGTCAACTTGTGGGGAAGAGACATTCTTTCACAAATGAATATGGTTCTTTGTAGCCCCAATAGTGTTGGCACTTCCCAAATGCTTAGTCAGGGTTTTATTCCAGGGAAAGGGCTTGGAAAAAATTTACAAGGCATAACAGAGCCCATTTCTCCTCCCCAGAAACTCGATTGCTCTAGCCTTGGGTATGCCCCTGAGTCTTCTTTTCCCTAGTGGCCATTGCCATCCCTGCACCCATGCTGATAAAATTACTTGGAAAACCCAAAGCCCTATATGGGTTGACCAATGGCCGCTTTCACACGAGAAAACAGAGGCTGCAATGTTGTTAGTGCAGGAACAACTTGCCACTGGCCACATCGAGCCTTCTACCTCCCCCTGGAACTCCCTTATTTTTGTCATTCGGAAAAAATCTGGCAAATGGCGCTTGCTACAGGATCTTAGAGCTGTTAATAAAGCCATGGTCCCTATGGGGGCACTCCAACCAGGACTTCCTTCCCCAGTGGCCATTCCCTATGGTTCCTTCAAAATAGTTATTGATCTAAAGGATTGCTTTTTTACCATCCCTCTACACCCTGAGGATAGGCTCTGCTTTGCCTTCAGTGTCCCGCAAGTAAATTTTCGTGGCCCTATGCCTCGCTTTCAATGGAAGGTTTTGCCCCAAGGTATGGCTAACAGCCCCACCCTCTGTCAAAAGTTTGTGGCCATGGCCATTGACCCCCTCAGGGAGACTTTTCCCTCTGTCTACATTATTCATTACATGGATGACATTCTTTTAGCTGCCTGTGACCAGAACCTGCTTTTCTTCTGCTTCCAGCGCCTACTGTCCAATTTGCAATCATATGGACTTCAAGTTGCCCCTGACAAGGTTCAAACTGCTGACCCCTACCTTTATTTGGGCTATGAGCTAAACAATCAACAGTACTAACCCCCCGAATTCAACTTCGCACCTCTCATCTCTCCACTCTCAATGACTTCCAGAAATTGCTTGGGGACATTGAATGGCTTAGACCCTATTTAAAGGTTCCCACTGCTGCTCTTCTACCCCACAATGACATCTTAAATGAGACCCCAGCCCTACCTCCCCTAGACAACTTACCCCTCAGGCCCTTGCTGCCCTGAAAGAAATAAACAAGGCCATTAACCTCCAGACTGCCCAACAGATAAATTATGCCCTTCCCCTGGTTTTCATTGTTTGCCCTACTACCCATACTCCTACTGGTGTATTTTGGCAAAGGCACCCTCACCACAATCGTGGCTCTCCCCTGCTTTGGGTTCTCCTCTCTTCTTCTCTTACTAAAGTCATAACCACTTATCCCCTTTTGGTCGCTCAACTCATCATAAAGGCTTGCAAGCTCTCACCCAACATTTTGGCAAAGATCCAAACACAATCCTCCTCCCCTACAGTCCTAACCAACTCAACTGGCTTCTCCAGACTGATGATGATTGGCCTATAGCACTTTCTGCCTTTATGGGCATTATTGACAATCATTATCCTTCTGATCCCCTTATTCAGTTTGCCAACATTCACTCTTTTGTTTTTCCCCTTAATACTTCTAATGACCCTATTAAGGATGCTCCCTCTATATTCACTGATGGATCAGCTAATAGTACAGCTACATACGTGATAAACGGACAACCAACTTCTCTCCATACCCCATACTCCTCTGCCCAATTAGTGGAGTTTTGCTCTGTTCTCGAAGTCTTTAAACAATTCCCTTCACAGCCCTTCAACCTCTTTACTGACAGTGCTTATGTTGCTAAGTCAGTCCCCCTACTGGAGACAACACCCTATGTCAAACCTTCCACTAATGCCTCTGCGTTGTTCCGCTCCCTTCAGGACCTCATTTGTGCTCGGTCTCACCCCTTCTATATAGGTCACTTACGTGCTCATACCTCTCTGCCAGGCCCTCTGACGCAGGGCAATGCTGATGCGGATGCTGCTACTCGCCTTGCTCTCGTAGCCCTATCTGACCCTCTCTCTTCAGCACAACAAGCTCACAATATAAATCATTTAAATTCTCAAACCCTCCGCCTTGCCTTCAAGATCACCCGTGCTCAAGCTAGGGAAATAGCTTAAGTCCTGTCCGCTTGTTCTGTCTCCTTACCAGTTCCCCATTTGGGAGTCAACCCACGCGGTCTTCTTCCCAATGAGATATGGCAAATGGATGTAACTCACTTCTCAGATTTTGGCAAGCTTAAATATGTTCATGTTACAATTGATACCTTTAGCGGTTTTATTTTCGCTTCTCTCCATGCTGGTGAAGCTTCAAAAAATGTTATCTCTCACGTTCTTCAATGTGTCTCTACATTGGGAACCCCAAAAATCATTAAAACAGACAATGGTCCTGGATACACTGGCCATACCTTCAACAACTTTTGCTCTATGCTTCAGATAAAACATGTCACTGGCATTCCCTACAACCCTCGGGGACAAGGCATTGTGGAAAGGGCTAATCAAACCCTTAAGGCTACACTTAATAAATTAAAAATTCACTCCTTTATGGTATAAAAAATACCCCATGGAACATTTTGGCCCATGCTTTGTTTGTTCTTAATTTCTTAAGCCTTGACAGTTTTGGCAAATCAGCCGCTGACCGCCTTTGGCATCCCACCACGGCCTCCACTCACTCCCTCGCTAGGTGGCAAGATCTCCTCACTTCTCGGTGGCACGGCCCTGATCCCATCTTCATTTGGGGATGCGGCTCTGCTTGCATTTATGATCAGAAAAATGATGGGCCTCGTTGGCTCCCAGAGCGTCTAGTTCATCAATGGACACCACCCTCACCCCTTAAAAATTCACCCTCTCCCAGGGAAGGCTCCTCACCCCCCTGAGGTTTTGTCCTTTCCCTTTCAGGACTGTGGCTGCCCTTTTCAGGACTATGGCAGGCCTTCGTTGGCCTCTTGCTTCTGGCATCTGGATTGATCACTGCTGACCATCGACCCATGAATTTCACCTGGACCGTGCTCAGTGAAGTCGGTGATGTGATCTGGGCCCACTCTACGGTTTCTCAGACCAACCCTTGGCCGACCCTAACTCCAGACCTCTGCTAAATGGCCCTTGGAAGCCCAAACGCTTGGGGACTTGGCACCATTTTTACACAACATACTGCTCCTGAAATTGATCTTCACCACTCTTATGGTGAAGGGGGATGTTATAATTCTTACCAGAGGTCCTACTTACAGTCTTTCTCCCTCTATGTTGCCCCTGGCCATCACCATCCCCATTCGATTACGTGGAAATGTGGAGGAGTAGACTCTTATTTTAGTGCAAGCTGGGGATGTAAAACTACTGGAGATGCTTATTGGAACCCCTCATCTTCTTGGGACTATATCATCCTAAAGGCTAACTATACCCATCCCCAGGGAGCTGCCCGCTACACTCCAAAACAGGCTTGCAAGATATCTTCCCCATCCTTTGGGTGGTGCCACCCTCTACTAATTACCTTTACAGCCCCTGGCAAACAACAGCCATATGATGTCTGGTCCCGGGGCATTCAATGGGCCATCCGTGTCTATGGTGGCTCTCATGTTGGGGTCCTTTTTACCATTAAACTCCAAAAGACTCCCTACTACTGCTCTCTACCCCTCGCGTGCCACCCCCTTGTTACCCCCTGTCCCTACATCTATATCCTCCCCCGTACCAGCTCTGGTTACACTCCCGCCTCCTCCTCCTCCACCCCTGACAACCACTGACCTGGTCCTTAACCTGGTTGAGGCCACTTTTAATGTACTCAATTCTTCTTCTCCCAATCTTACCCAATCTTTCTGGCTTTGCATTCACACCTCACTCCCCCTTTATGATGGTATGGCTCAATCTCTCCCACTTCCCTTCACTACAACTACTGATTATACTCACTGCCCCTGGTCTCAGCGTCCTAACATTTCCCTCCCAATCTCCTATGTCCTTGGCTCTGGAACCTGCCTTTATACCCCAAACCTCTCCAATTCTTCCATGCCTTCTACCCTTTGTGAGAATTCTGTCTCTGTTAATTCCTCCCTTACTGGCTCCTATTATCTCCTCCCCCAGGGCTATTGGTGGGCCTGCCATAACAGCCTAACAGCTTGCACTTCCATGGATTGCCTGCTCCTTTCCCCTCAGTTCTGTGTCCCTGTCCAACTCTTCCCTCGCATTTCCTATCATCCTGCTCCAGACTTTGATGCTTCCTTTGCCTCATCCCTCCCCTATTCGCATAGGACCAAACTGTGAACCCATTACTGGCACTGCTATTTCGCTTGCTTTGCTTCTGGGTGTCGGCGCTGCAGGCGCCGGCACAGGTATTGCTGCTCTTGTACAGGGAAATGCCCAATATGAAATCCTGCGTTCTCAATTGGATAAAAACATTCAAAACCTAGAAAAGGGAATTACTGATTTAGAAAAGTCTTTAGTCTCTTTATCTGAGATGGTCCTTCAAAATCGCTGGGACCTCGACCTCCTTCTTTTGAAGGAGGGGGGACTATGTGCTGCTTTACGGGAAGAATGCTGTTTTTACACTGACCATACAGGTGTCACAAGGGATAGTATGGCTAAGGTCAGAGAATCTTTGGAGAAAAGAAAAAATAATAGAGGCTTGACAGAAACATCTGGTTGGTTCTTTTCTCATCCTTGGCTGTCCTCGATCCTCCCCTCTATCTTAGGTCCTTTGGTTGGCCTACTCCTCTTACTAAGCTTTGGCCCATGGTTGTTTAAAAAGCTAACATCCTTTATTAAGGAAAAGATTGATTCAGCCACAGCAAGACCAATTCAAGTGCACTACCATCGCCTGGCTCTTGAAGACCAAGACCTACCTCATAACCGCCCACTGCGGCCGCCCCCTGGCCTAGGTGCCGAACCTTCACCCTAGTTTGCGGGTGTGCCCCATATCTCCTCCCTTATTGACACTTGTCTAAACTTAAAATGATCTGAGTGACTCCCCTCTGACAGTTACTGCATAGGATTCAGACCTGTGCATATTGACTCACAAATGTGTGAGTACAATATGGGCACCAACATGGGTGCAAGGCATAGCACCGCAAGGGAAGGTCCCTTTTGACCATTTCTGAATTCCCTGAGAGTCAAACGTGACTTACATGGAGGTTGGTTCTGTACCTTCTGTGTTGGCTTTGCCTACCCTCCCCAAAAGGTACCAAGAGCAAACAAGGTGGGGCAAGAACCCCACGGGAGGAGTCAGGCCAATGCTCCCCCAGTTGGTTACAGGCCCACCGTGAAATCACAGGACCCTGGGAGTCCTAACAAAGTTTACAAAAATTGGCCGCCACAGAAAACACCTTCTAAAACTAATAGAAAGGGAGGAGATGTGGGGAACCATTGGGCACTAGGAAACCAAAAGTGCCTCCATCTTAAATAATGACTCCATTTTGTAATAAGTTGTCTGTTCTGGAAAGTCACAAGGTCTGCAGTTGTTAACCCATGCACGGAAAAAGAATAATGTAACCCATAAAGAATGAGAAAGTCGTTATCTCATGGCTTTGGGGCTGGGGCCTTATCCTGTGAAACATCTTGTGACTTTGGGGCCGAAACCTTATCCTATTGAAAAGGAACTGTAGCAATACCTAAACTGTTGACAAACTTCCCTGTTCTGCTGTATAAGAGGCACCCTGAGAAAAATTAAAATTGGCAGCTTGATCAGACTCCTGTCTTGCTGTCGGTTCCTTGTGTCTCTTGTCCCTTTCATTTCAGGTTTTCTGGGGTCCGTGCTCCCGTTGAAGCCCCGCTGGCCGGGGCAACTGGCACCCAAACGTGGGGCACGAACCTAGGATCACCTGAAACACCGTCTGCTACCTGCCCATTGGGATTCCGCACTGAGGCTGCCGCAACCCAAAGAGGGGGTTAGACACTGGCCCGCTGGTGATCGCCACGGAGTTGCCCGCCCATGAGACAGATCCGTTGGAACACTTGGACGGTGAGGTAAGATAAGATTTTTTTCTTTACCATGGGACAAGCATTTTCAAAAGAAGACTCTTTTGTGACTGGGCTAAAACAAGCTCTCAAGGTACGAGGAACTAGGGTTAAAAGAAAAGATTTAAAGATATTTTTAGATTATATTGGTGATCTCTGTCCTTGGTTCCCAAAGGAAGGGACTATAAATGGAAAAACTTGGTTAAGAGTTGGAGATTGTTTACGTGATTATTATGAAACCTTTGGCCCCGAGAAGGTCCCTGTTTCTGCCTACTCTTATTGGAATATTATAAATGATGTTCTTAAGGTCCACAATCATTCTATGGCTGTACAGGTCCTTGTCAATAAGGGAGAGGCTGCTCTTAAATGCTCTTCTAGGCCCCCTTCTGCTTGCGCCTCTGTCATTGTTGAAGATGAAACTCAAGAGAGACCTAAATCTCCTGCCTCTGAAAAGCCTTCCTGCCACCTTTATCCCTCCCTAGTGGATATTGAAGCTGGTTCCCCCCTTCCCCCATTGCTTGATGTAGGCCCCACCAGTAAAGCTCCTCTAGTATCACCTCCTCCCTATTGTCCGCCACTCTGCGCTCCCATCCTTGACCACTCTGCGGCCCTGCCTCCCTCTGCACCTGCTGAACCTCTCGCTGACTCTCCTTCATAGAACTACAATCTGCCACATTAGCTTCTGTGTCTGACCTCCGTAGGATAAAAAACTTCAGCTACAGCTTCTCCAGGAACTTGATTCTGTCACAAAAGAACTTGCTGCCTTTTCTAATCCTTCCTCTGACAGCTATAGGCGCAAAACAAAAGCAGACCCACATACCCGCAATACTGGCCTTCTTCCTTTTCCTGTTACTCGCACACAGGCTCGCTCTGATCCCGCTTATGCTCCCCTCCCTGCATCCGATATGGACTCTGACGAGGAGCCTGCTCCCTCGGCTACTCCAGCTGATGGCAATGCTGCCTCCTCTGATTCTGAGGATGAACCTGCCCCGGAGTCTGTTCCCCAACCTAAACATAAAAGTCTTAATTTAAAGTTTCTTGAGTGACTGAAGGCGGCCGTCTCCAATTACAGGCCCACGGCTCCCTTTACTCTTACTCTTCTGGAAAGTTATAGTGACAAATGGCTTACGCCTAATGACTGGTATCACCTTGCTCTGCGCGGCTCTCTCCGGCGGAGATTTTGTTCTATGGTGCACTGAATTTAATGAAAACTTCTCTGACTTTGCTCGCCGTAATTTACAAAAGGCTGTTTCTAGAAGTTGGACAAAACAAAAATTGTTGGGGGAACATCCCTATGATTCCAACGAATGGCAAGCACGCTACCCCCCTGGACTTTTAGCCCAAATACAATAGGCAGGCCTCGCCGCCTGGTGGCACCTACCTCCTAAAGGGGCTGCCACCGCCTCCCTGGCTAATATTAGACAGGGTCCAGAAGAGCCTTACAGTGACTTTATTAGTAGACTTAATGAAACTGCTGAGCGCCTTTTTGGTGTAGGGGAAACCAACAGCCCCTTTATCAAACACCTGGCCTTTGAGAATGCTAATCCTGCTTGTCAGTCTATTCTCCGCTCTCACAAGCGGGAGACCATATCTGATTATATCAAGTTATGTGCAGGCGTGGGCTCCTCCCATGCCATGGGTTTAGCAATTGGAGCTGCTCTCCGTTCTGCTGGTCTCACTCAGGGTATGAAAACATGTTATAATTGTAAACAACCTGGACACTTCTCTCGCGAATGCACCGCTCCTAAACAGCTCTCTGCTTCTCTTCACCCTCCCCCTGCTACACCCTGTCCTCGTTGCCAGAAGAGCAAACATTGGGCCTCTGAATGTCACTCCAGGACTGACATTCATGGCCATCCTCTGTCGGCCTCTCAGGGAAAACCTCTTCCTATCCCGGGAAACTTCCAATGGGGCCAGCTCCAGGCCCCTACTCCACGGACAAATCTTGGGGCGGTCAGGTTTGTCCCTCCCTCCAACCCACCGCAGAATCAGTGTCCACCCTCTGGCATGCCACAGCAGGCAGCGCAGGACTGGACCTCTGTGCCACCTCCCGCACAGTATTAACCCCTGAGACTTGCCCTCAAGTAATCGCAACAAATGTGTTCGGCCCTATGCCCCCCAACATGTTTGGCCTTCTCCTAGGCAGGGCTAGCGCTTCTCTCAAGGGTATTCAAGTCATCCCTGGAGTTATAGATAACGATTTTGCTGGCAATATCCAAGTTTTAGTCACCTCCCAGAGAGGAACCCATCTAATTTTGCCTGGGGGATCGAGTGGCCCAACTTGTCCTGTTGCCTCTCACTTTTCTTAACAATAATTATATGTCCCCAAGTCGTGATAACAATCAACCTGGCTCTTCTGATGCTTATTGGGTGCACTCTGTTACGCTGGATCGCCCTACTTTACAGTTGCTTCTTGATGGCAAGCCCTTTGATGGAATTGTGGATACTGGTGCTGACGCCACCATAATCTCCCTCAAACATTGGCCTAAGTCCTGGCCCCTGACTGCCTCTCATACCCATTTACAGGGCATTGGACAATCCAGTAACCCTCAACAAAGCTCTTGTGTCCTTACTTGGACTGACGAGGAGGGTAACTCAGGACAAGTCACCCCCTTTGTTCTTCCAGGCTTGACTGTCAACTTGTGGGGAAGAGACATTCTTTCACAAATGAATATGGTTCTTTGTAGCCCCAATAGTGTTGGCACTTCCCAAATGCTTAGTCAGGGTTTTATTCCAGGGAAAGGGCTTGGAAAAAATTTACAAGGCATAACAGAGCCCATTTCTCCTCCCCAGAAACTCGATTGCTCTAGCCTTGGGTATGCCCCTGAGTCTTCTTTTCCCTAGTGGCCATTGCCATCCCTGCACCCATGCTGATAAAATTACTTGGAAAACCCAAAGCCCTATATGGGTTGACCAATGGCCGCTTTCACACGAGAAAACAGAGGCTGCAATGTTGTTAGTGCAGGAACAACTTGCCACTGGCCACATCGAGCCTTCTACCTCCCCCTGGAACTCCCTTATTTTTGTCATTCGGAAAAAATCTGGCAAATGGCGCTTGCTACAGGATCTTAGAGCTGTTAATAAAGCCATGGTCCCTATGGGGGCACTCCAACCAGGACTTCCTTCCCCAGTGGCCATTCCCTATGGTTCCTTCAAAATAGTTATTGATCTAAAGGATTGCTTTTTTACCATCCCTCTACACCCTGAGGATAGGCTCTGCTTTGCCTTCAGTGTCCCGCAAGTAAATTTTCGTGGCCCTATGCCTCGCTTTCAATGGAAGGTTTTGCCCCAAGGTATGGCTAACAGCCCCACCCTCTGTCAAAAGTTTGTGGCCATGGCCATTGACCCCCTCAGGGAGACTTTTCCCTCTGTCTACATTATTCATTACATGGATGACATTCTTTTAGCTGCCTGTGACCAGAACCTGCTTTTCTTCTGCTTCCAGCGCCTACTGTCCAATTTGCAATCATATGGACTTCAAGTTGCCCCTGACAAGGTTCAAACTGCTGACCCCTACCTTTATTTGGGCTATGAGCTAAACAATCAACAGGTACTAACCCCCCGAATTCAACTTCGCACCTCTCATCTCTCCACTCTCAATGACTTCCAGAAATTGCTTGGGGACATTGAATGGCTTAGACCCTATTTAAAGGTTCCCACTGCTGCTCTTCTACCCCACAATGACATCTTAAATGGAGACCCCAGCCCTACCTCCCCTAGACAACTTACCCCTCAGGCCCTTGCTGCCCTGAAAGAAATAAACAAGGCCATTAACCTCCAGACTGCCCAACAGATAAATTATGCCCTTCCCCTGGTTTTCATTGTTTGCCCTACTACCCATACTCCTACTGGTGTATTTTGGCAAAGGCACCCTCACCACAATCGTGGCTCTCCCCTGCTTTGGGTTCACCTCTCTTCTTCTCTTACTAAAGTCATAACCACTTATCCCCTTTTGGTCGCTCAACTCATCATAAAGGCTTGCAAGCTCTCACGCCAACATTTTGGCAAAGATCCAAACACAATCCTCCTCCCCTACAGTCCTAACCAACTCAACTGGCTTCTCCAGACTGATGATGATTGGCCTATAGCACTTTCTGCCTTTATGGGCATTATTGACAATCATTATCCTTCTGATCCCCTTATTCAGTTTGCCAACATTCACTCTTTTGTTTTTCCCCTTAATACTTCTAATGACCCTATTAAGGATGCTCCCTCTATATTCACTGATGGATCAGCTAATAGTACAGCTACATACGTGATAAACGGACAACCAACTTCTCTCCATACCCCATACTCCTCTGCCCAATTAGTGGAGCTTTGCGCTGTTCTCAAAGTCTTTAAACAATTCCCTTCACAGCCCTTCAACCTCTTTACTGACAGTGCTTATGTTGCTAAGTCAGTCCCCCTACTGGAGACAACACCCTATGTCAAACCTTCCACTAATGCCTCTGCATTGTTCCGCTCCCTTCAGGACCTCATTTGTGCTCGGTCTCACCCCTTCTATATAGGCCACTTACGTGCTCATACCTCTCTGCCAGGCCCTCTGACGCAGGGCAATGCTGATGCGGATGCTGCTACTCACCTTGCTCTCGTAGCCCTAACTGACCCTCTCTCCTCAGCACAACAGGCTCACAATATACATCATTTAAATTCTCAAACCCTCCGCCTTGCCTTCAAGATCACCCGTGCTCAAGCTAGGGAAATACTTAAGTCCTGTCCCGCTTGTTCTGTCTCCTTACCAGTTCCCCATTTGGGAGTCAACCCACGCGGTCTTCTTCCCAATGAGATATGGCAAATGGATGTAACTCACTTCTCAGATTTTGGCAAGCTTAAATATGTTCATGTTACAATTGATACCTTTAGCGGTTTTATTTTCGCTTCTCTCCATGCTGGTGAAGCTTCAAAAAATGTCATCTCTCACGTTCTTCAATGTGTCTCTACATTGGGAACCCCAAAAATCATTAACAGACAATGGTCCTGGATACACTGGCCATACCTTCAAGAACTTTTGCTCTATGCTTCAGATAAGACATGTCACTGGCATTCCCTACAACCCTCAGGGACAAGGCATTGTGGAAAGGGCTAATCAAACCCTTAAGGCTACACTTAATAAATTAAAATTTCGCCCCTTTTATGGTATAAAAAATACCCCACAGAACATTTTGGCCCATGCTTTGTTTGTTCTTAATTTCTTAAGCCTTGACAGTTCTGGCAAATCAGCCGCTGACCGCCTTTGCCATCCCACCATGGCCTCCACTCACGCCCTCATTCGGTGGCATGATCCCCTCACTTCTCAGTGGCATGGCCCCGATCCCGTCCTCATTTGGGGACGCGGCTCTGCTTGCGTTTATGATCAACAAAATGATGGGCCTTGTTGGCTCCCAGAGCGTCTAGTTCGTCAATGGACACCACCCTCACCCCTTAAAAATTCACCCTCCCCCAGGGAAGGCTCCCCGCCCCCCTGAGGTTTTGTCCTTTCCTTTTCAGGACTATGGCTGCCCCTGCTTTCATTGGCCTCTTGCTCCTGGCATCTGGATTGATCACTGCTGACCATCGACCCATGAATTTCACCTGGACCGTGCTCAGTGAAGTCAGTGATGTGATCTGGGCCCACTCTACAGTTTCTCAGACCATCCCTTGGCCGACCCTAACTCCAGACCTCTGCAAAATGGCCCTCGGCAGCCTGAACACTTGGGGACTTGGCACCATTTTTACACAACATACTGCTCCTGAAATTGATCTTCACCACTCTTATGGTGAAGGGGGATGTTATAATTCTTACCAGAGGTCCTACTTACAGTCTTTCTCCCTCTATGTTGCCCCTGGCCATCACCGTCCCCGTTCGATTATGTGGAAATGTGGAGGAGTAGACTCTTATTTTAGTGCAAGCTGGGGATGTGAAACTACTGGAGATGCTTATTGGAACCCCTCATCTTCTTGGGACTATATCACCCTAAAGGCTAACTATACCCATCCCCAGGGAGCTGCCTGCTATACTCCAAAACAGGCTTGCAAGATATTTTCCCCATCCTTTGGGTGGTGGCACCCTCTACTAATTACCTTTACAGCCCCTGGCAAACAACAGCCACATGATGTCTGGTCCCGGGGCGTTCAATGGGCCATCCGTGCCTATGGCGGCTCTCATGTTGGGGTCCTTTTTACCATTAAGCTCCAAAAGACTCTCCCTACTACTGCTCTCTACCCCTCACGTGCCACCCCCTTGTTACCCCCCATCCCTACATCTATATCCTCCCCCGTACCAGCTCTGGTTACACTCCCGCCTCCTCCTCCTCCAGCCCTGACAACCACTGACCTGGTCCTTAACCTGGTTGAGGCCACTTTTAATGTACTCAATTCTTCTTCTCCCAATCTTACCCAATCTTTCTGGCTTTGCATTCACACCTCACTCCCCCTTTATGATGGTGTGGCTCAATCTCTCCCACTTCCCTTCAATACAACTACTGATTATACTCACTGCCCCTGGTCTCAGCGTCCTAACATTTCCCTCCCAATCTCCTATGTCCTTGGCTCTGGAACCTGCCTTTATACCCCAAACCTCTCCAATTCTTCCATGCCTTCTACCCTTTGTGAGAATTCTGTCTCTGTTAATTCCTCCCTTACTGGCTCCTATTATCTCCTCCCCCAGGGCTATTGGTGGGCCTGCCATGACAGCCTAACAGCTTGCGCTTCCGTGGATCGCCTGCTCCTTTCCCCTCAGTTCTGTGTCCCTGTCCGACTCTTCCCTCGCATTTCCTATCATCCTGCTCCAGACTTTGACGCTTCCTTTGCCTCATCCCTCCCCTATTCGCATAGGACCAAACATGAACCCATTACTGGCACTGCTATTTCGCTTGCTTTGCTTCTGGGTGTCGGCGCTGCAGGCGCCGGCACAGGTATTGCTGCTCTTGTACAGGGAAATGCCCAATATGAAATCCTGCGTTCCCAGTTGGATAAAGACATTCAAAATCTAGAAAAGGGAGTTACTGCTTTAGAAAAGTCTTTAGTCTCTTTATCTGAGGTGGTACTTCAAAATCTCTGGGGCCTTGACCTCCTTCTTTTGAAGGAGGGGGGACTATGTGCTGCCTTACGGGAAGAATGCTGTTTTTACACTGACTATACAGGTGTCACAAGGGATAGTATGGCTAAGGTCAGAGAATCTTTGGAGAAAAGAAAAAATAATAGAGGCATGACAGAAACATCTGGTTGGTTCTTTTCTCATCCTTGGCTGTCCTCGATCCTCCCCTCTATCTTAGGTCCTTTGGTTGGCCTACTCCTCTTACTAAGCTTTGGCCCATGGTTGTTTAAAAAGCTAACATCCTTTATTAAGGAACAGATTGATTCAGCCACAGCACGACCAATTCAAGTGCACTACCATTGCCTGGCTCTTGAAGACCAAGACCTACCTCATAACCGCCCACTGCGGCCGCCCCCTGGCCTAGGTGCCGAACCTTCGCCCTAGTTTACGGGTGTGCCCCATATCTCCTCCCTTATTGACACTTGTCTAAACTTAAAATGATCTGAGTGACTCCCCTCTGACAGGAACTGCATAGGATTCAGACCTGTGCATATTGACTCACAAATGTGTGAGTACAATATGGGCACCAACATGGGTGCGAGGCATAGCACCGCAAGGGAAGGTCCCTTTTGACCACTTCTGAATTCCCTGAGAGTCAAACCTGACCTGCATGGAGGTTGGTACCATACTTTCTGTGTTGGCTCTGCCTCCCCTCCCCAAAAGGTACCAAGAGCAACCAAGGTGGGGTAAAGGAGTCAGGTCAATGCTCCCCCAGTTGGTTACAGACCCACCATGAAATCACGGGACCCTGGGAGTCCTAACAAAGTTTACAAAAATTGGCCGCCACAGAAAACACCTTCTAAAACTAATAGAAAGGGAGGAGATGTGGGGAACCATTGGGCACTAGGAAACCAAAAGTGCCTCCATCTTAAATAATGACTCCATTTTGTAATAAGTTGTCTGTTCTGGAAAGTCACAAGGTCTGCAGTTGTTAACCCATGCATGGAAAAAGAATAATGTAACCCATAAAGAATGAGAAAGTCGTTATCTCATGGCTTTGGGGCTGGGGCCTTATCCTGTGAAACATCTTGTGCCTTTGGGGCCAAAACTTTATCCTATTGAAACGGAACTGTAGCAATACCTAAACTGTTGACAAACTTCCCTGTTCTGCTGTATAAGAGGCACGCTGAGAAAAATTAAAATTGGCAGCTTGATCAGACTCCTGTCTTGCTGTCAGTTCCTTGTGTCTCTTGTCCCTTTCATTTCAGGTTTTCTGGGGTCCGTGCTCCAGTTGAAGCCCTGCTGGCCAGGGCACAGCATGGAGGATTCTTTTAAGTATCTTCTGTAGAGCTGTTTTTGTCTTCAAATACTCCTTTAGCCTGCTTATGTTGTGAATGTCCTTATTTCTCCATTTGAATGGATAGCTTTGCAGGATATGTAACCTGGTTGACAGTTGTTATCTTTGAGAACCTGGAGTACATCACTACAAGCCCTTCTGGCTTTTAAAGTTTGTCTTGAGTAATCCTGATGAGCTTGCCTTTGTATGTAACTTGATTTTTCTCTCTAACTGCTTTCAATATTTTTTCTTTGGTTTGTGTGTTAGGTAGTTTGATTATAATATGGTGAGGAGAGGTTCTTTCCAGGTCTTGTCTGGTTGGTGTTCTAAAGGATTCCTGTATCTGCATTGGCACCTCTTTCCCAATTTGGGGGAAGTTTTCTTCTGTGATTTTGTTGAAGACGCCTACTATGCCTTTGGAGTGAAATTGTTCTCCTTCTACTATAACCTGAATTCTTATGTTTCATCTTTTCATTGTTTCCCAAATATCTTGAAATTCCCATTCATACTTTCCTATTAGTTTGTCTTTCTCTTTGTTGGACTGTATTAGATCTGCCACCTCATCTTCTACTTTAGATAGTCTGTCTTCTCCTTCATCCATTCTACTGGTGAGATTTTCTACAGAGTTTTTTATTTAATTAACTGTGTTCTTCATTGCTAGTAATTCTGACTGGTTTTTCTTTATTATTTCTATTTCCTTATTTATGTCTTGTATTGACCTCTTTATTTCATTAAATTGGTGTCCTGTATCTTCTTTGATTCCTTTCGTTTCCTCTTTCATTCCTTTGATTTCTTCTTTGACATCTTTGAGCATATTTATAGTCATTCTTTTGAAATCTTTCTCAGGCATTTCCTCTAACTCATTCTCACTGGAGGTCATTTCTGATGCATTAATAATTTTCAGTGGATTTATATTGTCTTGATTTTTGGTGTTTCTTGTGTTATAATGTATATATTTTTGCATCTTGGATTAATTTAATGCTTGGATTTTCTAGTTAGCTGCACTATTATTGATATTGATATATCAATCAATCTGATGTTATATACCTTCAGGGTAGGAGCTTAAGGTGCTAAGTGTGGCTCTCAAGACTTTCAGAGTATCTACAAAAGTGACCCTATGTGTTGGGTTTGCCTATTATGAGAGTATTCAATTTGGCTGAGTGGAACAAAAAATTTAACTAAACAATGTACAGTTTGAATGAAAAACAGCACAGAGTATTAATGCAAGAGTAGGTATTATGACAACCAGATCCTCTAACTGTCTCTTAGGGTGTGTGGTACCCCACACCCTTAATCTTGTCAACAAGAAGGTTAAGATTTCTGGTCTGTTGAGGGTTCCAAATCAGCTTGTGACCAAGTGAAACCTTTCCCTAATGTATAATAGAAGAGGAAACAAAGCCACTATAAATCAAGAAGCAACAAATAACAAGCCAAAATATAGCTTAAGAATGGCAAATCTGACTATCCATCAGATTTAACATAATTTATGCTGATATGGAAGGTGCAATTAGCACTTCCAGTTCAGGCCTATATACCAGGTTTATTTGGCGGGTACTGACCTGGTGTGTAATCCCAATGTTGGTCTCAGTTATGCTGTGCTCCTGCTTGGGTACCTCTTTGGTGCACTGTGGGTTCAAGTAGGCTACCTCGGTCGCTGGATCACTGCTCTGGTCCCCATTGCTGGGTGTTGTGATCAACCTTCCACTGGTCTCTGGTGCTTGCTGGTGCTTGCACTGGCAGTGGGAGAGGGGAGGCTGCCGATGGTGGCTCTAGTTCTCTCGCTGGCCCACGTGATCCTCTACCTCATTATCTGCTCTTCCATTGTTCACTGCAGTTCTCCACCTTTCTTGAGTTTGGGATGAGCTCTGATATGAGTGGAAAATCCCCTTACCTGGCTTTTCCTGCAGCTCAAGCCGAGTCTTGCAGCTGTGGCCCTGTGGACCTGGTGTCACCACTGCTGGAGCCACTTCTGCCTGCATATGTGGGCTCTGGATGCTCTGGATCTGTCCTACTTCTCTGCTGCCATTTTAATTTCTTATACACCTCACCTTTTAGTACAAGAGTGTATTTTGCTGGTTTTTTTTTTTTTTTTTTTGGCCTTTTTCTCCCCTAGGCTGCTTTGGCATGGTTCCTATGCTGTCATCTTAAATGGAAGTCTTCAAAATATTCTTGTTAGACTTCTGCACATCCTAGCCCAGAAGAAGCTCATAATGTCAGTCACTATGTGACAGATGGAAGATGTCTGCATTTCCTCTGTGTTCCTGGAATCTAGTGTGCTGCACTTCATGTGAAGTTGGTATGAGGTCAGAAACTCCTCCCACTAGATGGATTGAAACACATCCCCTTATGCCCTAATAAACCCTATACATTTTACTTCTAAATCTTATGGATGGGCCTTTGGTTGTTGGGCATGCTAGTGCGTGGCTGCAATCCCAGATACTGTCAGCTAATTGAGACATAAGGGAGTAGCATCATAAATTAGAACAAAATATAAAAAAAGAGACCGATAACCAAATATGATAAGGAATACCTGTAATCCCAGCACTCGGGAGTCTGGGGCAGTAGGATCTCCAGTTTGAAGCCAGTCTGGGTCACAAAGTAAGACTCTACTTCCCCCAAAGGGTTAATGTATAACTCTATTAAAGGTTTTTCTCAGCAATTTCTTTTGTCCAGAAAGAACTTAGCCTCCCTCTTTACATTTTTAGTCCCTATTTGTGATGCTGCTGTCCTGCCTTTTGAGTAGCTGTGTGAGGATCTGTCACCTCTGGGCCAGGCCCTCCATAGTAACATACTCCAGGATCTTACATACCATTCTTCCTATGCTGTCTCATTTAAAATTGCATGGTGCCTCTCCTCAGAGATCCATGGAGGACTTTTGTTGTTGACCTTGTCCTGCTATCCTCTGATGTTCATTTCGTGTGTGTGTGTGTGTCTGGGTGTACACATGTGTGTGCATAGGCCAGAAGTTGATGTCAGGAGATTTCCTTGATCATTCTCCACGTTTTTTTATTGAGACAAGATCTCTTTCTTAAACTCAGAACTTGCCAGTTTGGCTAGTCTAGCTGGCCAGCTTGCCTTGGGAAATCCTCTTGATCCCTAGGACAACATGCAGGCTACCATGTTTATCTGGTATTTAAAAGGGTTCTGAGGATTTGAGCTTGGATCCTCATGCTTGTGAGGGAAGTACTTGGCTGACTGAGCTATCTCCTAGTCCTCTCTGAGATCCATTTTGTTTAGTGAGCTTTAAAGGCTCAGAAGTCACCTCTTCCAAAAAGCCTTCCTTGAATACCCAGTCACTCTCAAGCTTGGTGTCAATCCTAGGGCAGCAGATGAAATGCAGGCTACCCCATCCTTCCTCCAACCATCCTGTCTTTGCAGTATGTTCTATTGGAAATGTCTCCTGTACTCAGGCCCATTCAAGTCCTCTACTGTAGGAACCTTAGAGCCCAAGCTCTCCCATTCTGTAGAAGCATGGGGAGGGGGAGCTGGGACTAGGCCCTGAGATTACAGCACATGCTCGACTGCTACTTCCCCTGTGAACCAACCTAAACCCTGCCTAAACACCCAGACACCACTGACGCAGGGTATGAGGCAATGAAAAAGGGACAACACAATGCCAAACAAGGAAAGAACCAATGGGAAGCGGGAAAGGGTTATATAGAGAAGTCTGTTTTCGTCAATAAAGGAGTCTGCTTTCGGCTTCTCACCTGACTCCCAGAGTCTGTGTCGTTGACTCTGCGCCTTCTTAACCCCACCCCAAGGGCTATCACTACAAGTGGCTGCTGTGTTCTAATTTTTCTTTCTCCAGATGAGAAGGCAATTCTTAGAGGAAGAGAGGAGAAAAAAGAGGTAAACACAGTCAGTCCTAGTAGTGCTCAACGGTAACCCTACTGCTCAGGAGGCTGAGGCAGAAGACTGCTGAGTTTGAGGTCAGTCTGGGCTACACAGAGAGACCTTGTCTCAAAAAAGCAAACCTGCGGAGATGGCTTAGTGGATACAGACCTTGCTGTGTAAGTATGAGGATCTGGGTGCAGATCTTCAGGATCCATGTGGATGGGTATAGCCAGGTGGGTATGGCATCCTGCTTGTAATCACAGGGCTTGAAAGGCAAAGACAGGGCATTTCCTGGTATGGGACAAACCAGCCAGATTGGTAAACTCTGGGTTTAAGCAAGAGACCTGAACTAGTAAATAAGGTGGAGAGTGATTAAGAAAGATACTTGATGTTAACTTCTAACCTCCACAAGCACACACGCTCACCACACACATGTGCACCTTCACACATGCAAACATGCATACTCGTATGCAGTATACCACACACACTGCAAAAAAAGTAAAGAGAGGTGAATGCATGAACACATGTGGTACATGAAGGTAGGACTGTGGGTAGGGGACTGAGGCCTGAAAGAAGAATGCATACTTTTACGGGGGTCTATCAGAGGGAACACAGAGTGCAAGGCCAGGGAGGTGGAATTCTGGTGTCAGGTTCCAGTGGCTGGGAAGATGCCATCTTCCTTCAGGAAGCCTTAGGTATGCCCTACTGATTCTCAGAGAGGGTTTGTGCTCTTCATTTTTTAGTTCCTTGTCTAAAGGTGACAAGCTTTTAGGTGCCCTTCCCCTTCAACTGGCAACTTCCAGGTCTGGGATTTTTCTCTCTGCTTCCATGTAGCAAGGGGAGGCCTAGCCTCCTCCTGGGTTGCCCTGGGCCAAACAGTGGTGGCAACTATCACTCAAGCTGGCCTATGTCTCAGCCTCATCTCCTTGCACCTCCCCCAACTGCACCCTTCCTTTGTGCCTTCCCTTTCCCTCTCCCAATCCTGCTGTTGGTTTCTGGGTGCCCCTTGCCTCCATGATCCTTTAGCCTGTTCTGACCAACAAGCAGGTCTTGGAGGTGCCGCCAAGGCCATTCTTTGCAAAGTCCAGCAGTGCACCCTCAGAGGCGCCAGACACCCCGGGGGTGGGGAGAGTTGTAGGTACAAGAGCAGGCTAGAGCATCACAAGAGAAAATCTAGGAGAGGTTTGCTGAGAGAGGCAGTGGATGGAGTCAAGCAGGGGCCAGAGGACAGCGCGCAGCAGGCGCTGCTCGGTTAAAAGGTTGGCGAGTAGGCGTAGCTGTTCCACAGCAAGGGTGGAGGCCCGCCCCGCGCCGGGCAGGGAGGGAGTTGGGTACGGACTGCAGGCGGGGCCTGGAGAGCCAGACGGCGGCTGAGGGCGGGGCCTGAGGCTGGAGACTGGGGGTCATAAAAGAGGGTCAAGGTGGGGGGCGGGGCAAATTAGAGTGGGCAGGGTCAGGGGCTGGGCCAGGCCGGGCAGCCTTAGGACTAGGGTCCGGAAAGCAGCATCGTTGGGGGCCAGCGTGCACTGAGGCCCGGCCCCGCCCCGCCCCGAGGCACCCTCTGGTCCTATTTTGTCTGCTGGGGCGAAGGCCCTGCGGAGAGCTGAGTCTTGCTGTCTAGCTCCCCGAGTGCCGGTCGGCTGCATCTGGGTCCACCGCCGGTCCTAGTGCCGAGCTTCAGTTTGCCCAGCGGCCTGCGTTCCAGGTAAGCTAGCGCCTGGTGCTGGGGGCGCCACTTCAAATGCTACCCCTCACGGCAGGCACCGGCACCGCCGCCAGGGCCGTGGTCATCCGAGTGTGATCCTCACACGCGGCTGCTGGGTCCTCCGTCACCCCGCCCTGCGCAAGTACCTCTTGAGGTTTTGCATCTGGTGCAGGACCCCCGCTACCTCTCCAAGAGAGCCCTGGCTACCGCGAGGGTGCAGGTGTCCACGGACTCAGTTGGAAAACTCGCGGGAGCGAATGGGGGCTATCATGGTCTCGTGACGCAGGGAATCCGGATGTGGCACTGCGCCACGGAGTATTGGTCTGCCACCTGAGAGTCGATGGGGGTGCCCCTGGGTGTCGCCCACGTGCCCGGGCTGAGGACACAGCAGGGCCCTTGGGGCGGTGTAGACTACATGTAAACAGAATCGCATTATCCCAGCATGTGCTGGGAAGACCACGCGTCAGGCAACTGGAGGAATGGGGTTGGTATGTCCTGAGAGAAAGGAGGGTCTCCCAGAGAAGGTGCCCATGTGGCGTGATGGCGCTCACTATTGAGGGCTTTTTGGCCCAGCAGGCAAATCCCTGGGGAAGGGCTTAGACTGGTGTGCTTGCAGATCAGAAAAGAGGCCAATGCGCCTGAAGTGTGAGAAGGAGAATCAGAAGTGGGGAGGGTTGACTAGGGCTTGGAAGGCAAGGAGGAACCCAGGATTCCATTTTCAGAGCTGCGGGTACCAGAGATGCTTAAAACAAGTAACCACCATCTGCTTGTTTTTTTTTTTTTTTTTTTTTTTTTTTTTTTTTTTTTTTTTTTTTTTTAAATCCTGCAGCTGACCTGTGTGGAAAGGTTGGAGAAACACCTGGGAGAAATCTCCTTTGGGCTGTGCTGGAAGGTGTGATCAGAAGTGTGCTCACAAATGAGAAATTTATTTTGCCTGCTTGGAAGAGTGAGTGAAGGAAGTGTGGAGATTTCTCAGCTGGGCTGCTGAAGTGTGGAGGGGCCGTTGTGTTTTTTAAATTAATTTATTTATTTAGTTTTCAGTGCTGGGATTGAAACTAGGGCCTTGCTCATGCTAGGCAAGCATTCTACTCCCGAGCCCTCTCCTCACCCCTCTTTTAAGACAGGGTCTCACTAAGTTGTCCATGTTGGCCTGGAGTTCACTCTGTATGCAGCCCAGACAAGCCTGGAACTTTCAATCTTCTTGCCTTCCAGTTAGGATGACAGGTTTGAAATACTAGGCCTGATGATGGAGGGAACCTTTTATTGCTGGGATGGGGAGATTTAGGAATGAGCATCCATGTACAAGGAAGCTGTTGTGACCCAGATTGCTTGAAAACCTATGAGACTGGGAGGCTCCTCAAGACTATAGTCTGAGCCCAGGCAAGGCCCTAGGCATTAGAGCACAGAGGCCAGGATGACCCCATTGAAGTGTTTGGATGGGATTTCTCCCAAATCAGAATCCTGAACTCTTAAATTGCCTTGGAAGCCCCCTGGCCTTTACAGAAGATGCACCCCCAACAGCAGTTACTATAAATAAATAAGAGAGTGGGTGGGGTTCAAGAACATCACACAACCTACCTAGGGCCCAGTAGGGCAGCCAGGCTTCAGGAAAAACTTCCCAGCTCACCTACCCCCAATGGGGATGTCTCCAGGGGTGTGAGGTGAAGAGGCACACAAGTGGGCATACAAGCAGAACTGTTGTCATCAAACTGGCCTTGTGGCTGCAGGAAAAGTTTCTGAGCTTCCATTTGCCCATCTATAAAATGGGTCAGTGGTACCTCTTCCTGAGATTCTTAAGAAACCCAAGGAAGCTAGAAAAGGGCCTGACGAATCTCAGGGCCACTCATATTCCTTTGACACTGAATATAACTTCTGTGTCCTGCTCTGAGATTCACATATGCAGAAAAGTCCCCACCTCCAAACCCAGAGCCATCAGCTGGTGGAAGAGTTTAGTTGGCTCAGTGCCTGGAAGAGAGTGAGCATTTGGCTCTGAACTGCTGGGTTGGCTACAGATGGCAACAGGAATGGGCCAATGTCTCCTCCCACCCATGAGATGACACAGGAAAGTAGGTGCCATGGAGAATGTTCCTTTGTGATGGGGGAATCACAGGCTACACTGTGTCTGCTGTCTAGGCTTGTACCTGACTCTCACCCTGTTCCACCAGTTTGAGCTTAGCAGCCCTCAGGCTAGTGTCTTTAGCTCTTGGAAACTGTTTTGCCCAACTGTAAAATGGTAATGCTAGCATTATTCATTCTGTAGATAAGAACTGAGCATTGTGCCCAGCTGGTAATTGGTACCTGGTGAAATGAGGCATTAAAATTTCATAGGAGTATTTAAGAGTTCATGCCTGGAAGGAGGGGGCTGAATGGCGGTCGCTTGACCAGGGAAGGTCTGCAAAGGCATCCTAGAGGAGAAGACAGTGGCTGGGTTGCTAAGGATATATAGGAGTTCATGGGGCAAGGAACAATAGCAAGTACAAAGGCCCTGACGACACTATTGGGTCCAGGTAATGGTGTTGGACCAGTTGGAGATGTGAATGGGTGAGAAATAAATGGATCTTGGACTGGAAGAGCTTAAGGTGGGGGTGGAAATGAATAGACACTGACTTGGGCCGGGGGGTGTATGTCTTTTTTCTTTATAACTTTTATTTATTTATCTTGTTTATGTGTATAATGAGGCAGGGGGAGTTGCACATGTGCCACACATGTGCCTCTTTGCATCTAGCTTTATGTGCTGGGAAATAGAACTGAGGCTGACAGGCTTTGAAAGCAAGTGCCTTTAACCATTGAGCCATCTCCTCAGTTTCCCCTCCTCTAGCCCCTTCCCACCCCCCATCCACAGTAAGCTTAGTGTGCTTGAGGTATAGCTCAGAGGCCAGTGTGGCTGGAACAGAGCTAGAGGGGAGAGTACAGAGAGGAACAAGTAAAGGGACTATGGTTCTTCAAGAACCCCAAGCCTAACCACAGCACAGCCTGGAATGTCCTCATTGAAGCAGTGAGAGGTTGTTGGACCTGTTGCTTTTGATCTTTTACTTTACCAAATCTTATCTGAAGCTTGAACTTGAAGGAAGAAAGGGCTCTTATCCTCCTGGGGTAAATGTTCCTTCCCGTCTGCATATGATAGGCTCAACTGACCCAGGGAGATTTCCTGGAGGTCTCAGACTCCCTCCCAAGAGCAGGGAGAAGGGATTAATTAGGAAAAGGGTGCTAGTGTGTGTATAAGCAAATGGTTAAGGCCAGGAATCAACTGGGCAAGCAGGCAAGATGCCACAAATGACACCAGGTGACAGTAACCCTAAAGATAAGGCATTGGGCTTGAGGACAGACCACAAAAGCCAAGCGCAAGTGTGTTCTGAGAATGGCTAATGGTCACTCCCTTCCCAGGTGGAGGAAAAAGAACTTGTCCCCTCTTCCTGCATTCTGCATGGACAAGAACTGGTTATCTGGGCCTGGTTAACCTCCCCACTTCCACCATTGGCTAGGGCATCCCTATTACCCTCTGTATTATTATGTATTATCCTTCACTGAGTGGATTTTTTGTATGTGTGTATAGTGTGCCTGTGTGCACATCCATGTTTGAATATATGTGTGTGGGGGTATATGTGCATGTATATGCATGTATGCGATGTATGCGGAAGCCAGAGGTTGATGGTGGGTATCTTTCTCTGTCACTTATCATCTTACTTTTTAAAAAAATTTTTTTTAATTTTTACTTATTTGAGAGCAACAGACAGAGAACGAGGCAGAGAGAGAGAGAGAGAGTGAGAGAGAGAGTGGGTGCGCCATGGCCTCCAGCTGCTGCAAACGAACTCCAGACGCGTGCGCCCTCTTGTGCATCTGGCTAACGAGGGTCCTGGGGAATCGAGCCTCGAACCAGGGTTCTTAGGCTTCACAGGCAAGCGCTTAACCGCTAAGCCATCTCTCCAGCCCTCATCTTACTTTTTAAATTTTATTTATAAGAGAGAAGAAGGAAGGGAGGGAGAGAGAATTGGCACTCCAGGGCCTTAGCCATTGCAAACGAACTCCAGACATGTGCACCACCTTGTGCATCTGCCTTATGTGGCTTCTGGGGAATCGAATCCTCTGGCTTTGCAGGCAGTCACCTTAACCTCTAAGCCATTTCTCCAGCTCACCAATCTTACTTTTTGAGATAGGCTCTTTCACTAAACCTTGAGGTCAGATTAAGACTACATAAGCTAGCCGGCTTGTTCTGGGGATCCTCATATCTCTGCTTCACCAGTGCTGGCATAACAGGTGTATACCAGCACACCTGACATTTTTATGTGGGTACTGGAGATTGAACTCGGGTCCTCATGCTTGTGTGGCAAGCATTTGACTGACTGAGCTATCTCCCCAGGCTGTTATTTCACATTTTCTTAGAATTTTCCAGAAGCATGATGAGAATGAGGAGGTGGGGCGTGCTTTATTCTGGTCAGTCTGTATTATCTGGAAAGGTGCCATACCCACCTGGCTATGCCCACCCACATGGGTGCTGACGATCTGAACTGAGGCTGGAGGGGTTGGAGCTGGAAATGGATACTGACAGAAATTAGGTGTGTTTCTTGCTGTCTTGGAGCACCTTATAGGAAGACAGAAGGGTCCCAAAGCAGTTATATAAAGCAGAGTCATCAGGGCTCAGTGGAGGTGCCACAGGCCCTAGAGGCCAGATGAACCCCTTGAGTCAGCCTGGCAGTTCTAGAGGCTGTTGTGGGTGAATTGCTCACCCAAAAGATTAGTAAGTTCTGGTATTAGATATTGGCAATGGTGAACCAGGGACTCAGATGGTGAGAACAGCCCAAGCAAAGGCCTGGCATCCTCGGACTGCATAAGAGTGATATTTCTTTCTTGGGGGTTAGGGTCATAGCTCAGCTTTCATTGTATGCATGAGTCTTTAGGTTTAATCTTTAGTATCACAACACAAAAATTGAAAACAAAAAACAAACACCAAACCAAACAAAATCACAACTCAGTAGCCACTTGCCAACCTCCCTTGAACTAGAGGGCTTGGAGGCACCCTGGCCAGCAACACATACTGGCCACGACTGAACTTGGTTCATTTTCACTGTGTGTGTTTTTATGACTACTCTGCTGGAGATGCAAACACCTGGCCTATTCCTTAAGAGAAGAAGGGGAAAGTCTTCCGAAAATAAATGTACACCCAGGAGTCAGATGTGTCCTGAGAAATGTCTAGTAAGTTGGCTTCATTGTTGTTTAAATAGTCATTGGATCTGGCCTTTTTGTTCAATCAAGCAATGCCTTAAAGGAGCTGAGTGTCTGAGCCTGTATCTCAGTTAGTAGAATGTTTGGTTAGTGTGCCTTGGGTTCAATCCCCAGCACAGCATAAACTGAGTGTGGTGATGCACTCTTGTAATCTCAGCACTTGAGAGGTAGAGGCAGTATACTAAGGAGATCAAGGTTGTCTCCTGTACATAGCAAGTTTGAGGGAAGTCTGGGATACGTGAGACCCTGTCTCAAAAAAAAAAAAAAAAAAAAAAAAGTTTTATGAGACTGTTGCTAGTGTGCTAGTATAATGTGGAAGATTGTTTTGTAGTGAACTTCTTACAAGTAGGAGGAGGATACACTAAAGTAATGATAAAATAATAGAAACCTGGTATGGTTGTGTATGCCAGTAATATTAATATTAGAGAGGCTGAAGCAGGAGGATAGCAAGTTTGAGACCAGTCTGGAGTACATAGTAAAACAGTGTCTCAGAAAAGAAATTGTGTGTTTGTGTGAGATTCATATCACACACACACACACACACACACACACACACACACACCAGGCTGATTTCAGATTCACTATGTAGCCAAGGATGACCTTGATCTCCTGATGTTCATGGCTTTACCTCCGAAGTGCTGGAATTACAGATGTGTGCCATTGTAAGTGGTTTATGTGGTACTGGGGATTGAACGCAGGAGCTCATGCATGATATGCAAGCACTCAAACAACTGAGCACATTCCCAGGACTCCTGTTTTTGAAGACGGGGCAGATGGTAGGTTCTTTGCCAAGCAGACATGGTAGGGAAAGAAAGCAGGTTCAGTGGTGGTAGGGGGGAATGATTTAGCATGACATGTCTGGACAAGAAGCAGTGAGGTTGGGGCTGAGGATGTAGCTTAGTAGGTAAAGTGCTTGCCATGTAGCCCCGAGTTTGGATCCCCAATTCTATGTAAAATGCTGGGCATGGTGGCATTCACCTGTAACTTCAGTGATGGGGAGACAGAAACAGGAGGATCCCTTGGATTTGTGGGCTAGCTAGTCTAACCCACTTGGTGAGCTCAAGGTTTAGTAAGAGACCTTATCTCAAGAAATTAAGATGGAGGGTTACTGAGGGAGACTCTAGATGTTGACTGCTGGCCTCTGCACTCATGTGTATACATATGTACATACATTTGCACACACATGAGCAACTACATGTATATGAACACACATTCATACCACATACACATACACATGCAAGAAACAGAAGCATGAAGAGGGTATTGGATAAGCGAGTTTGGTTTTGAAAGAGTAATTTGGAAACTTACAGTGGCAACATGTTGAACACAGCTACTGAGTGGGTGAGGTTCCATGGGAACAGAACAGTGTAAAGAGATTAGAAACTGCCATGATTTGGGGATAAATGGGGAGGAAACCAGGCTAGATTGGAGACAGAACAGCAGAGAGGAGGTGGATGAGGAGGTTATGGTTCTCAGAAGCAGGCACAGATGCCCTGGATAGGGAATTGGGATTTGCATTATGGGGAGACAGGGTCACTGAAGATCAGGCGAAAGACAAAGTCATTATGTTGGAGTAGAAATATTTTCCAGCTGGGCATAGTGACACATGGTTGCAGCACTTAAGAGGCTAAAGCAAGAGAGTCTCAGGTTTGAGGATAGCCTGGGCTACCAGTGCCCTGTCTCAGAACAAACAGGAAGGTGGCTATACAAGCATGAAGACCTGAGTTTCGATCCCCAGAACCTAAGTAAAGCCAGACACTGGCAGTCTTCTGTAATCACAGCAAGAAGGGCGATGGATATAGGAGAATTTCCTGGAAGCCCACTGGCCAGCTAGCTTGATGAATGTAGTGATGCATAATGAGAAACCTGGCCTCAAGGTGGAAAGCAAATACAGACACCTGAAACTGTCCTCTGACTACCACATGTGTGCCATGATATGCACCTGCACCCACACACATGAACATGTACACACACACATACATCATACACAGCCCCAAAACAAGAGACAAAAGCAAAATTGTTTTGAGTCTGCTGTTAGAAACACAGATGAACATGTGTGAATTTCCACAATGTCAGAAGTTACTGAATAACAATAAATTCACAAGATACAATGGTTTTATAGGCAGTGACTTTCAAGATATTTCCACTTCCCTTGATAGCCCTGGCCAAAGCTAACACTGGTTCTCTTATTCCAACCTTAATTACTAATATTAACTCTGATCTCACATATACATACATATGTGTGTGTGTGTGTATATATATATTTATATATATATATACATATATATACACACACATATATATATATACACATTACTAATATTAACTCTGATCTCACATACACACACACACACATATGTGTGTGTATGTATGTATGTGTATATATATATATATATATATATATATATATATATATATATGGTGGTGTTTGAATATAAAGTGTCCCCCATAGACTCATGTATTTTGAATCCTTATCCTCAGCTGGTGGCAGTTTAGGAAAGTTGTGGGGCCTTTGGTAGGTGGACCCTAGCTAGAGAAGGTGTATTGCTTGGGGCAGCCTTTAGAATACTGTAGTTCAGCTCCAAACCCAGTACTCAGACTGCTTTTTTCCTGTTGCCGTGGAGATGTGCTGCCTAGCTAGTTCACTCTCGCTGCTCTCTTCTTGTTATTATGTGACAATGTGAGCCAGATTTCTGCCCTTGCCATGCTTTCCCCATCATGATGAAACTAAAGAAACCCTTTCTTTCAATAAGTTGATTCAGGCCGGGTGTTTTGTCCCATGTGCCCCAGTAGCCCCAAATTCACCCCAGTAAATTTACTGGATAGCATCTTTTCTACTCCCGGGAATAAGTCATTTATCAGTTTGTGCTGTGGTGGTGCTAGACAGATGGTGCTGTGCATGTGTCCACCCAGGTGCAGAATTATCCTCCACCCAAAAATGGACTTAAAAACTGATTCTGGTGCTACAGAGGAAATAAATTTTAAATGAAATGAAAATTTATTTTGTATGTAGTATTAGGGATGGATCTTTGTGCATACTAGGCAAGAGCTCTACCACTGAGGTACACACCTAGGACAAATTGATTTAACTTTATATAACCTCTCCTAACTCAAGGGAGGATCCAGAATTCAAAGCCAACCTTTTCTAAGTAGCAAGACCATATCTCTATATAAATGAATGAATAATTGAATAAATACATAAATAAGTAACTTAAGTAGCATCATGTAGCCAGGATAATGTGCACTGATGGATAAAATTTCCAGGCTGTGTGTTTAAGACAAAAATATTGTTGTACTAGGGGATTGAACCTAGGGCCTCCCACATACTAGTTAAGTACTCATTACTAAGCCACACCCACAGCCCCTCACTGGAGGATTCTAGGCTGGTGCTCTACTTCTGAGCTACATCTCTAACCTTTATGATTTCTTTCTTTTATTAAAATTTTTTGTGTTTATTCCTTTTTTAAAACTTCTTTTATTGGCAACTTCCATAATCATAGACAATAAACCATAGCTTCTTCCCCTCTCACACTTCCCCCTTCACAAATCCACTCTCCATCATATCTCTTACCCTTTTAATTAGTCTGTCTTTTATTCTGATGTCATCATCTTTTCCTCCTATTATAAAGGTCTTGTGTAGGTCATGCAAGGTCATGGATATCCAAGGCCATTTTGTGTCTGGAAGAGTGCATTGTATTGTAAGCAGTCCTACCCTTCCTTTGGCTCTTACATTCTTTCTCCAATTGACCCTGAGCCTTGGAGGGTGTGAAAGAGATGTTTCAGTGCTGAACACTCCTCTGTCACTTCTTCTCAGCGCTATGGTGTGTTTTGAGTCATTCCAGTGGTTACCACAATCTGAAAAGAAAAGTTTCTTTAACTAAAAGTAAGAGTATCATTACTATATGGGTATGAATGTTAAGGAAAGTGCTTACAGGGCAGTTTGCTAAGCATAATATATGCATATAGTCAGACAACTGCAGGCATTTCACCCCTAGGACTGATTACCTCCCCTGTCATAGGCTTTTGACTAGGTTTTTAGTACCAGGCATGTATATACCCTCCTGTGGAGCAGGCTTCTAGTCTAATTAGAGAGCGGTTGGTATCCCCATAATAGACATACCACTATTGCACCCATTGGGTCATTTGGCCTAGCTGGCCAAACTTAAGGCTTGCAGTGCCCACTGTTGTTTATCACTGCTGATGACTTCTTTCTCCCATAGGGCTGCATGCAGCATAGCATTTTTCAGCTTTTTGTCAGCTGGTCTACATGGAGGAGGTTTTTAGCTCAGCTCCAGCTTGATGTCTCAGTGACCTTGCAGCCCAAGCATGTGGAGTCTTCAGCAATAGGGTCTTACCATCCAGGTCTGGTGGAAAACCAAGAGCCTTAGCAATGGCCTGTACTTTGGGGAGGTCATCAGGAACCTTCCTGGCCAATAGCTCACTGGAAGATATCCCATCCCTGACACTAAAATTGTTTTAGTAACAATCTGGCTTCTGGGTGCACCATTATCCAAAAAAGTAGGTTTCCATGTGACTTATTCATAACATCTTAAATTTTGATTGACCCCTTGCCCTTCCTTTTCTCAGTCTCTTCCACTGATTTCAGTTAAGCCATTCTACCCCCCAGTAATCTGTTCATCTACTTACATATATACAATACCATCTCCTTAAGTCCTTCTGTCTCCTCCCTCCCTTACAGTCCCTTTCAAGCTTACTGGCTCTGCTACTGATTTTTACTCCAACTCATATACTTTTTTTTTTTTTGAGGGAGGGCCTTACTGTAGCCCAGGCTGGCCTGGAATTTACTATGTGTTCTCTCAGACTGGCTTTGAAGTGATTTCATGGGTCTGAATATATCAAATATATCATGCTGGCTGTGGTAGTGTATGTCTGTCATCCCAACACTTGGGTAATAGAGGCAGGAAGGTCAGAAGTGTAAAGTCAGCTTTAGCAACATAGCAAGTTTGAGGCCAGCCTGAGTTACATTAAACACTGCCTCAAAAAAAACAAAGAAAGTGAGACTGGAGAGTTGAGTCAGCAGTTTAGTGTACTTCCTGCACAAGCATGAGGTCCTGAGACGTCTGAGTTAAAAATCTCCAGAACCCATAACCATCTGGGGGTTATGCCTATCTTTAACTCTAGTCTTGTGGGGAGCAGAAACTGGAAAATCACTGAGGTTCATGAAGGGCCATCTCTGGGGTTAGTAAAAGACCTTGTTGTCTCAAAAAAAAAAAAAAAAGATGGGTCAGTGATGGAGGGGGACAGTTAATGGTAATGTTTTTCTGCAACTTCTGAAGGCAAGAACACAACCACCACATCAGCATATATATGTGCACATAACACCCCCACCACAATCTATGAAAAAATATATATATTTGTGTATATGTGTATGTATATATAAACATTTTTTCATCCACACACTTTAAACGTACAGTTTCTTTTTTTTTTTTTCTTTCCAAGTATTGTTGAGCTGGGATCTCACTATGTAGCCTAGACTATCCTGGAACTCAGACTCTTCCTATCTAAGAACTCCTAAATACTAGAATTATAGCTCTCCCTTGGTCCTAAAGCCTCCCTGATTTACCCCACCCCACCACCCATGATGCTGGGATCCCCACAGTTTCTTACTCTGGCTTGGCCCTGTCTGTTTGGGGGGAGACCCAGAGTCAACCATGAGTATTTCAAGCCCCATAGAAGAAGACAAGCATGGTTAGCGAGGTTTTATAAGGAGGTATGTTAATCACATTTCCAGCATGGTAACAAAACACCTGAGATAATCAATTTAGAATGAAGAAAGGTTTATTTTAGCTTATTGTTTCAGAGGTTTTGATCTCTGGTCAGGTCTCTCCATTGCTATAGGCAGAACATCCAGATGGGGAGAGTGTGGGCAGCAGAGTGGTCACTCTTTCGGTGGCTAAGAAGGAGAGGGTCAAGAGGGAGAGGAGGTAGGAAAGAGAGATGTATTACTCACTTTTCTTACTGTTACAATAAAATACCCGAAAGAATAAACTTAAGGAAGGAAGGGTTTATTTTGGCTCATGGTTTGAGGTTACAGTACATCATGGTGGGGAAGACATGGTGCCAGGAACTTAAGACAGTCACATTGCATCCACAGTGAGGAAACAGAGAGACAAATGCTGGTACTTAGCTCCTGGTGTCACCCACAGTTAGAATAGGTCTTCCTACTTCAATTTACCTAATCTAGAAATCCCTCACAGTTATGTACAGAGATTTGTTTTCATGGGACTCTAAATCCTGTCAAGTTGACAACCAAGATTAACCATCACAAGGGAAGAGAAAGGAGGAAGAAGGAGGGAGGGCAGAGAAGAGAAAAGAGGAAGGAAGGAAGAATGAAAGTGAGGGAGAAATGAGAGAGGGAAGAAAGATGGAGGGAAGAAAAAGAGGAGGATAAAAGAGGAAAAAGGAAAGAATAAGGAAGGAGGGGAGAGGAGAGGAGAGAGAGAGAGGGGGAGAAGTACGGTAAGAGAGGGAGGGAGAGACTGAGACTGGACACGGACATACTCCTTAAATGCACAACCTCAGTGACCACCTAAAGATTCCATCACCTTCCATTGCCCTACTTATGAATCCATCAGCCTATTAATCCACTCCTGAAGTCAGCCCTTGTGATACAGTCATGGTCTTATTCCTACCCTGAACATTGCATTGAGGGACCAAGTCTTCTGCAAATGAGCTTTTGGGGGACATTTATGATCCAAATCACAATAGAGAATTTCACATGATCCCAGGGTTGAAAGATACCTGAGAGCCAGGCATAGTGGCACACCCTTGTCATTCTAGCACTGAAAAGCTGAAGGAACTAAATAGGGCTAAGAGAGATCTTCTTGGCTGTGATGTGAAGTGCCTTCTGTGAGGCTGTGTTAAGAATGATAACATGGCCAGACACATGGCTGCCTGAGGAATTTGTTTCACTAAACACTTCAAACCTGTCAGCATCTATATTACAATGCCATTGTGAAACTAAATATTCTTTTTTTTTTTCTAAAAAACGTTTGAGACAGGCTGAACCCAAGTTTGTATTCCTCTTTGTTTAGCCTCTCAAATGCTGGAATGACAGGCATGTACCTCCACTGCAACTTCACCTAGTCCTTAGCATGAACATTTTTATGATTATGCTTGTGTATGTGCAGTGCAGACCAGAGGACAACCTTAGTTGTTATCCTTAGGAACTCCATCACCTTTTTAAAAAAATATTTTTTTTTTGAGACAAGGTCTGTTATTGGCTGGGAGCTCACCAATTCCAATTAGACTAGACTGGCTGGTCAGAAAACCCAGGGCTCCCCCAGTCTCTACCTACCCAGTGTCCATCTGTCATTGTCTCTCCAGAGCTGGGATTACAGGTATGTACCACCACAGCTGACATTTTTACATGGGCAGTGAGGTTTGAACTCAGGTCCTTAGGCCTATGAGGCAAACACTTTATCAACTGAACTATCTGCTCAGCCCTAGTATTAATTTTGTAAGTTGAATAGTATTGTGAAAGGCCCTTGGGCAAGAATGAGGTAAGTGAGCCTTCCTGGGAATTTATTGGGAGGCTGGGGAATGGTGATGGGCCCAGAGTGTGGAGGGCAGGAGTGTAACTGAATATAAAGGACTGAGGTAAAGCAAAGCCCTACATCTTAACACCCTCTTTGGGATCTTAGTGTTAGAATATTCCACATGATATATTCATGTCTAACTGCATAACTGGTCATTCCCACTCTGTAAACAACCAAGGTCCAGTATAGGACTGGCGGTGGCTATCTATAAACACCCCTCTTTGCCACAGTACATGATGTGTTAAGGAGTACACATGAGGTGTAACAGGAGTCAGGTGATCCCAGCTGGGAAGGGGACCTGTGTTGAGGGAGTGATGTATGAGTGGGGTGTGAATTGATTTTCTTTTTCACAATCTGATGCATTTCTAGCTAGAGTGAACACAGAGCAATTCTCCACATGCACAGGCCTGATGTCTGAGTGATACTGGGGCTCCCAGAGATTCATGGGAGTAGTGAAGATCAGTCTTGAATATTCAGGCCCCTGGGAAGAGGCAAGGCAGGGCTCCTCTGCCAAAGTGTCCCATCCCTGGGCCTCTTAGTACAAAGCCCTGTTCTCTCTCTCCTTCCTTGCTGGGATATTTTTAGCCAGTAAGGATTATCAGCTATGTTCCAGGTAACAGGGGGAGGACTGGGAGTGGGGCCAGCTAGGCTTCAAAGAGCAGGCTGGCTGGAGGGGGTGACTCAGGGGTGGTGGGAGGACTGCGGGGGTGGATAGGGAAGAAAAGCTGAAGCTGAGCACTCTGGTGTAGCCACCCACATGGTGATTCTCTAGATGACCTGGCTCCCTGGTTTTGCAGCTGCTGTGCTCCAGCCCTGCCTGAACTCTGAGCCACAGCGTCCAGGAAAGGACACAGAGATCAAGAGGGTTTCCAGCCAGTGTGAGGCTGCTGGGAACTGCTCAAAGAATCATCTAGAAATCTCATGGTGGCCACATCTGTTTGTCTTCCCAGCACTCCAGAGGTGGAGGCAAGAGGATCAGGAGTTCAAGGTTGTCCTTAGCTATGTAGAAAGTTTGAGGCCAGCCTGGGTTCCATGAGACCCTGTCACAAAAAAGTGGTGAATACTCGCCTAGCATGTGAAAGGCCATGAATTTCATCCCTGGTACTATAAATAATAACAATAATAAATAACAAAACAATAATGATGATGATGCCAGGTAAAGTGACACAAGCCTGTCATATCAGACAAAGGATTGCTAGTACCAGGCCAAACTGGGCTACATAGGGAAATCCTGTATTTAAAAAATGAGGGCTAGGGTGTGGCCTGGCAGTAAAACTCCTGCCTGGAATCATAAATTTATCATCTTGGGGCTAGAGGTGTGGCTCATAGGTGAAGTGCCTGTCTAAAATCCTTCAGTGAGGAGCTGGGTACATGGTTCAGCAGTAGAGTGCCTGCCTAGAATCTCCCAGTGAGGGGTTGGGAGTATAGCTCAGTGGTGAACACATCCTAGCATGTCTAAGACCCTGGGCTCCCCAAGCACTGCAAAAAAAATATTCATCCTCTTTCCCAACCTCTCTCCCATGACCCCATCTCCATCATTGACACTAAGGGTCACTTGTGTCCACTCCACCACAGACATCACTACCAACTTTCTTATGTAGGAAAGAGGGGTTGTTGATCCCATTTAGAGATGGAGAAATTGAGGCACAGAGAGGTCAAGTTACCTGCCCTCAAGGTTACATGACTAGTGAGTGAGGCAGGAATTAAATAAGATGTGATGTCAGTATGGGGTGTTTGTGAACACAGCCACTCCCTGTGATCTGTCCTGCTCCAGTCCACACCCTAGTCTGATAAAGAAGGAATCTTCTGAACCCGTTTTTCTGACTGGACAGACATGGCTTTGAAGATTGTGTTACCAGAAATGAACAGAGAAGCTGGATTCCAAAAGAAAAACTGAAAACTACCTGCATTCTTTAATCTCACTTCCTCTCTTCTTTGTTGGGGGTGTGTGTGGTGGCTTGATTCAGGTGTCCCCCATAAACTTATATATTCTGAAAGCGAGGTCCCCAGCTGATGGCAGTTTGGGAATTGGAGCCTCCTGGAGGTGCTGTAGTTTGGGCAGTGGGCTTGTAGATGTTACAGCTAGCTTCCCCTTGCCAGTGTTTGCCACACTGTCCTGCTGTTGTCTACCTGATGTTGGCCAGGAGGTGATGTCCACCCTCTGGTCATGCCATCATTTCTCCCTGCCATCATGGAGTTTCCCCTTGAGTCTGTGGGCCAAAATAAGCCCTCTCCTCCCACAAACTGCTCTTGGTCAGGAGTTTAATGCCAGCAACAAGGAGCTGACTGCAGCGGTGGGGGGGGAGGGGTGGTGGTGGTGGTGGTGTGTGTGTGTGTGTGTGTGTGTAGATGAGCATGCTCCATGTGCAAATGTGCAGGGCCCAGAGGAGAACGTTTGGTGTTCCTTCTCTCTCTTCCACCTTTTTCCTGAGATAGTCTCTCATTATCTTTTATAGAGCTGCTGGGGATCTGACTAAGGTTCTCATACTTAAAAAGCAAGTGCTCTTACTCTTGGAGCCATCCCCCAGTCCTGAGTTCCTCTCTTCTTTATGAAGTTTTGGCCTTGCAGACCAGGAATACCCAATTGCAGCCATGCCCGAGTCTGTTCTGTAAGCAGGCCCTGCCTAGATATCCCACTCATGAGTCCCATTTTATTAATTTGTGTGGTAGTTTGAATAGATGGCCCCCAATATATTCAGTTGTTTATAGTTTGCATCTGCAGCCACCTGGCTGGAGGCAGTGTCACTGGGTGGATCTTAAGGTGTGGTGGTGGGTTTCAGATTTCAATCTAAAGATATGCAAAGTGTGCCTAGCAGGAGTTCCTGAAGTGTGCTGTGTGGCTTTTGGCTTGTGCTTCTCTCTCTCTCTCTCTCTCTCTCTCTCTCTCTCTCTCTCTCTCTGCTTGGGCCTGTGAAGGCAGGCCAGCTTCTTCTGCCATTATGGAACTTCCCCTCGATCCGTAAGCTTCAATAAATATCCCTTCCTCCATAACTGTGCCTGATCTGGAAGTTCATCTCAGTGAACCTGAAGCTGTCTGCTACAATTTGTAAAGAGATTGAGACCCCCAAAACCTTGATGTATTGGAGCCAGGAGACAAGTCCACCTGCCAGGCTTCCATCCTTTATCTTCTCAAACTATATGACTTGAGGAAAGGGGTTGGGGAGTGGTCAGAGACAGGTAGGTGAGAGGACAAGACTTTCAGATCTCTGCAATCATGGCATGTGAGGCTGAAGGCTCCTTTGAGTCCTATCTGAGGTGGAACATGAATTTCTGCCTCTTGTTTGACTTGGGACCAAGGAGTATGGGGCCTGCTTCAGCCGAGGGGACTAGAGTTTTGTCACAGGTGGTCTCTGGGTGTTTTTAGATTCTTGGCACCTTATTCTAACAATTGGGAAGGATATACACAGGAAGTAGAGCAGCAGGAAACTTGATGAAGAGCAAAGTGATAGTACACTGCTAAGAAGTGCATTGGCCCTCTGAGTGGCAAAGTACTGAAGGGCCTTGATTATTGTTTGGGCATTCTCCTTGTAGAGTCTAGGGAAAGAAGAAGCTGCTTGTGAGGGGCATAGTTTGGGTGGTTCCCAATCATGCATAGGCATAAGATGGTAAATAGGACATTCTCCCTAAAAGTTCACTCAGAGAACACAGGTTGTCTTACTGTGCATGTTTAGTTTAGGCTTGTTTAGGCTACAATTAGTTTAGGCTAGATCCCCCATCTCCTAATCTTAGATAAATATGGAACATATTTAAATAGAAGCAGCCCACAAGAGAGGAGTTAGTAAAAGTTATTAGATGGGGAGAGACTTACTCTGTTGTTTGAAGTGGTGTGTACATATAGCTCAGTGCAAGTAGGGATCCTGGGTTGCTAATAGGTTGCTAGGTGCATTGTTAGAAAAGGGTGTGTTTACTGCTCATGTCAAGTGGCATCCCAGATTTAAACTATTCCCAATATATGCTTTTTCTCCCTCCTCCCACACATACATAGGACTGATTAGCCCGATCTTCTTGTTACAGTGAAGGAGGTGGGGCTGAGGGTGTTTTAAGTGGGTCCATGATACAGGCAAACAGAGAGTGCCTCCAGGAAGAGGACAACTGAACATTTTTTTTTGGAAAGATAACATGAGTTTTCAAAATAGACAAAGTTGTCTAAGCCATGTGAAAACTGAGAGTTTGGGCTTTGTACCCCAATCTGAAGACCCTTAGGTTGAGGGAAAAATCATGGATCTTGGGAACTGTGGCCTGCACTCGGTGTCCTTTGGATGGGTGGAACGGTCCTGCTGTGACTTTGGCTCTGCTGTGAGGTTGGCCATGTGCCTTCCTGTAAGCATTTGTGTGTCAGGTATGCATATGTGCATGTAGAGGCCAGTGGACAGCCTTGGGTGTTATTCTTGGGTGCCGTCTACCTGTTTTTGAGAAAGTGTCTTTCATTGGCCTAGAACTTGCCGATTAGGATAGACTAGTTGGCCAGCCCTCTAGAGACCCACCTATTTCTACCTTCTCAGTGCAGGGATTGAAAAGGTTCTGAGGATAGAACTCAGATCCTCATGCTTGCAAGGCAAGCACTTTACCAACTAAGCCATTCCCCAGCCCTGGTCACATGCTTTGAACTTCATTGGGTACACAGAATCAAGCCAAATTTGCCTGTTTGTGAATAGGCTTTCCTTTTCTAGAAAGATCTACCACCTGGGTGTTGTCATGGGTCTAGACTAGTCTTGACTACTTATTAGGCCACTGACTTCTTGTATCCTACCCCTAGCATTTGATACTGATTAAATATGGACACTCTACAGTGTAGTTATCAGCCTCTTTTCCTTTTCCCCCTTACTTTTTCCTCTCTTCCCTTCTCTTCCCTTTTTTCTAACCTTTCCCTCCCCCTTTACTTTTCCCTTTTCTCCATTTTCCTTCTCTTCCCTCCCTTATTCTCCCTTCCTTCCCTTCCCTCTTCTTCCTTCCCTTCCATTTTCTTCCATTCCCTTCCTTTCTTTTTCATTTCTTTCTTTCTTTCTTTCTTCCTTTCTTTCTTTTCTTTTCTTTTTTTTTTTTTGGCCTGGTATATATGTGTTATTCATATAGGCATGGGCACATGTACACGTGTGTATATGTACATGTGGAAGCCAAAAGTTGATGTCAGGTACCTACTTGAACCCTGAGCTCATTTGTTAGGCTAGTTTAGCCAGCTTGCCCTGAGGATCCCAGACTCTACCACTTCCTGAGCACTGGGATGACTGGCAGAATGTCACACCTATACAACATTTATGTGGGTTCAGGGAATTCAGACTCTGGTCATCACACTTGTGTGGCACATACTTTATCCATTGAGTCATCTCTCCAGTTTCTTTATTTTCATTTTTTGCATAGTGTATTAAAGTATATCCCAGGCTAGCCTCATACTTGCTCTTCTCCTGCCTCAGCCTCCCAAGTGCTAGAATTGTTGGTATTTACCACAACAGCAGGCTGTCAGTATCTTTCTTCATCTACACCCCCTTCCTAAGGGGTCCATCCATCCATTATTCCACACATCCATCATAGATGTCAGCATAGTCATTACCCTTTGCTGACGGGTCCTGCCCAGCTCCACCCCCAGGGGGCCCTAAGAATAGATCCTACCTCCTCCTTGTGTCCATGGGTACACTTGGGTGCCTTCCTGCTTATCTTGTCTTATGTTTAGCCCAGCCTCTGCCTTGAAGTTATCTTAAGCTGATGTGGACCAGCTGGTTCCTCAGATTAGAACTCTGAGAGGTTTAGAGCCAGTGGCAAGTTGAGGTTGCAGATGGAATTAAGGCTGCTAATCAGATTACTTTGAGATGAAGGTCACACTAGATTATTCAGGCCTGATGTCATCATCACATCATTTATTAGAGAGAGGCAGGATGATCACGGTCAGAGAGAGACAGAGAGACACTGCTCAGCTAGCTGGCTCAGGCTCTGAACAGGGGAAAGGATCTGCCAGCTGAGGGATGTGGGGTCTCTAGACACTGGAAAAGGTGGGAACTGGATTCTCCTAGTGCCTCCCCAGGAGGGACTAGCCCTGTTTTTAGCTGGATGAGATGTATTTTGGACTTCTGACCTGCAGAACTGTCAGATCATAAATTTATGTGTTTAAAGCCATTGAGTTTATGGTAATTTGCAAGCATAGACATAGAAAACCAACTGAGCATCATAGATTTATTTTGCCTGATTTTGTATTTCATGTAAATAGCACTATACAGTGTATCTCATTTTCATTTGGGGGATCTGGGAATGGGGAGAGGGTGCTGGGATCAATCTCCTCTTGTGTGTGCTAAGCACATGCTGTCCCACTGAGCCACACCTTGGTCCTTCAGCATTAATTTTGTTATTCTTTTCTTTTTTGTAATTGTGAGTTTATTTATTTATTTATTTTTGTGTGTACAAGCATATATATGTACACATTTGTGTGGGTATGCATGCACATGTGTACATGTGGGTGTGGAGGTCAGAGGGACAACCTTAAGAGTCATTCTTCAGATGCTGTCCATTTTTATTGGAGACATGGTCTCTCATTGGCCCAGAACTCTCCAAGTAAGCTAGACTAGCTGACCAGCAAGCCCTAGGGATCAGCCTGTCTCTACTTCCCCAGTGCATGCTACCAACCTTTGCAGTTTTTTTGTTTGTTTGTTTTGTTTTTCAAGGTATGGTCTCACTCTAGTCCAGGCTGACCTGGAATTCATTATGTAGTCTCAGGCTGGCCTTGAACTCATGTTGATCCTCCTACCTCTGCCTCCCAATGCTGGGATTAAAGGCTTGTGCCACCATGCCTGACTTTCAGGCCTGGAATTTTTAACATGGGTTCTGGGGATTGAATTTAAGTCTTCATGCTTAGAAATGTCAAGAATTTTACTGACTGAGCTATCTCCCCAGTCATATTATAGTTTTTGGTTGTGAGTGTAGTGGTGTGTGTGTTATATGCACTACACATGTTTGTGCCCATGCAGTGCTCCATGTGTTCACTTGTGGTGGGGTGTGCGCATCTGTGGTTGGAGCTGAATATTGGGTGTTCCACTCCATCATCTGTCCATTCTTATTTTTGTTTTTAAAGCACTTAAAATTATTTATTTATTTGCAAGGAGGTAGGTAAGAGAGTAGAGGAGGGAATTAATTAGAATGAACATGGGTGCACCAGGGCCTCTAGCCACTGCAAACAGACTCCAGACACATACGCCACTCTGTGCATCTGGCTTTACGTGGGCAGTGAGGAATTGAACCCAGGTCATTAGGCTTTCCAGGCAAGCACCTTAACTGCTGAGCAATTTCTCCAGTCCTCATCCATTCTTGTTTTGAGCTAGAGTTTCTTACTGATCCCAGAGATTTCCATTGTTTTCACTAGCTCTGGAAATTCTTGGGTTTCTGCTCCCCACAGGACAAAGTTTATAGATGTTCAACACCACACCCAGCTGTATATGTAGGTCCTGAGGCTCAAACTTTGTTGGTCTCTTAGGCCTCCTCAGGCCTTCATACTTGGACAGAAAATGCTCTTCCCTGCTGGGCCATCTCTCTAGCCCTATTTTATTGGTGCTTTGAAGTAGCGTTTCACTCTATCATAGGCTGAAGTAGAACTTACTGTGTTGCTCAGGCTGCCCTTGAACTCAAGGTGATCCTCTTACCTCAGTCCCCAAATGCTAGGATTATAGGCATGAGCTACCACACTCACCTGTGTGTTTATTTTTTAACTGACAAATAAGAAAATGTATATATTAACCAGTATGGTGGTTTTATCAGTTACTTTCTCGTTGCTATAATAAACACCTGACCAGAAGCAAACTGTGGGAGGAAAGGGTTTAATTTGGCTTACTGTTTCCAGGACAAGCTATGCTCACCACTATACCATCAACACTGCACCACACAGTTTCTAGAAGTTTCATGCTGAGGAAGCCATGGCAGTAGGAGCCAGAGTAGAGATGGTCACATCTCACTAGAGTTAGGAAGAACTACAAGTAGGGCCAAGTTAAAAATACTCAAGGCCCACCCCCAGTGACCTACTTCCAACTAGGCTCCACCTCCTAAAGGTTCCACAACCTTCCTAAATGGTTCTACCATCTTAGAACCAGTTGATCAAACACATGAGCTGCTGGGGAGCATTTTACATTCAAACCACAATATTCTCCTCTGGCTACCATAGAGTCACAACCATCTCATGATGCAAAATGCACTCCATTCAACTTTTAAAGTCTCCATAGTCCAACACTGTTCAGAGGAGACTTGGGGACTTTGAACATCTCCATATCTGGTATTTGGAATTCATGATGAAATCATCTGAGCTCTAAAAGGCTTGAGTACCCCACCACTGCCCTTTCCCACTTGGCTGTCTGTAGTACACAGGGACTCTTTCTTGGGCTAGCTTTGCTATGAACCTGCAATTTTCTTAAAGCAGATAGCAGATGCTGGCATCTTCAGCATCCTGGGGTTCACTTTCACACAGGGCTTCTGTGTAGGAATCTGACCCTGCCTAATATTGCTTAGTGTCAGTGGTTCTCTCAGATCACAGGTACAATCCTCCATGATCCCCTCCATTGTGCATCTTTCACACCTGCAAATCCATTGAAGAAGTTCTGCCAGCTTGGGATGGAGTATGACTCTTCCATTCAGGCCCTTTCATTTCAAAAGAGTTTGCAATCTTACTATCTTGAGTCTTCAGGAGGTTGGATCTTGTCCTCAGGGCATCTTTTCTATTGTCCCATGCAGAGCAGTAGGTTTTTCTTGAATGGTGTTAATCTCTTTAACAATTACAGCCTTATAGGCTATAGTCCCCTTGCCTGGGACTTTAAATTTGCTCACCTTTTGTTCCAAACTTTACAATTTTCATCTTTCTGCTCTGAATCTTGTTCTTTTTCATTGTAGATTTTAATAAGAACAGTTTTGAGAAGCCACACCAAAATCTTGATGTTATTCTGCCTTGAAACTTCTGCCAGCAAACACATTAGTCCATTATGGGTTTTGTTTGTTTGTTTTGATATAGGGTCTTGCTCTATCCCAGGCTGACCTGGAATTCACTATGTATTGTCAGGGTGGCCTCAAACTCATGTTTCTCTTACTTCTGCCTCCTATATGCTGGGATTAAAGGCATAAAGCACCACATGTGGCAGTCCATTACTTTTAAATTCAGCCCCACACAAGTTCTGTGGACACAGGCAGAACACAGCCAGATTCTTTGCCAGAATGTCCCATGAACTGCCTGAAACCCAGTTCCTCATAGAGTCCTTATTCCTCTCTGAATCCTCATAAGCCTAGCCTCCACAGTCCATATTTCTCTTAGCCTTCTGGTCTTCCAGACTCCACATGGATTGCCCATTAAGCTCTACTTACAGCATTGCGAGGCTTCTTTAGCCCAAACCTCCAAACTCTTGTACATTCCATCTGATGATTCAAGTGGCTAGTATCTTGACTGCTGGACACATGTTGGTATCTGAAAAGAGCTGAATGGCTCTTATTGAACTCTATTGTCGGGTTTTTTTGTTTGTTTGTTTGTTTGTTTTTTGTGGTTCTGGTGAATCAGTTATCTTCTTGTTGTTGGTACAAAATACCTGACAAAAATCAGTTTAAGGGAAGAGGGGCTTATTTTAGGTTATAGTCCATTGTGGTGGGGAAGACATTGAGGCAGGGGCTTGAAGCTAAGCTAGTCACATTAAACCCACAATAAAGAAGCAGAGATCAATGAATGCTGCTTCTCATCTACTTCTCTCCTTTTTATACAGGATCCTGACCCATAGAGTGGCACCACCCATTAATAGGTGGGTATAGCAGATGTCCTCATGTTTCTGGGATGAACTTCCAAATGAGGCCTGGTTATGGAGGAAGAGATATTTATTGAAGCTTACAGATCCCAGGGAAGTTCCATAATGGCAGAAGAAGCTGTCCTGCTTTCACAGGACCAAACACAGACAGAGAGAAGAGTCACATGCAAAACCCCCAAAACCATACCACACAGCACACTTAGTAACTCCAGGCAAAGCTCAGGCACTTTGCATATCTTTGGGCTGGAATTCCAAATCTACCTCCACACTGGAACCTAGGATCCACCCACAGTGACACCACCTCCAGCCAGGTGGCTGCGAGTCTAAATTACAGACTTTAATAAAATATGGAATATATTGGGGGCAGCCATTCAGACTACTACAGTGGGTCTTCCTAGCCCAATTGACCTAATCAAAATGTTTTCTCACAAGTATTTCCAGAGGCTAACCTCATCTGATTCTGGTTCTATCAAGTTGTGAATCAACATAAACCATCACATCTGGGGACCAAACCCAGACCTTGTGCATGCCAGACAGACAGTCTACCACTGAGCTATGCACTCCCAGCTCTTGGTTTTACGAGACAGAAATGGTCTTATTCTGTACCCTGGGCTGATTTTGAACTCTGGATATTTTCTGCCTTTATCTCCTAATGCTGGAGTTATAGGTTTGTGTCACCATGCCTGGCTTGTTAATTGTTCTTTCTCTTTCTCTCCCTCCCTTCCCTTCCTTCCTTCCTTCCTCCCTCCCTCCCTCCCTCTCTCTCTCTCTGTATGAGCACACATATATGTGTAAGTGTATAGAGACCAGAGGCCAATATTAGGTGTCTTCCTCAGTCACTGCCCACCTTATTTATTTCTAGGTCCTTTCACTGAACCCAGGGCTCACAGATTCAACTATGCTAGCTAGTTAGCCAACCCTATGGGTCCTCTTGTTTCTTCCTCCCCAGTCCTGGGATTACAGGTGTGCACTGCCTGGGTGCTGGAGATCAAACTCAGATCCTCATGCTTGCATAGCAAGCGCTTTACTAGCTAAGCTATCTCCTGAGGCTTAAACTATGCATTTTATGTTATCTTCCCAGGCTGGGTTGAAAGGTGGCTATTACCCTCCCTGTTTTATGAATGAATGTGGAAGTTCAGAGAGGTGAGACCATTTGCCTGACACCCATAGCCTATGTCAATCTTTAACTCTGGCTATAAGAAACTCCTTGTCAGGCAGTGAGGGGATGAAGGTGGGATGATAGCTGAGAGCCTTCCTTCCAAGGCCAAAGCAACCTTTGTGGTTGTTCCATCATCAAGCTCAGCTCGAGGTGGCCAAGTAAAGAATAGCTGGGGAATAGGAAGTCGTTCTCTGTGACCCTGTGCATTTCACACATGCTGCATGTTGAGCTGAACTAATTGGCATGTATGTGTGTCTACAGCATGTTATCCAGCCTGAACGAGTGGCTATGGCAGGAGAAGTTCTGGTTACCACCCAACAGCACATGGGCCCAGCTGGAGGACCGTGATGGTTTGGTCTTTGCACACCCTCGGCATATGCTTGCTGCCCTGCCCCTGGCAATGGTCCTGGTGGCTGTGCGCATTGCCTTTGAGAGGTGAGTGTATGCTTGCTGTGGCTTTTGGACCCTCTGTTCCTCGTGTGTGTGTGTGTGTGTTTAGGTACATGCCTGTACTATGCAAGATTTCCTGCCTTCAAATGTCCAGGGAGCTGCTTGGCTTTCCACCAAAGCACTTTTCCTGCCTGCTTTAGGCAGCCTTCAACTGCCACCAAGCATGTCCTGATCCAGATGATTGGCTTATGGGTACATGGGCCACAGTTTGGGTCTGGTTGTATCACCATCTTCCTACAACAGGTATGACCTTGGACTTGGTAAACCCTCACCTGTAGAGATTAGATGTTATTTGCACATAAACATGAGCCCAGTCCCTGCTGCTTGGAGGCTATAATATTTTCCTTGTTTTCCTTTTCCCTCCCTCTGTTCCCTCATCATGGTTGAATTTGACCTGAGGTTCCTTGGTAGGCTATTCTGGGCCTTTGGTTCTCCAAGTCAGGGACGATTGGATGAGAGATGAAATTCCATCCCTATCTGTGGCCTTAGTGCATCCCCTTGTGGGAAACATGGGGATTAATGGCCAGAAGATTCCAGGGTCCATTCACTGGTACAGGGAAGGGTTGGGGGAGAGGGGTTTTAGGAAGTGGCAGTCACTGTTCCAGAAGAGCCCACGGCCTACTGGAGGGAGACAAAGTTTAGGCCACCTGTTGGAGATGGATGAAGGAACCTGGGTATCCTATGAGTTGTACTTCACATCCTTATCCTAAAGATCCAGCCAACTTCTTTTCTTAGGTTTGGTCCTATGCATAGCCAGGCTGCCCTTTTGGGTCCCCAGAGAGTGAGCCCAGGAGTGGGAGTAGAAAATTATGTGTCATGCCTCTTTTTGTGACTCTAGACCTCTGTATTAGTTGCTTTACTTCTTTATTGCTGTGACCAAAAGCAACTTAAGAAAGGAAGCATTTATTTCAGTTTATACTTGGAAGTTACAGTCCATCATGGAGGGGAAGGCATGATGGCAGAACAAAAAGTATCTGACCACATTCAGTCCATAGTGAGGAAGCAAAGAGGAATGAATGCTGCTTCTCAGCCAGTTCTCTCCTTTTCATATAGTTAGCACCCCTGCCCATGGGATGGTGCTGCTCTAATTTAGGGTGAGTCCTCCCACTACAACTAACATAAGGTAGAAAAATCCTCAGAGACATGACCAGAGATTTGTTTCCAGAGTGATTCTAAATCCTGTCAAGTTCACAGCCAGAGATTAACCATCATAGCCTCCAAACCCTTGGAGGATCTCCAAGCCTCAAATTTCCCCATTCTCTTCCCCACAACTTCAGTCATGTCCATTCTTATTTGGGCTCTGCCTAACGTTGTCTCTCCTGCACCCAGATTTGTGGCCTTGCCCCTGAGCCAGTGGATGGGTTTGCGTGATCCCATTAAGAGGCAGGTGAAGCCCAACCCCACTCTGGAGAAACACTTTCTCCAGATAGGGAGGAGACCCAAGGAGGTGAGAGCTCCCTCATCCTTGCAGCCAGCATGGAGGCCCTGGGACCAGGCCCACTTTGGGGGGTCAGGAAGGGTAAAATATCCTGTGATATCTCCACAAATGTCCCCATTTTACATTTTACCTGGGTTCACAGCCTCACTGGGAAGTGAGACCTGGCCTTCTAACTTCCTGTGGAAATGAGGCCCCACTCTTCTCAGGCTCCTTGGGGCTTTCTACTTCACCCCTCCTAGTGGACCATGAGGCTCTACCCCTTATGGTCTTCCTGGGCCATGAGACTCCTCCCCTCCTACACCTAGACATCAGAGTTATAGCTGTTCAACATTACCCAGGCAGCTAGGAGGAGTGGGGATTCATCACCCAGGCAGGGTAGGAGGGGTGTGACTATCACTCTCACTCCCCTAACCCTACTGTTTACTGGACTTGGTTACCCCACAGGCAAGATCTGGGGTGGGGGAAGCAAAGCAGGTCCTGTGTATCCAGGGACAAGGGAGGGAAGCCACCACTGGGCCTGCATAACACCTATCACCTATCACTCTTCAGTCTCAGATGACCCTTCTGGCTGCCCAGTGTGGCCTTACACTGAGGCAGACTGAACACTGGTTCCGAAGACGAAGGAACCAGGACCGACCCTCCCTCTCCAAGAAGTTCTGTGAAGCCAGGTAATCCTGGGAATAGGGGTCAAAAGGGGTAATTTGCTCTTTGGGTGGCCACATCAGCCTCACTAGCTTCCTCTCCATCTGCAGCTGGAGGTTTGTCTTCTATCTGTGTTCCTTCATTGGTGGCATCTCTATCCTGTACCATGTGAGTAAATCTGACAGTTTACCTATTCCATAAATCCCTACAGGTGACAGCTGAAGACCTATAGTGAGCCAGGAGCAGGCTGTTCTATAGTGAATTAATGTGAACCTGGCAGTGAGGGAATGGGGAAATGGAACTGGCAGAGTTGGAACTGGGAAGGGAAAATCAGGACCGAGATATGGTGGCTCACATTAACAATTCCAGTATCATGAGTTTAAGGTTAGCCTGGACTACATAGTGAATCTCCTGTTTTGGGGGAGAAAAAAAGCACAGCTCAAAACAGCACCTAAATGGTTGTAAACGCCTCCTGGGGCAGGGGAAGAAAGGAGACATACCTAACCCAGAGGGGAGGTCTGGTTTCTGGATTTTTAGAGCTTGAGACAAACTTGTTCCTCCACAGGAGCCATGGTTGTGGAACCTGGAATTGTGCTGGGAAAATTACCCACATCAGGTGAATGGCAGTGGGTGAGGCTGGGGCTTAGTTCCTGTGGCCACAGGAACAAGAGTCAACCCTGGCTTGGGTGATGAGGTCTCCCTTCTAGCTGTCTGGGTGGTGAATCCTCACCCCTCCTAACTACCTGGGTGAGGAGGCTCCACCCCTCCGCACCTCCCTGTTTCTTCTTCTCTCTTGGATATGAGACACCTTTCTTCTCCGACCTTTTTAGACCCTGTTACTCCCAACTCTATTTTTCACTAGTATGGAATAAAGAGGGGCCAGGAGTGAGGAAACTCAGAGTAACAGTTACTACAAAACCCACTCCTCTGCATTACGTCCAGGGACAGGAAGCTCCTGCCTTGCTCACTTACTGGGATTCAGATGTCCAGGTTTTGAACAACCTGGGAGGAACCTGAAATATGTTTCTGCCAGATAGGAATATCCAAGGCTCACAGCTAATCTTGTTCCACCCTGCCATAGATACTGAATCCAGCCCTGTATTGGTGGTATCTCTTGGAGCTGAGTTTCTACATTTCACTGCTAATCACGCTGCCCTTTGATGTCAAACGCAAGGTGAGGACAGCTGAAGGAACTGGATACCATGAGGGACATGTGACCCAGTGGCTGGACAGGGAGATGGTGTGGGTCAGGGTAGTATCAATCCCATGCTCTGAGGTCTCCCTGGAGCCTCTGGCATGAGGCATGAAATCCAGAGGCTCCACTGACCCCCCGAGAGGGTGGTTCCCCTGAGGCCACCAAGGCTTAACTCAGTGGTGGTCTGCTGTCTTCTGCAGGACTTCAAGGAGCAGGTGGCACATCACTTCGTGACTGTTGGGTTGATGGGCTTCTCCTACAGCTCCAACCTGCTGCGTATTGGTGCTCTGGTACTGCTGTTACATGACTGCTCTGACTACCTTCTGGAGGTGGGCCTGTCCCTCCCAACTCCCCTGCCCTGCCTTGACATGATAGCCTACCTAAGTGATGAGGCCATGCCCCTACTAGACTATCTATGTGATGAGACTTTGCCCTTCCTGTTTTTCTGGGTCATATGACATGAGACCTGAACCCTCATTCTGTTTGAGTGATAAGTCTCATCCTTCCTTAGCTGCCTGGGTAATGAGGGCCCACCACCTCTAACCAGCCTGGGATGTGAGTCCCCATCCCCATTCAGTTTCTCTGTTGAAGGAGTGAGGTTCCACCATTCCCAAAGGCCTCAGGATATGAAACTCTACTTCTTTCTGAATCTTTTGGATGTGACACCTGGCCTTTCCTCACCTCCTGAGTCATGAAGCCCTTCTCATTCAACCTCCTTGGGATTTGAGCTAAGCCTCCCTTTGTCTTTCTAGGATATGAGACCACACTCCTCCTTGCCTGCCTGGAACATGAGATCCTGCCTCTCTCTGACTCCTTTGGGTGTGATACCTGGCACTCTCAACCTTTCTGGGATATGGCGCCCTGCATCTCAGTCACTAGGAGATGAAATCAATTCTTTCTCTTTTCCTTCTTCTACCCTCCCTGCTTTCTTCCATCCTTCTCCCTCCCTCTCTTTCTTCTTGTTCTTTGTCTTTTTAGACAGTTCTGGAGACAAGGCCTCACCCCAGTTCACATGGCTCTACCCATAGCTCTTTGTTCCCGAGAAGAAGGTTCTCCCCTGTACCCCAACCTGGTCTGCCACTTCCCAAGGGTCCCTGGTCCTGAGGCTGTTTCTCTCTACTGCTCTCCCTAGGCCTGTAAAATGTTCAACTACACACACTTTCGGCGAATGTGCGACTTTCTCTTCATCACCTTCTCCTTAGTCTTCTTCTACACCCGCCTGATACTCCTTCCTACCCAGTGAGTCCTGGGGTTTAGAGTGGGTGGGTGTATCCAGGATTCTGGCTAGCCTCATCCTTGTTTCCCTGCTTTGCCCCAGGGAACTGGAGAGGTTGTCTGGGATTCTCCCATAAACAGGGAAGGGTGTGCTTGGGCTGTGTCACTTCCTAATGTGCCCTTGAAACTGGAAGTGGGAAGAGGATGGTGTCAGGAGTGTCCACTCATTGAAGATGTTGTCTAGCAAATATCTGTCATGCTTCTGGTGGGGACATAGTAGGATAAGCACTGCAGATGCCTTCCCTCTGAGAACTGAGCTGATTGGTATATGTGTAGGAACAGGTAGATGAGGCAAACAAGCAGTATAGGGCATGGGATCATGATTTTGCAAAGGGAAAATAAAGTTAGGAAGTGCAAGAAGTGCTGTGTAGGTAGTTAGTATCCGATGGGTATCCAGGGACTCCTCACTGGTGGCAGTTGCATAGTAAGAAGGCAGAGGGGTGGGAGAACTATGTGGATTATAGAGGAAGAGTCAGGCAGATGGAGCAGCATGTGCAAAGCTCCCATGGCTAAACTGTACCCCAAATGTTGGAAGAACAGCAAGGAGTTCATGGGCTGGAATAGAGCTCCTGAAGCAGATAGAAGAGGTGAACATAAGTTGGTACCAAGGCAAACCATACAAGGCCTAATGGAACGCAGGGAGGACTCGAGCTCTCACTGAGTGGAGATGGAACCATGGAGAATAGGAGAGGAACTGTGAGCACAAAAAGAACTGGGTCTTGACTGAATTGCTCATTGCTACGTCCTGGTGGCAGGGACAAAGAAACCATAGGGCAGGTGTGAGAAGTGGGTGGGCTCAAGAAGATGCCACCAGGGCTAGGAGAAGCTTCGTGAGGCATTTAGGAGCCCAGCTGTTCTATGCTGGTCTTCATGGGCCCACAGTTCCCAGGAGACAAAGGGGAAAGCAGATGGCATGTTGGGCTGGGTTTGTAAGAGAGGGATGAAGGCAGGAGTTGCCAACCCATTCAGGAGGGAGTTTTCAGCCAAGAGCCTGGACAGTGTCACCTGGGGGTGAGGTATGGATGGAGACCCATGTCCAGGGCACCCTAATGTTTGTAGGTTACTGGAGGAGCAGCTATGAAAATGCAGAGGAAGTGGGTTGAGGTGCAGCTCAAGGTAGAGGATTTGCCTAGTATCTGTGCGGCCCTGAATTCCAGAGAAAGTGAGAGGCAGAGGGAGAAGAAAGGGGAGAGAGGGAGGGAAAAGGCAGGAAGAGGAGGCAAAGGAGAAGTTAAAAACATACACATGGGGGACCGAGTGTGGGGATGTTGAAGGTGGAAGTAGCCAGGCTAAAAACAAATTGAGTGATAGGTTTGAATTTTCTTTTCTTTTCTTTTCTTTTTTTTTTTTTTTTTTTTTTTTTTTTTTTTTTTTTGGTCTTCTTTTTTTTTGAGAGGTAATGTTTCACTCTAGTCCAAGCTGACCTGGAATTCACTATGTAGACTCAGGGTGGCCTCAAACTCACGGTAATGCTCCTACCTCTGCCTCCCAAGTACTGGGATTAAAGGCATGTGTCACCATGTGTGGCTGAATTTTCTTTCTTGAACTTCAAATAACTGCAGGAGTCCTCTGGACCTTGCAAGTTGAGGATGTGGCCAGTGTTGGATCAGGACATTGGGTAAGAAGCTGGAGATGTAGTTATTATGGTTTCAGAACACTGCTTCTGACTGGCTTCTGGTTGCTTTGAGATGAGCAGGCAGGCTGCAGGTCACCTGTGAAGAGCTGCTTTAGGTCAGACAAGAGATCATAAAAAAAAATCCAAAAGGGTTATCAGATACTAGGCAGTCTCTTGGGGTTCATGTTCCAGAAAGGCCAGCTGACAAGTGTGTGTTCTGCTGACTTAGTATAAAGAGATTAAAAGGTGGGTTTACTATCCATTTGAAGAGCATAGATACCTGAGAAACACTGGGGATCCATAGAAGATTCTGTGGCATGGAAAGTCATGCAAGTTTGAGGTTCCTAGGATGGGAACTATAGTGGCTGGTGGAAACTCCGTCATCCCTCCCACTTTAGGGTCATCTACTCCACGATGTTTGACTCCATCAAGAACTCAAGCCCCTTCTTTGGCTACTACTACTTCAACACATTACTGGTGGTGCTGCAGCTGTTGCATGTGTACTGGTTCTGCCTTATCCTGCGCATGCTGTACACTTTCCTGAGGAAGGGTCAGGTACTGGGCTGGCTGGGGTTAGCTGCACAGTGTGGTCTTCAGGGCCCACAGCCCCACCCCAGTCCTTCTTCCTGCTCCAAGCTGCACCCCATTTCTTTTTCCACAGATGGCAAAGGACATTCGCAGTGATGTGGAGGAAACTGACTCAGGCGACAATGAGGCAGCACCAGAAAGGCCACAGCTGAAGAACGGGGTGGCTCTAAGGCTTGGCGCAATTGCCACTGATGGCCCTCGGAACCGGGCAGCTGGGCACCTGGTGAATGGGCACGCCCAGGCCACATAGCCAGATGAGGACTGGCTGTGAGGGGATGCCCCCAGTGCTGCCATGGATATCTGTGGGTGTCTGGGCTGGTGACCCCTGAGCCAGCTCTGTGGAGACAGGGAGGCCACATCCTAGGATGGGCAGAGGGTTGATGATCTGTCTCTAGCCTTTCTCTGCTCATCCTTCTTCATACCCCATCCCTCTGGGCATCTGGACAGAGCCTAGAGAGCAACAGGACTCTACAGCTGACCAGAAAGAGGAGTCCTGGCTTAGAGGTTCAGAGAAACTAAAACAGAGCAGAATTTTCTACCTGAGAGCATGGATCTTTACGATAATGCCTCCTCCTTCCCCAGATATCTGTTAAGAACTGGGATACATTTACTTATACACCCCACTGACTGATACTCACTACCACCTCAACAGTATCAAGGTGTGGATATCTGTCCCCCACCCAAGTCAGCTCCCTTAGGCAAGTCACTTCCTTTTGCTGCATAACAGCCCTGCACCAGAGGCTGGCAGACCTGGCTTACAGGAAAGAAGTTATTAGGTTCTGAAAGGGTAATTCCTTTGTCTGAGGTCACAGAGTAGTAAAGGTCTGAGCTTGAGGGGGAGAAGAGAAGCCCTTGCCTGTTCCTGTTGCTCTTGCTCAAAGCCATGTGCAACCCATGCTTGGGAGCCCTTTTAGACTCTTAGGACAGTGAAAAAAAAAACAAGTGAGAGACCCATATTTCCCAAGAGTTGGTGTGAGGTCATCATTTTTTCAGGAGCATCACAGGAAAGGGGTCCCCCTCTAAGATGGAAACTGAGGCTAAAAAGCCAGTGTCACCCCAGAAATCCGAGCCACAGATTCTATATATTGACAGACCATGACACACTAAGAGGACCATGCAAGAGCTTTTGAGTGTCATGGAAGAGAGAGAAGTAGAGGCAGCAGGGGGCAGATGATAATCACGGGGGATCATCAGAAAGAAAATGCTTTGGAGACACAGAACAGAGCGTGGCATGGTGACTCATTCATCACCTCAGGGAGGCAGAGGCAGGAGAATCATGAGTACTGAGATAGCCTGAACGACATATAAAGACTGTCTCAAAATAGCCATAAGAAGGAGGGAACAAATTACTCAGAAAAGAAAAAAATGTGGACAAAATCTGAGAGGAGAAATAGCCAAGAGATGGAGTAGCAAGTGAAGAAAGAATATCAGGATTGCAAGTAGAGGGGGACATCTTCTAGCGGAGAGGGCAGAGAAGAGCAGAAACAATGTGTAATGCTTAATCTCTAGATGTAAACTTGGCATGATTTCGAATCACCATGGAAACAAATTCTTGGCATGTCTGTTAGGGATTTTCTAGATTAACACCAATCCTAATTGGAAGGCACCATTCCATGGGCTGGAATGCTGGACTGAATAAAAGGGAGAGCACTGGCTGAGCAGTAGTGTTTATTACTCTAGGTTCCTCACTGTCCTGAAAATGACCAGCTCCTGCCACTGTGCTTTCTCTGCCATTGTTGGCTTTCCCTTGAAACTGCAAGCTGAAAATAAGCCCTTTTCTTTCCATAAGCTGCTTCTGGTCATATATTTTGTCCCACCAATGAGAAAGTAACTGATTATCTATGGAGAGAAATAAGGGGAAGGGAACAGAAGGTAAGGAGTGCATGCAGAGAACATGCTTAGAGACACAGGAAAGGGAAGCCAGGGCAACAAGAGAAGAAAGGACAGAAGGAAAAGGAAGGGAAGGAGAGAAAAAGGAAGAAAGGCAGGTCTGGGGGATAGCTTAAAGTGCCTGCTACACAAGCACAAGGACCTGAGCTTGGATTCCCAGGACCCACATAGAAGCAGGATGTGCTGTCATGTGCCTATAATCCTGGTGCTGGGGAAGTGGAGACAGGAGAATCCCTGGAACTTAGGCAAGTCTGGCCAAATTGGCAACCTCCAGATTCAGCAGCAGATCATGTCTTTAAAAAAATGGAGAACAATTGAGGAAGACACCTGATATCTACCTCTGGCCTCTCTACACATATGTACCCATGTGCGTGTACACACACACACACACACTTGAAAATATGCCTGCCCACAACATAAAAATAAAAAAAAGAAAGGTCTCAGATAGTGAAGGGATGGGAAAGCCTGCAAGAGAAGAGAAAGACGAGGCATATGATGAAGGAAAGGGAACATTGTAGGGAAAACACACATCAGAGGTAGAAGCCTGAAAAAAAACAAACTCAAGAAGTGATGAGAGCCAGATGTGGGGGTGCTAACCTAAAATTTCAGCATCCAGGAATCTGGAGCTGGATAATTACATGTTCAAGGTCACCCAGGTAGGAGAACAAAAACACAGAGTGAGTGTGAATAGAAATGTGGTACATAGTCACAATGGAATCTTATGCTGTTGTAAAGAAAAATGAAATCAGGACATTTGCAGGAAAAAGATGGAACTGGAAATTATTGTGTAAAATAAGCCTGACAAAGAAAGACAAGTATTTCATGTTCTCTCTCTCTGTCTCCTCCACCCCCACCCCACGTGCTCGCTCTCTCTCTCTCTCTCTCTCTCTCTCTCTCTCGTTTGAGCCAGAGTCTCACTCCAGCCCAGACTGACTTGGAACTCTGTAGCTCCAGGCTGGCCTCAAATTCACAGTGATCCTCCTACCTCAGGCTTACAAGTGCTGGGATTAAAGGTGTGTGCCACCAAGCCTGGCTCTCTCACTTTTTGGTTTGTGTATGGATGCATGTTTGTATGCAGATGGGTATATGTGTGTGGGTATATGTGTGTGGGCATGCTCATAAAATGTATTTGGATACCAAAGGTTGACATTGCATCATCTTCAGTCATTCTTCACCCTATTTTTTGAGACAAAGTAACTTATTGAACCTGGAACTTATTAATTAAGATAGTGGAGCTAGCCAGTGTGGCCCATGGATCTTCCTGTCTGTTTCCCCAGCACTGGGTATGCTACTGAGCCCAGATTTTATGTGAGTAGTAGAAATCCAAACACATGTCTTCATGACTGAGTGGTAAACGCTACCCACTGTGCCACCTTTCCATCCCCATGCATGTGTTCTCTTTTATGTAAAGCTTAGGTTTAAAATTATATATATATATATATATATATATATATATATATATATGTTTGGGGTGTTATGAAACTAGAAAGGGGTTCCTAATCAAGGAGGAAGAAATTTTATGGAAGTGACAAAAGGAAAGGTAAAGGAATATATGTGATATGAAAACAGGAGAAAAGCAACTGAGGGAAGAGAACCAGTCTGAGGAGAGCAGTGAGCACAGGAGAGAGCAGTGGGGGAAAAGAACAGGTAAGAGCAAAGCATAATGTAAATGTATAAAGATTCCATAATGAAGTCCATTACTTTGTATGCTAACTTATAAAAATCTTTAGAACCAGTAAGACTACAAGGAACATGCTTGACCTCATTAATAATCAGGAAAATGTAAAGCAATACTTTGTGTGATTTAAGTATAAGGGTAACACTGGATCCATAGAATGAATTTGGTAGCATTCCTTCTCTTTTGATTTCATGAAATAATTTGGGGAGCAATGTGTTTGCTCTTTTAAAAGTTAGTAGAACTCAATAGTGAATCTACTTGGTCCTGCATTTTACTTTGGGGAAAAGTTCTTTAATACTGATTCAACTTTATTATTTGTAGTAGTTTGATGTCCCCCATAGACTCAGGTGTTATTAAAATTGAATTTGCAGCTTCTGCTTCTAGCAAGCAGACTCCTGCTACAAGGGCTGGGGTGTTACTAGGGATGGATCTGAATTCCAGAATAAGAGACATGCAGAAAGCTCTGCCAAGGTCCCTGCTGTTGCTTTTGGTTTTGTGCTTGTTTGTGGTAATGGCTTTTTTCTCTATGTGAAAGGAAACTAGCTTTTCCCACCATTATTAACTTCTCCTAGATCTGTAAGCTTGAAATAAACACTGTTCCTCCCATAAACTGTGTCTTGTTTGTTTCACATCCCAACAATGTGAAGCTGTCTACCACATTATTTTTCATGAATCTGTTTAAGTTGTCGGTATCTCCTTGATTTCATTGTAGCAAGTCATGTGTGTCTAGGAATTGGTCCATTTCTTCTAGTATTTTCAATTATTGTGGAGTATAAGTTTTCAAAGCACCCCCAAATACTTCTCTGTGTTTCATCGAAATCTGTAGTAACCTCCCCTTTTTTCTGTCTAATTTTATTAATTTGGATCTTCTCTATCTTTTGGTTAGGTTGTTTGGTATATGATTTTTTTTCATTTCTATGACAAAATAACAAAAACAGCTTAAGGAAGAAAGGATTTATTTTGAGGATATAGTCATGTCAGCAGGAGCATGAGGCAGCTGGTCACATTACATCTGCAGCCAGGAAGCAGAGAGATGAATATTTGTGCTCAGGTATAATTTTCCCTTTTTACTCAGTCTAGGACCTCAGCCCATAAAATGGTGCCAACCCACATTTAAGGTGGACCTTCCCAATTCTTTTAAATTACTTAGAAACTGCCTCACAGGTGTGCATAGAGGTTTGTATTCTAGGTGTTTAAAATCAACATTAATTACCATAAGTGTACACCTTGTCAAGTTGATACTCAAACATATCACTTTTTTTAATTTAAAAACTTTATTGATAAAAGTTACATAACCCCCTCCCAGCAATCTCATTTGTTCCCCTCCCACACCCCCTGCACAGAATCCTTACTTCTTTTCAGTTATTCCTATTATATTTTGATATCTATTTTTGTCCTCCACAATCATGACAGGATGTTGATGGGTCCAATATTATACAAGACTTGTGCAGTTAGCAGCCACTGTGAGGTCAGGGATATAGACCACTGTGTGACTGGAAGACAGTGTTACAAAGCACTCCTCCCCATCCTCTGGCTCTTACTTTTTCCTGCAACCTCTTCCTCAATAGTCCCTGAGCCTTGGAGGGTGTGATAGAGATGTCTCATGAAGTGCTGAACACTCAATGGTCACTTCTGAACTTGATGAGTCTTGAGTCTCCCAAATATTCTTTATCATCTAAAAAAAGAAACTTCTGTATCAAAAGTGAGAGTAGGGCTGGGGAGACAGCCATGCAGTTAAGGCACTTGACTGTGAAGTCTAAGGACCCAGGTTTGATTTCTCAGTACCCATGTAAAGCCAGATGTACAAAGGGGTGTGTGCACCTGCAGTTCATTTTCAGTGTCACTATGCCCTAACACACCCATTTTCTCTCTGTCTCTCTTTGCATGCAAATAAATAAATAAAAATATATTTGAAAAATGAGTACATGGGCTGGAGAGATAGCTTAGCAGTTAAGGCTCTTGCCTGTGAAACCTAAGGACCCAGGTTTGATTCCCCAGTACCAACATAAGCCAGATCACAAGGTGGCCCATGTGTCCGGAGTTAGTTTGCATTGGCTAGAGGCTCTGGTGTGTCCATTCTCTCTTTCTGACTCTCTCTCTCTCACACTTGCAAATAAATAAATATATTTAAAAGGTGAGAGTAGCACTAATATATGGCCATAAGCATAACTAGATAGAGGAAAATTTGGTGGGCACAACTTACCCCAACTTATGGCATATCTTTTTTAATACCAAAGTATATTGGAATAGTTATGCAATATGTAACTCATACATCAAGCCTCTGGAATATATAATAAAATTTAATAGTAACAACATTGACAACTCTACTGGCACTATTTATACTATTTATGTGCTTGTTTAGAGTCTTTTAGATAAGCTCACACCTAAATTTTAGTTTACTGTTCCTTTGCTTTTAACCTTTTTTTCTTTTTAATTTTTTTTTGATTTTTTTCTATTAGTCATGTACATACTCAGTGTATAAACAGCACATGTTGGTACCATCCTTACCCTTATCCCTGCCCCCGCCCCGCTTCGAAGGGACCCTCCTCATTAGGGATGCCAGTTATCCCCATGTGGATTGTGGGTCATGCATTGTGGGGATAGCCATCAGTTATGGGGAAGAGGCAACATCTCAGTGCATAATGTCCCAACTTGTGGCTCTGATAATCTTTCTGCCCACTGTTCTGTGAATTTCCCTGAGCCAAAACATATCACCTTTAAGCCATAACTTTCTGCTCCTTAACTCCATAGGCTCATGGCCATTTTAACATGTAGAATTTATTCACCCCAACTTCAAAAGTTCTCATAGTCCTTAATAGTCGCAACACTATTCAATAGTGCAAGTATAATCTCTTCTAAGAATCATCTAGTCCCCTAAGTGTGAGCCCCTATACAGAAGAACTTACAAGGCTATGGAGATGGTTCTGTGGGTAAGAGCACTTATTGCACAAGTATGAGGACCTGAGTTTGATCCTCAGCACTGATGTAAAAAAGCTGGGTATAGGTATGCATGCCTGTAACCCCAGTCTTGAGAAGAGACAGGAGAAATGTTGGCTCTTGTCAGACAGACTGATAAAAATTGGCAGCTCCAGATTCAGTGACACTCCATTTTAAGAAAACAATGTGGAAGAGCAACAGATGAGCATACATACTGTGGTAGTTTGAATGTATGTCCCCCAATGAACTCAGGAGTTTTATTAAAGCTTGCAACTTGGATTTCTGGCCAACTAGCTGGAAGAGGTGTCACTGGGAGCAGATCCTGGGATCCATCCTAAAGGTATATTGGGGGCAGATCTGATTTCCAACCTAAAGATATGAAGAGTGCTTAAGTGCCTGGGTGCTCTGCTGTTTGAGAGCTGGTTTTTGTTCTTGCTTGTGGTGTTGGTGGTGGTTTTTCTGTCTGCTTGGGTCTGTGAAAGGAGGCCAACCTCTTTTGCCATTATGTAATTTCCACTGGATTTGTAAGCTTCAAATAAATCCCTTTCTCTCATAAACTGTGTCTGGTTTGGAAGTTTACCCCAGCAGCATGAAGCTGACTACAACAGAAATTGGCACCAGAGTGGTGTTGCTTGATGAATCTGACCATGTGGATTTTGATCTTTTGGAACTTTTGTGCTGGAGGAATTGTACAGAACTCGGTACTTGCAACTGGAGATTCCTTTCAGAGTAGCAAGTCAAGTTTTATGGACTTTTCTGATGAGAGTTTGAAAATGCCAAATGAAAAGAGAATTGTATTTGGAGGCTTTGCTTAAGAACTCTCAAAGAAATACAGAGAATTTTGTTGGAACTGTGCTGTAGGCATGAAGGCTGACTGCATTCTGCTGCCCATGTCCAGAGTTTGATCAAGGTTGAATTTGAAAGTAATGATGTACTTGGCAGAGGATACAGAACTGGAAGATTTAAGATTTAAAGTTGGAAAAATTCAAACAAGTTTAAAATACTGGTACTGAGTCTGGTTGCTAAAGCTGCTATTGTTAAGGAAATATTCCCATGATTAAGGATAACCAAACTGCTTTACAATGAAACAGTGGAAAGAATGCTAGAGGTGATTCCATTCCAGAAAGACTAAATGGTAGAAATGTAAACTCTTTTGTAAGGAAGGAATCTGCTCTTCATGGTCATGTTTTGTCCCTGAAGTAACAACAGGTCCTGCATACCTGGTATTGGTTTTTGAAGCCTGAAAAATTCATGGAGTGGGTCATGAAGTACACATGGTTCCAGGAGCTGCTGCTGAGTTGTGACATATGAGGCAGGGTGTGATTACCCTGATACAGAGACCATTGAAGCCATCGGAAGATGGACCATGGTTTGCATAGAGACCCAAAGATATTTAGGATATATCAGGACTGTGCAAGGGCTGCCATGGAGTGCCATTGGCTCAGGATGGAAGTTTTCCCTGGCTATTCAGCCCAGCTGGAGGGGAGGACTTGGAAAATCCACAGACTGTAGGATGTTGGATTTAAACTGCAGGTGTTTGATGCTTGTCTAATGATTGTTGAATCTGCATCAGTCCAGTCTCTCCTTGTTATGCCTTATAGCAATGGGAATGTTTACTCTGTGCTGTTATATGTTGGAAGTATATAACTTGTTTTGTTTTGTTTTCAACACTCACAGTTAAGAGACAGTTGTTTTTTAAAATATTTTATTTCTTTATTTGAGAGAGAGAGAGAGAGAATGGGTGTGCCAGGGCCTCCAGCCACTGCAAATGAACTCCAGATGCATGCACCACCTTGTGCATCTGGCTTATGTAGGACCTGGGGAATTGAACTGGGGTCCTTTGGCTTTGCAGGCAAACGCCTTAACCACTAAGCAATCTTCCAGCCCAAACTCAGGAGTTTTATTAAAGATTGTAATTTGGATTTTCAGCCTCCAGGCTGAAAGAGGTGTCATTGGAAGTAGATGGTGGGCTCCAGCCCAAAGGTGTGTTGAGGCCAGATCTTATTTCCAGCCTGAAAGTATGCAGAGTGCTTGAGCTTTGCCTGGGTTCCCTGCTGTTTGGCAGCCAGTTTTTGCTCTTGCTTGTGGTTCTGGTGGTGGTTTTTCTCTGCTTGGATTTGTGAAAGGGGGTCAGCCTCTTTTGTCATTATGGGAACTTTCCCTGCATCTGTATGAGTCAGGTAAATCCCTTCCTCCCATAAACTGTGTCTGGCTTGGAAGTTCATCCCAGCAGCATGAGCTGACTACAATGCATGCTTTCCTCTGTCCTACACATGTGTGTACACAGAGTAAACACTGTCATTACAAAAGGAGGAAATCGTGGCTTACAAGAAAAGACCAAAACCCCATAGGGAAAGCACCAAATCCTGCAACTCCAAGTCCAGCTTCTAAGGGCTTATGATAAAATCACTCAGGCTCCAAAGGGCTTGAGTAACCCCCACTTTCCAGTTTTGCCACCTCTAGCATGCACAGCCTCTCTCTTGGGCCAGTTCTACTCCATGCATGCTCCTTTCCTTGGCAGAGATCCCATGGTGCTTGTATTTCTGAAATACGGGGATCTCCACTACAGCTTAGGCTTAATCTTCACAACTTCATACAATGGCCTCTTAAGGACAGTTTGCAGGGAATTCAACCCTGCCACACAGCTCTGAAACTATGGCACAAGAATCTTTCTCCCCTCAATCTTGTATCTTTCATGCCTGTGAAACCAGTACCATGTGGATAACACTATGAAAATCTGCAGCCAGTTTGGGATGAAGTCTGGACCCCTTGCACCACACATGAATTGGACTTGGTGCTGACTTGTGTGTACTGACCTATAGTTTCTGGGGGAAATGGTTCTCTTTGTGATTTTAAGCAGGCAATGCCTTAGTGTCATTCTCAGACTTTCTCCTTTTAAGTGGGTTTGCATTTTCATAGTTTCCATGTGTGAAGTCTTGCCCCAAACTTTTCTATTTTCCCAGTGTAGACCCAAAGGTTTCCCTTTAATGGTGCCGGTGTCTTTAAAAATTAAACCTGTGTTCTCAACACCTACCTTTAAACTCTTTTCGTTGCCAAATGGCACATTTTTCCTATCCTTTTACCTTATTAAACACTATCATTCAGTAACCATTCTACCTTGTCCTGACATTTCCTATGCCAAACAAATTGTTTCATTACTTTTGAATTCATCTTCACTCAAGTTCTCAGGACATGGGAAGTATGCAGCCAGACTCTTTGCAAGAATATAACACAGTTCTCTATAAAGTCCTTATTCTTCTCTGAAGCTTCATGAGCTACCCTCCACTGTACACATTTCTCTTGAGAATTTCTTTGATATTCTGGTCTTTTGAACCTCCACCAAGATGGTCCATTAAGATCTGAAGATAAGGACTGGAGAGATGACTTAGTCACTAAGGCACTTGCCTGTGAAGCTTAAGGACCCAAGTTCAATTCCCCAGTACCCATGTAAGCCAGATGCACAAGGTGGCATATGTGTCTGGAGTTCATTTGCAGTGGCTAGAGGCCCTGGCGTGCCTATTCCCCCTCTATAAATGCCTCTCTCTCTCTCTCTCTCTCTCTCTCCCCAATAAATACATAAGCAAAATATTTTTCAAAAAAGATCTGAGGAGAACATTTGAGGGCTATTCTATCTCAAATTTCCAAACTCCACCACATTCTTCCCACAAACCTTCCCAAAGTCTCAAGAGCCACATGTCAGGTTTATCACAACAGCTCCACTTTTCAGTAGCAATTTTCTGTATTACATTTTTTGTTGCTTTGACAAAATACCCAACCTAAACGATTTAAGGAAGGGATAGTTTGTTTTGACTTAATGTTTGAAGCTATAGTTCCACATGGTGGAGGAGGCATGGTGGCAGAAGCATGAAGCAGTTGGTCATATTTCATGTACAGTCAGGAACCAGAGAGATGAATGCTGACTCTCAGTGCACTTTCTCCTTTTTATTCAGTTTTTGGATCCCAGCTTATGGAATTTAGGAATTCCATTGAGTCTCTAATCACTCCTTTACATCTATCTATGCAATTCTAGATCCAGTCAACAGACAATATTAACATTACATTGACTAGGGGCTTGTCAGTGTTATTTTTTTCCCCAAGAATCAGTTCTATTTTGCATATTGTTCTTTTAGTTTCCATCTATTAATTTTTATCCCAGTTTTCATTATTTATTTCTGTCTACTGAGTTTGCATTTGTATTATCTTGATTTCCTAGGAACATGAGGTACATCATTAAGTCAAGTTTTGAAATATTTATGATTGTTTTGCAGTGTTGGGAAATCAAAATCTTCATGACTTTTAAAACAGAAAGCATTCATAGTTATAAAAGTTTCTCTTTGGATTTTCTTAGCTGTATCACATAGATTGTGATAAGTTGTGCTTTCATTTTCATTTGTTCTAGGAACATTTTAGCTTCCTTCCTGATTTCTTCAGTGGCCCATGGGCTATTCAAGAGTGTGGTCTACTGAAAATAATGTGTATTTTGTTGGTGTAATATCATGTAGCTCTCTGTTAAATCCATCTGATAAATATTTAGTTTAACTTGAAGGTTTCCTTGTTTTTTATTTGTGTGTGTGTGTGTGTGTCCAGATGAGCATGCCCGGTGCATACAGGTACGGAGGCCAGAGGAAGATATCAGATGTCCACTTGATTTTCATTTTGGATGACCTATCTGGAGATAAGGGTACTGAAATTACCCACTATTATTATATCAGGACTTATCAGACCTTTTAATGTCTCTTTTATGAAATTGGGATTCCCCAACAATTGGTACATATACTTACAGTTCTGAAATCTTTTTTAAAGAAAATATTGGCCAGTCGTGGTGGTGCACACCTTTAATCCCAGCACTCAGGAGGCAGAGGTAGGCAGGATTGTCATGAGTTTGAGCCCACACTGAGACTACATAGTGAATTCCAGGTCAACCTGAGCTAGAGTGAGACCCTACTCAAAAAAACATATAGGGCTGGAGAGATGGCTTAGCAGTTAAGCGCTTGCCTGTGAAGCCTAAGGACCCCGGTTCAAGGCTCAGTTCTCCAGGACCCACGTTAGCCAGATGCACAAGGGGGCGCACGCATCTGGAGTTCGTTTACAGAGGCTGGAAGCTCTGGCGCGCCCATCCTCTCTCTCTCTCTCTCTCTCTCTCTCTCTCTATCTTTCTCTCTCTCTCTCTTTCTCTCTCTCTCTCTGCCTCCTTCTCTCTGTCGCTCTCAAATAAATAAACAAATTAAAAAAAAAACAAATATATGTGTATATATATACATTGTAATTATTTATTTATTTTTAAGGGTGGCAGAGAATGTGTGTACTAGGGCCTCTAGCCACTGCAAATAAACTGCAGATGCATGAAGCACTTTGTGCATCTGGTTTATGTGGGTACTAGGATATTGGGCCTGGGTTGTTAGGCATTGCAGGCAAGTGCCTTAACCACTGAGAAATATTTTCAGCCCTTACCCCCACCCTTTCTGTGAAATCCTTTTGATGAATTGTTTTCTTTATTAATATGTGTGGCTTTGTTTTCTGAATAATTTTGGATTGAAGTCTACTTTATCAGATATCATAATAATTATGCCTGCTTGTTTTCAGTTCTTATGTGTTTGGTATGTTGTCTTCCATCCTTTGGCTATAAATCTGTGTGTTTCTTTAATAATCAGGTGTGTTTCTTGAACACAGCAGATTGCTGGATCTAGTTTTTTAATGCAGTCAGCCAATCTGCATTTCTTTACTGGTGAGTTGAGACTACTTGCACTTAAGATTATTATCTACAGATGTTTACTAGTATCTGTAATATAGTTGGCATTTTATTGGTGTGGTTGGGTTATTGTTTGTTCCTTACTTTCCCTCTATTAGTATCAGGGATTGACTGTTTTATTGAGTTTGATATTATGGATCCTTTTATAGCTCTCTTGAGAGCTTGTTTAGAGGTTCTAGCAGTTGAGCACAGCTACTCATACACCTTTGAATACTGGTCCCTTTCTATTCAGGGAAGGTCATCCTCTTCCATCCAGTGCACTGCTTCAGGAGGGATGCACATAGATCAGTGAGGGAGGAAGGGGACACTCACCTAGCCAGCCAGATAGCCAAATCAACTCTGATCATCAATGGGGTGACAGATGCCACAGCCAAATCACCCTCATACCCATAGCTCTCCTTTGTTCAGCTATTCTGCTCATGAAATATGTTCTTTCCTGAGCTCTCATGACTGACTATCTTCCTTCTCTGATGATCATATTTCCCTAAAAATTTTCCACAATGCTGGCATCATGGTCACAAACTGCCTTGCTATGACATGTCAATTTCTCTGTCAAATTTAAAATATAACTTTTTTGGATATATTGATCTTAGTTTCCAGTTACTTACTTTTGAAGCTTAAAGTATATTATTTCATGCTTTTCTAGCTTTGGGGGCTGCAGACAAGATACCTGATGTTATTCTGATGTTTCTACCTTTGTACCAAGTTGATATTTTTGCCTTATAGCTTCTAATTTTAATTTTGATATTTTTTCTTTTGTATGCTTGATAGCTTATGTATAATGTCATGGGGTGGTTCTTCTCTCACCTGTAGTTAATTTGTGGTTCTGAATCTCTCATTTTTAAATGTCTATTTCTTTTTCTAGATTTTGAGAGATTTTCTCCTACAACACCATTGAGTGGAATCTTTATGCCTTTAGTGTTTATTTCAGCTTTTGTTTATTCTGTAGATTTTTAGGTTTGGTCTCTTGATGATATCCCAGAGTTTTTGAACAGCATGGTCATATTTGTTTTTTTCTTAGTGATAATTATAGGCAGTATTTTGTAAATCTTGTCCTCCCTAACAATCTTTCCTCTGTTTGGTTAGTGCTTTTCCTTGTGTTTCGTATTTGATGTATTATGTTTTTCATGTCCAACATTTATATCTTGTTCTCAAGGTCCCAATTTCCTTGCAAAATTTTTCTTCCATATTTTTAAACCACATTGCTAATTTTCTTCTCAGTTCTGCTGACTTTTTGCTGACTTTCCTTCCAGATTCCTGATTGAATTAATCTACTTGTCAGTGTTGTCTTTCAGGCTATCAATCATTTTTACCAGAAAAAAAAATGAAAATTGTCATCTGAAATTTTACATAGTTTAGTATATATAGTCCAACACTTAAAAGAGTTAAGATCTTTGGGAAGAATTAGGTTTCCTTGCATTTTCATGATTTTTATATTTGTGGGTTGTGATTTGCAAATCTGTTAATTTGGGTATGTGATGGGGTAGTCTCTTTACTATGCTACCTATTATTGAAGGGTCAGTCTCCAGTATCATGCAGCAATTGGAAGGCAAAGTTCTATAATATGAAACCACTCAAAAGTTTGAAAAACACTTAAAATCAACTACATCCTACTGATACATGTTCGATTACAATATGACTGAAAGTACAAGACTATTGTAGAATGTGGAATGATGTCAGAAATTATTTAGGGAAGTGTGAAAGTAGTAAATGCATGAAATGGGAAAAGAGCAAGACATTAGAAAAAAGAAATAAAAAACTCCCCAAAGGTAAAAAAGTCAAAAAAATTAGATAAATGTAAGGAAGAGAATAAAAATAAAAACATATTATGGGAAAGAACTCAAGTAGGTAAAATCAAAACACTACTAAAGGTAGAGTGGGGGAAATGGAGGAATCATAAAGAGCAAAAAGAAAAGAAGAAAGTAAAGAAAAGAAAATATTTTGACCAAAAACAGAAAAAAAATCCATGATTAAAATTTGATGAATGTGTGAACTAATAAAAATATAAAAGAATTAAATAAAGTAAAAATTCCCGATAAACACATAAAGAAAAAAAAATCACAAGGTACTGTGGCATTGGAGAAACTTCCTTCTGGGTCCTCAGAAATGTAAGGCTACAATTACATGTACAGAGGGTGGGAGTGACAGTTGAGCCTGCACATTCTTGTCTTTCCTGTAGTTCATGCCATTGCTGATTCTGTATAAGACAAGTGCCTGGTGTCTGCCAGAGTTGTCTTCAACTTTAGTTTTCTCTCTGTATTAGCAGCAGCCTCTGCTGGCCACACTCAGTTTTGTAGTCTGTGCATTGGGCAGAGACTCCCTAGGTTGATTGTACCCCTTGGGGTGGCTGATGTTTTAGTTGGGGGATATTTCCCAAGTGCACTGGGAGTGTGTGAAGCAACTTTAGCACTGAGACTGTTACTGGCAGAGGACCTATTTTCACATTTTCTAGACACCTTGCATACTAATCACCCTGCTGGAGAGGTATGGCAGTGGGTGTGATGTTCACCTCTAGACTCTAAAGCACTGAATGACAGTGGCTCCAGCATTTGTGCCCACTGGCCTCAGGCTCAGTGCTATGAAACTCCAGGGGTAGTCTCAGTTGATAAGATCTGCTCTCAGACACTGAAGATGGCCATTTCTCATTATGCATTTCCTAGCCTGAGGCCAGCCTCCTGCTGCTTGCACCCTTTAACTTATCACTGTCCAGCCCTCTTGTTCTCCAAAATTGCCTCTCTGTGTCTTCTATCACCCAGGGATTGTGACAGGCCTTATTGAGGCTCCCTGACCTGACCTGTGGGTGTTTCCTGATCTCAAGGATGCAGAATGGTTCAAGTTTGTTTTTGTTTTTTAACATTTTCACACATATATTATATTTTGATAATATGTACCCCACATTACCCTTCTTTATCCCCTTCAATTTCATTGTGAGAGGATCAAATTTGCTCCAGTTTACAGCAAGGCCTAAATTTCACAGTTCCAGAGAGGCAGGCAAGACTTCTGGGAAAAACCACGAACAAAGGGCTGTTAATCAACAGTGACCCTAACATGTGGCTGGAGAAGATAGCCACCCAGGGGCCTGAGTCAGTTCCTGCAATACCTCTGGACTATGACCAAAAAAAGGGCTTGCTTGAGATAGTGGGCTCCAGGGTGGGATTCTGTAGACTCTGGGTGCCAGGATTCATGGAAATTGCTAAGCCTTTCTATGAGGCCAGAGGGGGCAAGAGAATGCCTTGGACTGGACTCCAGAGATGGACAGAGCCTTCCACTGGCTCAAGGAGACACTCCTTAAGGCCCCAGCACTGCCCTACCAAATACCCACAAGCCTTTCCACGTGTATGTGGATGAAAGCAAAGGCATAGCTAATGGGATGCTGACTCAAACTCTAGGCCCTTGGAAAAGACCAGTAGCCTATCTGTCCAGCCTGCCTTCCCATCATGGCAGCCACTGTGTTGCTGATTAAGGATGCAGATAAGATTACTATGGGACAAGAATTGATCATAATTACCCCACATGCCATCGAAGGGATTCTCAAGAGTCCCCCAGATCGGTGTATCTTTAATAACCGACTGGTGCATTACCAGTCTCTGCTTCTGAAGCTGCCCTGCATCCAATACCACCCTACTTCAGCCCTCAATCCAGCCACTTTACTACTGGACCCAGACCAGGACATTACACATGACTGCTCAATAGTATTGAACCAAGTCCAAAATGTGAGGTCAGATCTGACAGACATACCCTGGCTGAATGCAGTGGTGGACTACTTCACAGATGGGAGCATTACATGCAAGATTGAGTCAGGTATGCAGGTGCTGTGGTAGTAACTCTTGACTCTGTAGTATGGGCCTCTGCCATACCACCCCGGACTTTGGCCCAGAGGGCCGAACTAATTGCCCTGACTCAGGCCCCTAAAATAGCCAAAGACAAAATTGCAAACATCTTCATGGACAACTGATACGCCTTTGCCACAGCTCATGTCCATGAGCTTATCAATAAGGAAAAGGGGCTACTTACAATGGAAGGAAAACCATCAAAAAATAAAGATGAGATCCTAGCCCTATTAGAGGCGATATGGCTGCCCCTCAAGATAGCCACTGTCCATTGCCCAGGCCATCAAAAGGGGGAAGATAAAAGAGCAAAAGAAAGCAGACTGGCTGATAAGGCCACAAAAGAGGCTGCACTAGACTCCACAGCCATGGCGTTGGTGGCTATGGTTCCACCAGGGTTCCCTCTGACAGCTGAGGGCTGAATAATTCTCCTTTCAGAATTTGCTAAACAGCTCATTCATCAGATTCATCAAAATACCCATCTGGGTCTTAGAAAACTTAAGGAGCTGCTGAGAAGTGCTAACTACAAAACTTTTCACCTAGGACCCTTAGTGAATGAGATCATTTTCAACTGCCTACCTGTAAGGCAGTAAACCCCTTGGCTGTAGGACAAAAGGCCCCAGGAAACTGGCTACATAGACAGAGACCAGGTGCAAACTGGGAAATAGATTACACTGAGGTCAAACAGAGGTGTTCACCACCAAGAAAGAGACCACCACCATAATGGCTAAGAAGCTACTAGAAGAAATCCCCAGGTATGGACTGCCTTCATTGTTGGGATCTGATAATGGACCTGCCTTCATATCTCAGGTAACACAGTCACTTGTTAAGATTGTGGAGAGCGATTGGAAACTTCATTGTGCCTACCGTCCCCAGAGTTCAGGCCAGGTATGAAGAATGAATTGGACCTTAAAGGAGACCTTAACTAAATTAACCCTAGAAAGTGTCGGTGACTGGATAGCCCCCCTTCCTTATGCCCTGTATAAGGCTACAAACACTCCTTATACTCTGGGCCTAACTCTCTTTGAGATACTATATGGGAAGCCCCCACCCCTTCTGACTAACCTTCAACCTGAGATCCTTGCAGAATTTGATCATCAGAAGTTCCTGGAATCTCTATAAGCACTCCATAAGGTCCAAAAGAAGATTTCACCAGATATATACCAAATCTATGAGTCATCTCCCCCTCCTCACCCCCATTGCTTTGAACCAGGTGATGAAGTCTGGATTCAGAAACACAATCACAAGACTCTTGAGCCATGCTGGAAAGGCCCTCACATGGTAACCTTGACCACACCCATAAAGGTTGATGGAGGCAGAACCTGCATACATCACTCCCATGTCAAACCTGCAGGACGAGAGACCACTCAACAGTTGCAACACTGATGGGAGAGGCCTCCAGACGACTTGACTCCAGAAGGATGGAAGGTTCAGTCCCACCCACTGGACTCACTAAAGCTAAAACTTTAAAAATCCTGATCTTGATCGCCTTGAGTTTGAGGCCACCCTGAGACTACATAGTGAATTCCAGGTCAGCCTGGGCTAGAGTGAGACCCTACCTCAAAAAACCGAAACCAAACCCCCCCCCCAAAAAAAGACATGGCTTAAAAAAAAAAAATCCTGATCTTGATCTCTGCTATGGGTTTGGCCCTCACTGGACCTAAACCTCATAAACCATATAACCTCACATGGGTGGTTACTAACACAGCTACAGGGATGATTGTCAATTCCACATCCGACTCAGTCCCTATTAGAACTTGGTTCCCTGACATAACATTTGACTTGTGCACATTGATTGAAGGGGATTGGGATACCTCTGCTGAACTCCAAAATCGCTACCACCCAAGTGGGCACAACATAGTGCAACACACCCCCCTTCTATGTCTGCCTGGGGGGCAAGAAATCCAAGTCTCAGAAAAACAAATACGGGCAGGGAATCATTCTTTTGTGCAAGTTGGGGCTGCGAGTCAACAGAAACTATCTCTTGGGACCCCCCAGTTAAGGATGACCTCACTATAGTTAAACGGAGCCCAGGGTCAGAGACACAAGGAAGGGGATATGGACTGCAGCCCAAGCTCTACTCAAATGGTCTTGGTGGACCATGTGATTTTAGTACCTGTAATCCAATCACTATTAAGTTTACCCCAAACAGTAAAAAAAGCCATCAACTGGGGAGCAGGAAACACATGGGGACTACGGCTCTATAAACCAAATAGTGATTTTGGGATATTATTCACCATTCAGCTCCTAACCCAAAAGATAAAATTCAGGCCGGAGGTACCACTCGGCCCCAACCCAGTCCTGCCACCTATTAAAATGTCACTACAGGAGCAGGAGGCCATGCTTACTGAAAGGCAAAACTTAATAAGCCTAGGGTGACTTATATCCCATCCAGGAGTCCTGCTCCAAGTCAGTAGCCCCAACCCCGATCCAGACCTTGGGACTTACTCTGGGTCACCTATCAAGTGATAAATATCTCTAGGCCTGAACTCACTGATGACTGCTGGTTCTGCTTAGATGCAAGGCCTCTCTATTATAGGGGAGTAGCCATATCCTTGGAAATTACACCACCTCTGAGGATAATGGGGCCTGCTGCTGGCATCACCTGGGTGTCGGGAGATTAACTTTAGAACTGGTTGAAGGGAATAAACTCTGCATTACAGGGGGCATAAACCTGTCCCCATACTCATAGATATCTATGCCACACCATCCAAAAGGCCCCAAATCAGGAGATGTACCTCATCCCTCCAGATGACACCTGGTGGGCCTGCTCTACTGGGTTGACTCTTTGTGCTCATACTTTAACTCTCAACCACACTGATGGATTCTGTCTGCTGGTCCAGCTAACTCCTGAGATCCTTTATTATTCAGATGAAGACATGGAGACTCAACTCTCCCCTCTCCCAACTGGAAGATCAAAATTGGTGGCAATCACTGCAGTCCTAGTCCCCACCCTGCTAGGACTTGGCATTGCCAGGGCCACTGGAATGGGCACCTCGGCCCAAGTTCTCCAAGGCCCTAAGCCTAGCGATAGATTCTGATCTATCCAAGCTAGAAAAGTCTGTCTCACATCTTGAGACTTCCTTGTCTCCACTAGCCAAAGTTACCCTTCAGAACAAGCATGGACTAGACCTCCTATTCCTCCAACAAGGTGGACTATGTCTAGCCCTAGGAGAACAATGCTGTGTTTATGCTAACCATTCTGGAATCATCAAAGAATCAATGTCTCTAATACAGAAAAGATTACAAGATAGAGAAAAAGAGGCAAAAATCTGAAAACTGGTATGAATTCTTTTTAATTGGTCCCCTTGGCTCACTAACTGCCTTTCAGCAGTGGCAAGTTGCTACTCACCCTCATCTGTGGGCCCTATATCCTTAATGCTCTCATAAGGTTTCTCAAAGAATGTGTATCTACCATTCAGCTTATGGTATTAAAGTCCCAATATCAACCCCTAGACCCCTCTCAAGGATTTGAGATGGAACCTATCTCAAGGGGGTAATGAGAGGTTCAAATTTGCTCCAGTTTACAGCTAGGCCTAAGTTTCAGTTTCACAGAGAGCTTGACAGGACTTCTGGGGAAAACCACGAACAAAGGGCTGTTAATCAACAGTGACCCTGACATGTGGCTGAGGAAGATAGCTGCCCAGGGGCCTGAGTCAGTTCCTACAATACCTTTGTACTATGACCAAAATAGTACTTGCCAGAGATAGTGGGCTCCAGGGCTGAGTCAGTTCCTGCAAAGTCTGTAAAACATGTCTAAACATGTCCAAGGATGGTAAAATCTGGGTCACAGCCAATCAAAGGTGTACAAATATAACTGCTGCTTGCTTATCCAATCACATTAGAAGATGACCTAACCCTCCTAAAATTCCCCTACCTGTGCTTAAAAGGGGCCTGTGTGCTCCTCTCAGGGTCACAATTTTGTATGAATGGTTGACCCCCACATGCTGGCTGATTCTGCAGAATAAATGCTCTTTGCTTTTACATACTATTTGAGTCTGGGATCTTTCTTCAGCAATTCTCAGACCCTTACAATTGTACCTCTTATCACTTACCAGTGACCTGGAAGAGAATGACTTCCCCTCTGACACTCTTTAACTGTCATTAGCTCATTAAAAAGGCTAATGGCCTCACAAGCCACTTCTCTATCTAATTTTAATTTTATTTAGGAGAGAGATAGAGCGGGGAAGGGGGGGGGAGAGAATGTGCACACCAGGGTCTTCAGCCACTGCAAACGAACTCCAGATGCATGCACCACTTTGTGCATCTGGCTTATGTAGGTCCTGGGAAATTGAACCTGGGTTCTTTGGCTTTGCAGGCCAATGCCTTAACCATGAAACCATCTTTCCAGCCCCATCTTCTTATCTATAACAGAGTATTAACTGGCCCCATCATGTGCAGGTCTTGTGCAGATAAGATCTTGTGCAGGTGTAAGTTCATGAGTGCAATAGCCTTGTCATGTCTGGATGCCAGATATACTCCTCCCTATTCTCTAGCTCTTACATTCTTCCCTTCCCATCTTCCATATTTCTTGAGCTATAGAAAGGGTGATGTACATGTCCCATGTAGGGCTGTGCACTTGTGAGTCACTTATTTTCAGCACTTGACCAGTTATGACTGCATTCATCCCTCCAATTGCCAAATAAATAACTTAAAAAGATTTATCTTCTGGCCACAGTAGCACATGCCTTTAATCCTAGCACTTGGGAGGCAGAGATAGGAGGATTGCTGTGACTTCAAGGCCAGCTTGGAATACAGAGTTCCAGGTCAGCTGGGGATATATGTAGATTATATATAATAAGGGATGAGAGCAGAACTGATCTGTGAAAATAAAGGCAAAAATTTGTGAAGCACTTTGACAACAAAACCATTTAGCAATACAGAAATAGGTTGTGAAGTCATGAATGCACAAGACACTTTATATCTGGAAGGCAGCATTCAAAGCACTCCTCCTCATTCTTTGGCTCTTACATGCCTTTGCTATATCTTCTGCAGTGGTCTCTGAGCCCTGGAGGTTATCATATACATGTTACATTTAGTGCTAAATACTCAATTGTCAATTGTTCTAAGTACTTTGTCAAGTCTTGAGTGTCTCTAGTAGTCACACAGTTTGAAAAGAGATGCTCCTCTAACTAGAAGTGAGAGCAGCGCTACTACATGGGCATAAACATAAACACTTAGAGGGCAATTTGATGGGTATAATAAATAAATTTAGACAAACAACAGTAGTTGTTTCCCTATTAGGGCTTATGACCTTCCTGGCCATAGGCTTTGACTAGGTTTTCAGTATTAGGTACAAATTCTCACTTTTGATGCCAACCTAAAATCCAATCAGAGAGCAGTTGGTTACCTCCACAACATACTTGCCACTATTATAATAATAGGCACATCTTGTCTTGCTTGCTGGTTTGGTACCCTGCAGGGTCTGCTGATGGTTAAGAAGTGATGACTTTTCTCCTCCTGCAGGTTGCATAGCACTTTCCAGGACTGATAGTAAGGAGTAGGTTTCCAGTTCAGTTCTAGCTTGATTTGTCAGTGTTCTGTAACTGAAACATGTGGTGTTTCCAGTAATGGGATATTACCATCTAGTGCTAATGAGCAACAAAGAGCCTTGGCAGTAGCCTACACTATTTTGGGGATATAAAGAACCTCTCTGGCCAACAGCTGTCTAGGATAATCCTACCCTTGATGCTCAGATATTTCTGTAACAAGCTATAGTGTCTGGGTACAGCTTGATAGCTTGGTCCATCCCACAAGTTACTTATACTCAAACACCCTCCTTTTAAAACACACACACCTAACAAGGAAGTTTCTATATGGCTTATTCATAACATTCTTAGTTTTAATTAACCCTTCGCTCACCCACTCCTCTTCTCCAACCCATTCCCTTCTCTCAGCTTAAACCATTCCACCCCTAGTATTCTTCCCCTCTACTTACATTTCAACCATCAGCTCCTGTAGTGGTTTGATTCAGATGTCCCCCATAAACCTAAGTGTTCTGAATGCTACGTTCCTGGCTGAGGGGATTTGGGAATTAAGACCTCCTGGAGTGTATTGCTGGGTGTGGGCTTATGAGTTACTAGGGTTATATTGAAAAGCAGAGGTGAGAGTGGACAACCCTGTCTTGTTCCTGATCTTAATGGGAATTCCTCCAGTCTCTCTCCATTAAGTATTATTTGGGCCTTCAGAGCTTCATATATTGCCTTTATTAGGTTAAGATATGAACCAACCATGCCAATTCTCTCCAATGTTTTGAACATGAAGTGATGTTGAATCTTGTCAAAGGCCTTTTCTGCATCTATCGAAATGATCATGTGGTTTTTATGTTTAACCTTGTTTATGTGGTGTATTACATTCACAGATTTCCATATGTTGACCCACCCCTGTGTTCCTGGAATGAATCCCACTTGGTCAAGGTGGATAATGCTTTTGATGTGTTGTTGGATTCGGTTTGCGAGGATTTTGTTTAGGATCTTTGCATCTAAATTCATCAGGGAAATAGGCCGGTAGTTTTCTTTTCTTGTAGCATCTCTGCCTGGTTTTGGAATCAGAGTGATACTAGCTTCATAAAAGGAGTTGGGTAGCTTTCCCTGTTCACCAATTGTGTGGCACAGTTTGAGGAAGATTGGTTTGAGTTTTTCCATGAAGGTTTGATAGAGTTCAGCTGAGAAACCATCTGGTCCTGGACTCTTCTTTTTTGGGAGGTTTTTTATTACTTTTTCAATCTCCATGAGTGTGATGGGTTGATTGAGGTGATTAATCTGCTCTGTGTTTAGCTTTGGTAGATGGTATGAGTCCAGGAATTTATCCATCTCCTCCACATTATCCAGTTTTGTGGAGTAGAGGTTTTTGAAATAAGTCCTGATGATTCTCCCAATTTCGCTTATGTCTGTTGTGATCTCTCCTTTTTCATTTTGAATTTTGTTAATTTGAATCTTCTCTTTTTTCTTGATCAGATTGGCCAGGGGTTTGTCAATCTTGTTTATTTTTTCAAAGAACCAACTCTTTGTTTTGTCAATTGTCTTAATTGTTTCCTTGGTTTCCAATTCATTGATTTCTGCTCTGATTTTAATTATTTGTTTCCTTCTGGAGCTCTTTGGGTTGGATTTTTCTTGTTTTTCCAGTCCCTTTAGGTGGACGGTTAGGTTATTGATTTGGGACCTTTCTGTCTTTTTTATGAAGGCATTGAGTGCTATGAACTTTCCCCTGAGGACCGCCTTCCTTGTGTCCCATAAGTTTTGGTACAATGTGTTCTCATTGTCATTCAATTCCAGAAATTTTGCAATTTCATTTTTTATTTCATCCACTATCCATTTATTGTTTAAAAGTGTGCTGTTCAGTTTCCAGGTGCTGTTGGGATTCTTGGTGGGTCTTTTGTTGTTGATTTCTAGCAATATAGCATTGTGATCTGATATCATGCAGGGAATTATGTCAATCTTCCTAAATATGTGGAGGCAGTCTTTGTGACCCAGTATATGGTCTATTTTAGAGAATGTTCCATGGGATGCTGAGAAGAATGTGTAGTCTGTGGATTTGGGATGGAAAGTTCTGTAGATGTCCGTTAGGTCTAAGTGATCTATGGTTTTGTTGAGCTCCCTTACTTCCCTGTTGAGTTTCTGTTTGGATGATCTGTCTATTACTGATAATGGTGTATTGAAGTCCCCAGCTATGATGGTGTTGGTGGTTATTTCTGTTTTATTGTCAAGTAGGTTTTGTTTTATGAACTGTGGTGCCCCTGTGTTTGGTGCATACAGATTTATCATTGTAATATCCTCTTGATGGATCATTCCCTTGATTAGTAGAAAGTGGCCTTCTTTGTCTTTTTTTGATTATTTTTAGTTTGAAGTCTATTTTATCTGATATTGATATAGCTACGCCTGCTTGTTTCTTATTCCCATTTGCTTGGAATATTGTTTTCCACCCTTTCACCCTGAGGAGGTGTCTGTCTTTAGTGCTGAGGTGGGTTTCTTGAAGGCAACAGATTGAGGGGTCTAAGTTTTTGATCCATCCTGTTAGCTTGTGTCTCTTTATGGGTGAATTCAGGCCATTAATATTTAGGGTAATGACTGTGAGATTTGATTAGAACCCTGCCATATTTTCATGGTAAATGTGGGTTGGTGTTTTCATGGACTTTGAAGTTTTTTGTGCCTACTCTGAGTTTGGTTGTTGTGATCTGTTTCTTGTAGGCAATTGAGTTTGATTTATTTGTTTCTTCTCTGTGGCGAATTTCCTGAAATACTCTCTGTAGGTTTGGTTTTGTGTTCATATAATTGCAAAGCTGAGTTTTGTCATGGAATGTTTTTCTTTCACCTTCTATTATGAGGGATACTTTTGCTGGGTAGAGTAGTTTGGGTTGGAAACCATAGGTTCTTAGACTTTGCAGTGTTTTATTCCAGGCCCTTCTAGCTTTCAGGGTTTCCATTGAGAAGTCTGAAGTAATTCTGATGGGGTTACTTTTGAAAGTGGTGTGCTGTTTTTCCCTAGCTGCTTTTAGGATTTTCTCTTTGGTGTCAATGTTTAGAGTCTTAATGACAATATGTCTTGGACAGTTTCTCCTTTGGTCCAGTCTGTTTGGAGTTCTGTTGGCTTTTTGTATCTTGATGGGCCTTTCTTTTAAGAGACTGGGGAAGTTTTCTTCAATTATTTTGTTAAATAAGTTCTCCATGCCTTTGGTCTGAATTTCTTCTCCTTCTGGTATTCCAGTGATCCTGATATTAGGATGTTTAAGTGTATCCCACAATTCCCTCATGTTCTGTTCACAGGAGCTTTTGAACTTACTGAAATTTTTGAACTCTCTAACTGTTTCTTCCATCTTGTCTTCCATATCAGAGTTTCTATCCTCCACTTGGCTGACTCTATTCTTGAGAGCTTCTAGAGAGTTTTGGACTTGTTCAATTAAGTTTGCATTTTCTACTACTTTTCTATGTATAATTTCCATTCCTCTGTCAAGCTCCCTTTTCACATCATTTTCTGATTTTCTTGATGATTCTTGGAATTCATCCTTGCATTTCTTTATGTCTTCATTTAGCATGGCCAGCTGATTTTTAAGGTCTTCTTTTTTTTCACTCTCCTTCAAATCTCTTAACTCTCTTTGAAATCTTTCCAATTTCTTGTCTATTAGTTCTAGTTTAGTTATGGCAGCATCCACACGATTGTCGGTCCTTTGTTGCTTTCCTGCAAGTTCTACCAGTAGGTTGGTCAGGGTTGCATTGCTCATAGCTTCAATTTGGTGTTCTGATCCTAATTGTTGTTCTATGTTTTGGTTAGATGTATTCATTGTAGGACTGGGTGATCTAACTGGATTTTCTTACGTTTGATTTTTCATGTTATTTCTTTTGCGCTGTGGTCTGCCCATGACAGTGTATGGGCATGTAGGTGGGTGTATCAGCCTGGGCTCAAGCACAATGAGAATCTGCAGCAGCCTGGGGCAGTTGCCAAGCAGCCTGGGCTTTGGCTCTCCCTTGCCATAGCCGCCTATCTACTGCCTGGCAGGGGCGCCAAAGTTGCCTGAATTCTCAAGCAGTAAAGTGCCAAAGCTGCCTGCGTTTGAGCTAGGAGTGACACTGAGGCACCAAGCACTGAATCAGCCTGAACTCTGGCTGGGAACACTGGGACCTGGAAGCAGTCTGCACTCCCCTGCAACAGGACAATGGTGGATGGCCGGCATGGCAGACAGGTAGGGGATGGCACCTGAGCTGGCACAAGTGAGAGACACAGTGTGAGCTTGTGTGGCAGTCGCTGTGGGACTGGGCACACTCAGTAAGTGGGTGAGTGGACGAGTGTGTGGAGCAGTCTAAGCTTCCGCCCACAGGGAATGATCAGCCCGTGGCAGCAGCCGTGGTGGCGCCGGCGCAGCAGCAGCAGCACTGGCAGCAGCAGCGGTGCTGTGGACACGGCGGTTATTTGGGGTGAGGGGTGGGCTACCCGCCCATGAGGGAATCCGCAATTCCCTGTTTCCCCCGCCTCTGTGCCCTCCCAGATTTATCTCCCCTCGAAGCCCCAGTGAACCCTTAATATCTTGCCTTTCTTTCCCTGGGATTTGCAGCGCAGCTAGGCAGTCGCTATCTTGGCCGGAAGCCTCCTTCCCCTTTTTATTGGTGGTTATGTCTTGTAAAATACTAGTCAGGATGAGAATTTCTATGTAACTGATTAATGTTTTAACTTTTGTGTAATCCTCTCCTCACCCTCCCTACCCCCTACCCATCCAAGGCCCTCCCTCCCCAATATTCTGCCCTCCCCAAACTTGTCAGGTAACTCCTCCTCTCCTCTCTCCTTATTTCTTCTCTCTATTGGTCTCATTCTGGTTTTATACCCATATTCCTGGTATTACTATCATTTTCATTCATCTCTAATTGATGGAAGTTAAGAACCACAGATAAGAGAGTACATGCCACATTTGTCTTTCTGTGCCTGAGTGACCTTGCTTAGAATGATTGTTTCCAACTCCATCCATTTTCTGGCAAATTTCATTATATCATTTTTCCTTACTGTTGAGCAGAATTCCATTGTGTATATATACATCTTCACTATGCATTCATCAGTTGATGGGCATTTTATGATTCCAATTCCCAACCCTTGTGAATAGAGCAGGAACAAACATGGCTGAGCAAGCATCTCTGTTGTAAAAAGTGAGTTTTTAGGATATATGCCCAGAAATGGTATAGTTAGATCAAATTGTAGGTATATTTTATCTTTTCCAGGAGCATCCATACTGATTTCCATAGTGGTTCTATAAGCTTGGACTCCCACCAACAGTGAATATGGGTTCTTTCTCCATAGATTGCCAGCATATGTTCTTGTTCAGTTTTTGATGATTGTGATCCTAACTCAAATGAGATGAAATCTCAGAATTGTTTTGATTTGCATTTCTCTGATGACTAAAGATGTTCAACATCTCTTTAAGTGTGTAATGGCTATTTGTATTTCTGCCTTTGAGAATTCTCTGTTCAAATTTCTACCCCATTTTTTATTGGGTTGTTTATTTTTTTATTATTTAGTTTTTGAGTTCTTTGTAGCTTTTAGATATTAGATCTTTGTTGATGGTATAGCTGGTGAAGATTTTTCTCCCATTCTGTGGGTTGTCTATTGACTGTGTTGATGGTTTACTTATGTGTACAGTACTTTATTAGTTTCAAGAGGGCCCAGTGGTTGAGTGTTAATCTAATTTCCTATGCTACTGGGATCTTATTCAGCAAGTCTTGTGTGTGTGTGTGTGTGTGTGTGTGTGTGTGTGTGTGTGTCTATTGAAAATGGGATAGCATCACTTATGGAATTTTTATGTGTTTATCTTTGTCATATAGGGAGGCTTTTGATTTTGTATATTGATTTTTTTATTCTGCCACCTTATTGCAAGAATTTATCACCATTAAAAGTTATTTGGTGGAGTCTTTTGGATCACATATATTAAATCATGTCATCTGCAAATAGGGCTACTTTTGAGCTCTTCCTTACCAATTTGTATCCTTTATCTTATTTATCTTGTCTTATTGATTGAGCTAAGACTACAAGTACTATGCTGAAAAGCAATAGCGAGATTAGGCACACCTGTATTATTCCAGACCTTAATAGAACTGCTTCAAGTTTTTTCCCCATTTAGTGTTATCTGGGCCTTAGGTGTTGTATAAATAGTCTTTACTATGTTGAGATATGGTCCCTCCATACCTAGTCTGTGCAGTGTTTTAATCATTATGGGGTGTTGTATTTTGTTGAAGGCCTTCTCTGCATCTATTGAAATAATAATGTGATTCTTGGGTACATTAATCATTTTCCTTATGTGGAAACCACCCCTTCATCCATGGAATGAAACCTACTTGATCAAGATGGATGATGAGCTCAATGTGTTCTTGAATTCTGTTTATGAGGATTTTATTGAGAATTTTTGCATCTAAGTTCATTAGGGATATTGGTCTATAATTTTCTATTTTTGTTGGGTCTCTGTCTGGTTTAGGTATTAGAGTAATACTGGCTTCATAGAAGTTTGGGGGTATTCCTTATTTTCCAATTGTGTAAAATAATTTGAGAAGCGGTTTTAGTTTTTTTTAAGTAGAAACTTTGTATAGACAGATCATATGATGGTACCATCATTTTCCACCTCCCTGCCCCCACTCCACTGAGGGTCCTCCTTAATGAGATTGCTGGTATTCACCATGCAGTTGTAAGTTATGCATTGGGAGAGAAGTCTGTCATTGTGTGAAAGGCTATGTCTCTGGGTATTCCTTACCACAACATCCCTGAGCCTTTGTGGGTGTACTTTAAGTCTACTTTAGTGTTGAGTTCTCAGTAGCTTCTGTATTTCTGCTTTGGTGCATTTTGAGTATCCTCAATGTCAGTCTGCTTCACCCTAGCCCAGGTTATCAGGCTTGCCATGGAAGCAGCATACTTGTTCATCTCACCATTTCTTCTGTCATTTCACCTGGGCCCTAGCTGCTGTCTCAGGGGTGGTTCACCTCTTGCCAGGGAGTCAGCTATCTATTCTGTGTTGTTGGTAGATTGTGGTTGTCTTTGGTTCTCACTGCTTTCTGAAAAACAAAAATAGATTCTCCAATGTACAGTGAAATCAATATAGGTTAAAGGGGATAAGTATTGTTAATTTAGAGATATTTTGATGGATGTAGCTTCAGTTTTTCATTGGAGTCCATTATCTTGGTCTCCATGGGATTCTGACTTGCTTCCTAGTTCCAATTATGGGATCCTTTCCGAGTGAATCTCATAGCCAAAGATTCATTGGTTACCCACCTAGCCTATGTGCAAATGCACAGGTGTATACATCTTGTCATATTGTTTGTTTTAATACACCAGTACCCCCTGCTTGTTCATGACATTGTTGGCCATTTTCCCCCAGCAGCCCATGTCGTGCTTTTCTGCACTATACAGGCTCACCATCCGGTAACTGACTTCTTTTCAGTTTCAGCTGGATCTCTCTATATTCTGCATTGGCAGTGTCTTCACCAATAGGGTCTTCTGTTTTACCTTAGGTGGGTAATTAAGTGCTTTGACAGAAGGCTGTCTTGTTTTGGGGGCCTCATAGGTTTCTCTGAGTAATTGCTAAATGTGGATTGTAACCAGTTCCTGGTTCTAGGCATTACAAGCCAGAGCCAAATGTTTTTGGGTTAGACTTCATCCCATCCTCTCCAGGGCCCTTCTTTCTAGACAATCCCTCCATGAATCTATTTAGGGTTATATCATTTAATCCTCTATTCAGGAGGAAGGTTTCTATGGTGACCATTCATTTTGGATTTAGTTTTGTGTATATCTTTTCCCTCCCCCAAAACCCTTCCATCCCTCTTATCTGGCCTTTGAGTTGCTTGTTGGGTTTGACAGCAGTGCATGCTATTCTAGTTTAGGAAACATAGATGAGGGAGACCATACAGTGTTTGCCTTTCTGTGATTGGGTGAATTAACTTAGTATGATCTGTTCCAAGTCTGTCCATTTTCTTGCAAATTTCATTGTATCATTTTTCCTTACTGCTAAGTAGAATTCCGTTGTGTATATGTACATCTTTGTTTTCCCATCATCAAATGATGGACATATGGGGTGATTCCATTTCTTAGCAATTGTGAATTGAGCAACTATAAACATGGTTGAGCAAATATCTCTGCAGTGAAGAGTGGAGCTTTTAGGGTAGATGCCCAGTAAAGGAATGGCTGGGTCAGTTGGTAGTTCTATGTTCATCTTTTTCTAAGGAGTCTCCATATTGGTTTCCATAGTGGTTGTACAAGTTTGCACTCCTACCAGCAGTGAATGAAGGTTCCTCTTTCCCCACATATTTCCAAACATATACTGTCATTTGAGTTTTTAATGATTGTCATCTTTTCTGGAGTAAAGTGAAATCTCATAGTTGTTTTAATGTACATTTCCTTGATGGTTAAGGATGTTGAACATTTTTGTATGTGAGTATTAGCCATTTGCATTTCTTCATTTGAGAATTCCCTACTCAGTTGTCTGTCCCATTTTTTGAGTGGACTGTTTGATTTTTTTATTGCTTACTTTTTGGAGTTCTTTCTAAATATTAGGCCTCTGTCTGTGGTATAGCTGATGAAAATTTTCTCCCATTCTGTGAGAAGTCTTTTGGTTCTGTTTATGATATGTTTGTCTGTACAAAAGCTTTTTAGCTCCATGAGACCCCACTGTTTGAGTGTGTGTGTGTGTGTGTGTGTGTGTGTGTGTGTTTTAATTTCCTGGGCTACTGGTGTACTGTTCAGGAATTCTTTCATATCTCATGTCATGGACACTTTCTTCTACTTTTTACATCCAGTAGTTTGAGAATTTTGGGTCTTACATTGAAGTCTTTAATCCATTTGGTGTTGATTTTTGTGCATGGGGAGAGGAGTGGGTCTAGTTTCATTTATCTACATGTGGTTATCCAATTTGTCCAGCACCATTTGTTGTAGATGCTCTCTTTTCTCCAGTCTACATGTGGGTATCTTTGTCAAAGATTCTGTAGCTGTAGTTACTTGAACTAAGGGCTAGGTCTTCAGCTCTGTTCCATTGATATATATTTATATTTTTATGCCAGTATGCTGGTTTTGATACTGTGGCTTTTTAACATAGCTTTAGATCAGGTATGGTGATACCTCCAATGGTGTTTCTTTGGCTGAGAATATTTTTGGATGTCTGGGGCCTTCTATCATTCCATTTGAATTTTGAAAATATTTTTCCTGTCTCTGTGAAGAATCATGCTGGGATTTTTACTAGTATTGCATGGAATACATGTATTGCTTTTGGTACAATTAACAATTTCACAATATTAATTCTACTTATCTAGAAGAATGGGAGGTCTTTACATCTTCTCATGCCCTCCTCATTTTCTTTCTTGAGTGTTTTTAAGTTTTCATTATATCAATCTGTCATATCCTTGGTTAGTATTATTCCAAGGTATTTGATTTTTTTTGTCACTATTGAAAATGGGACAGCATCACTGATTTCTTTCTCCATATATTTGTCTTTTGCATATACGAAGGCTACTGTTTGTGTGTTGGTTTTGTATCCTGTCACTTTGCTGAATGAATTTATCACCTTTAGAAGTTTTATGACTGAGTCCTCTGGGTCACTTATGTATATGATCATGTTATCTGCAAGTAGGGATAGTTTGACTTCTTTCTTTTCAATTTGTATCCTTTTATATCTTCCTCCATGTTATTATTAGGGCTAGGATGTCTATCACTATGTGGAAGAACAGTGGTGAGAGTGGGCACTCATGTCTTGTTCCTGATCTTAATGGGAACTCCTTGAGTCTTTTCCATTAAGTATGATTTGGGCTTTAGGTGCTTTGTATATAGCCTTTTATGTTAAGATATAAACCTTCCATGCCTAGACTCTCTAGTGTTTTGATCATGAAGTGATGTACTTTGTCAAAGGCCTTCTCTGCATCAATTGAAGTGATCATGTGGTTCTTGAGTAAGATTATTTAAGTGGTGTATTACATTAGTTGATTTCCATATGTTGAATCATTCCTGCTTCCCTGGCATGAAGCCTGATTGATTAAGGTTGATGATGCTTTGTATGTGTTATTGAATTTGGCTTGCAAGGGTTTTGTTCAGGATTTTTACATCTAATTTCATCATGGATATAGATCAGTAGTTTTCTTGTTGTATCTCTGCATTGTTTTGATATTAAGGTGATGCTAACTTCATAGAAGGAGTTGAAAAGAGTTCCCTATTCTCTGATAAAGTGAAAGATCTTAAGAAGTGGTTTCAGTTCAGCAATAACAATTTAGTAAAATTCATCTGAGAATCCATCAGGTCCTGGAATTTTCCTTTGGAGAGATTTATGATTACATTTTCAAACTTGATGGATGGAATAGGTTTGTTTAGATTTGTCTTCTCTGAATTTAGTTTAGGTAGGTGGTATGTGTCTAGAAACTCTTTCACTTCTTCCAGGTTATCAAATTTTATGGAGTAAAGGATTTGGAAATATGCCCTGATGATTTGTCCAATTTCATTCACGTCTGTTGTGATCGCTCCCTTTTCATTTCTAATTTTATTAATTTGAGACTTTTTTGTTTTATTAAATTGGCCACTGATTTACTAATTTTTTTCAAAGAACCAGCTCTTTGCTACATCAATTTTCTTCATTTCCAATTCATTAATTTCTGCTCTGATCTTAATTATTTTTCCTGTCTAGAACTCTTCGGTAGATCATCAGTTTATTAATTTGAGATCTCTCTGTCTTTGTTATGAAGACACTTAGTGCTATGAATTTTTCCCTTAGGACTACCTTCATTATGTCCCATAATTTTTGGTATGTTGTGTTTTCATTATCATTCAGTTCTAGAAATTTTACAATTTCCTTGTTGATTTCTTTCACAACCTATTCATTATTTAACAGTGTGTTGGTCAGTCTCCAGGAGCTGGTGTAATTTATGCTGTTTCTCTTGTTAATTTCTAGGTTTAACAAATTGTGGTTTGATATGATGTACGAAGCAACATCAAGTTTCCTGAATTTATGGAGGCATGCTTTATGCCCCAATATGTTGTCTATTTTGGAAAAAGTTCTGTGGGCTACTAAGAAGAGTGTGTATTCTGTGAAATTTGGGTGGAATATTCTGTAGATGTCTGTCAGGTCTAATTGATCTGTTGTATTGTTAAACTCTATTATTTCTCTGTTGATTTTCTGCTTGGATATCTGTCAATTGATGATAGTGGGATATGGAAGTCTCATAGTATGATGGTTAGGGATTTGTTTCTGGTTTGTTGTTAAGTAGATTTTGTTTTATACAATGTGGTGCACCTGTGTTTGGTGCATATAAACTTATGATTGTGATGATCTCTTGTTGGACTGCTTCCTTTATGAGTAAAAAGTGGCCTTCCTTGTTCTTTTTGATTACTTTTGGTTTGAACTATATTTTGTAAGATATTAATATAGCCACACCTGCTTGTTTCTTATTTCCATTTGCTTGGAAAATCATTTTCTATCCTTTTACCCTGAGGCAGTGTCTATCCTTAGTGGTGAGATGGGTTTCCTGAAGATATCAGATAGAAAGGTCAATTTTGCTCATCCACCTTCTTAACTTGTGTCTTTTGATGGGTGAGTTAGGACTGTTAACATTTAAGGTTATAATTATGAGGTTTGATTTAATCCCTGCCATGTTGAAGGCTATTTGGAGTTTGGTGTTTTCTTGTATTCTGTACATTTTTGTGCCTGCTCTAGTTTTATTGTGTTCTTCCTCTTGAAGTCTCTTTAGGTTGGTTGTTTGCCTCTTCTGTGTGGAGTGTTCCCTGAAGTATTCTCTGTAGGTTTGCCTTTGTGTTCATATATTTGTAGAGCTGGCTTTTATCATGGAACGTTTGCCTATCACCATCTATTATGAGGGACACTTTCACTGGGTACAGTAGTTTGGGCTGGAAGCCATAGTTTTTTGAGACTTTGACTCTTCAAAGTTTTAGACCATTCAAAGCCCATCTGACTGTCAGGGTTTCCACTGAAAAGTTTGAGGTAATTCTGCTGGAATTGCCTTTGTATGTAATACGTTGTTTCTCCCTTGCTGCTTTTAGCACTCTCTTTTTGTTGTTTAGTGTTTTAACTATGATGTGCCTTGGAGAGTTTCTTCTTTGGTCCAGTCTATTTAATGTTCTATAACCTTATTGTATCTTGGTAGGTCTTTATTTTGAGAGGGTGGGAAAGTTTTCTTCACTAATTTTTTTAAATTCACCATGTCTTTGGCCTGAACTTCTTCCCATTCTGGTATACTCATGAATTGGATGTTTGGTCATTTTAGGGTATCCCATATTTCCCTCACATTCTGTTCACATGACTTTGAACTTGTCAAAGTTTTTGGACTCCCAATCTATTTCACCCACCTTGTCTTCCAGATTGGAGGTTCTATCCTCCACATGTTTGACTCTTATTGTTATTATTGAGGGCTTTCTGAAAGCTCTACTTGATTTTTGTTATCTGTTTTGTTTTTCAGCATCATGTCTATCTTTTTTGAGGTCCAGTTTCAAGTAAAAATTTGATTTTAATTAGGCTTCCTGCAGTTCATTCTTGCATTTGATCATGTCATCATTCAATTTATTCAGCTGGTTATTGAGATCCTCCATTTGTTGACTCCCCTTCATTTCTCTCTCTCTCTCTCTTTTTTTTTTGAAGTTTCTCTGCACAGTGATAGCTGTGTGCATTTCATTTATGCAATTGTTTTTGATGATTTGATTCCAGTTCAGTGTTTCATTTTGGGGTTCTAAATTCTGTTGTTTGCTCTTTGTTTTCATTGTAGACTTCCATTATGGGACTAGGCTGTCTTGGTGATGATCTCTCAGTTTGTTGTTTGGCATTCTTTTTGTAGTGTGGTCTACTCATCTCTATGGTAAAAGCCTCATTTTTGTTTTGTTTTTCTTTTTCTTTTTTAAGGAGGAAGCAAGAATTTACCCTTGTAGGATCTTCAGTGAATGTAGTTTTTTGGGTTTGAACCAGCACAGAGTGGGATAGTTTTATATACATAGATGCATAGGTGGAGGTTGCAAGTGTACCAGCACTTCTGGACTTGTGGCTGATACAAGAGCTGTGGTTGGAGGTCCAGAATCTCTTCAGTCTACTATCCCAGCATTGTCTTACCTGTGGGACTCAGTAGCAATAGTACTTCCCCCTGTTATCCCACTGTACCCCAGCTGAGCAAGTTGTGGAGGAAGAACTTATACCTTCTGCAGGGTAGCTGCCAGATATACCTGTGCTCTCTGTCTGGAGCATTGGTAGGTGGATGCTGGTGGCAGAAAAGTGAAGGGGGCAGAGGTTGGAAACTATGCCTGGAGGTGGTCCAAGGAGGTGGCTGATGAGGGGTCTTATGTATGTGCATGTGGTCAGTGGAGTGGTTTGGAGTGATCAGAGGAAGAGGTAGAGGCTGGAAAGATCCACTGAGGCTGGTGGTGTGGGGTTCCTCAGGGGCAAGAAGTGTGAGCTGTGGACCCACAGGGGACAGGTGCCCCTTAATGGGGCAGAAGCATGCATAGTAACTCTACCAGGGACAGATAGCATGGCATGGGGCAGAAGCTGGGTTCTGGCCTTGGTCCCTGGAGATGCAAGCAGGAGCCAAAAGTGGCACAGGGAGGGGCATGATTTTATGTCTATTCGAATTTTGATTGTTTTTTTCCCCTTTCATGAATGTTCATTCATTTCCTGAGTGTGGAGTCTTCCAAGCAGTATTTTACATAGGTCTGAATTGCTGCTCATTTAATCATACAGCTGATTTATGTCATGAAAGGTTTTTCTTTGACCTTCTATTATGAAGGATAATTTTGCTGGGTACAGAAACCATGGTCATTTAGGTTTTGGCATACTCTTTTCCAGCCTCTTCTGGCTTTATGCATCTCCATTTTAAAAATTCTGAGGTAATTCTGATGGGCTTACCACTGTATGTAATGAACTATTTATCTTTAACAGCTTTTAGTACTCCCTCCTTGTTTTCTGTGTTTAGTGTTTTGAATAGTACGTGACATGGGGTGTCTCTTCTCAGGTCCTGTCTATTTGGTATTTTGTGTATCTCCTGTACCTGAATCAGTCTCTCTTATGTAAGTTTGGGAAAATTTTATTCAATATTTTTGTTGAAGATATTCTGTATGCCTTTGGCCTTTATTTCTTCCCCTTTCTATATACCTATGAGCCAAATATTTAGTCTTTTAAGGTGCCCCAGAGTTCCTTCATGTTCTGTTCACACATTTTTGTTAATTTGATGTTTTTGGAGTCCTAGTCTATTTCTTCTGTCTTGTCCTCGAGTTCCAAAACTCTGTCCTCCATGTGGTCTATTCTATTGGTGAGACTTTCTTGGGAGCCTCCAAAGTGGGTTATTGTATTTCTGTTTTTTGTTATGTTTTTCTTCAGCATTTCCATCTCTTGCTTGAATTCTATTTTCATTTCTTGATTTGACTATTTGTTTTTCTCTTGGAGTTCATTCCTACATTTGGATATGTCCTCCTTGAGCTTGGTCCATGAGCTCATTTATTTGTTGATTCTCCTCAAATTCCTTTAGCCTTCTGTTAAGCTCTTTTTTATTGTCTCTGATTTCATTAGGCTGTCTATGGAGTATTGTTTCCTGAGTTCCCATTTGGTTACTCTTTGCCTAATTTCTTCCCATTCACCCAGCCATTTGTTTATCATCTCATTAAGCTCATATAAATTCTTGTTGAAATTTCATTTTGGGCTTCTATGTCTTGGGTTTCATCTAAGCTTTCATTGAAGGCATGCATTGTGGGACTAGGTCATGTTGGTGGGTATCTCTTTGCTGGGTGTTATTTGTTATTTGCCTTGCATTGGGGTCTGCCCATCTTGAGGTCAGTTGTCTTACTGAGGATATAGCAATAGCAGCTCTTATACAGCCTGTGTTGGCTAGCCTGGTCTATGTTGATCAAGGTTTGTGGGACTGAAGTCTATCCACTGGATTGAGTGTGCCACCTCCCAGCAAATCTGGGTAAGACCTTAGAAGACCTTGCTTTCCTGGTGTCTAAGTTGGGTACTTTTCTTTGGGTCTTTTATGCTGTCTGGATTTTTGGAGTGGGATCAGCTCCAACCTTCTACTGGGGGTTGGGGCCAGTACACAGTCACTCTTTGCTTCATCCTTTCATATAAATTTTGCATGAGTGTGAGGAGTAGAATCCAAGTTGATTGGCACCTTGCAGCTGACCTTCCACTAGTTTTCCCCTCCCAGGCAGCCACCCTGGAATGGCATCTACCCTTGGTATGTAACCCCCACACTCAGCCCATCTCTCAATGAACTGGGCAGCCCTGATCACAGTTGACCTACTGGTGGTTTTCTCCTCTCAGACAGACACCCTGAAATGATGTCTACTCCTGGTGTATAACCCCTTATTTCATTTCTTTCTTCAGAGTTTTTGCATTTTAATTGTATAGGCCTTTCACTTCCTTGGGTAGGGATATTCCAAGATGCCTTTTTTTTTTTTTTTTTTTGGTTGCTAACATAAATGGGACTGCTTTATTGATTTCTTTCTCTATTATTGATATATACAAAGGCTACCAATTTTGTTATGTGTTGATTTTATATCCTGCAACTTTGCTGAAAGAGTTTATTACTTCTAGGGGGTTTTTTTTTGTGGAATCTTTCTCATAGCTTATGTAAAGAATTATGTCATCTGCAAATAGGGCTAGTTTGACTTCTTCCTTTCTGATTTCTATCACTTTCATTTCTTTCTTTTGCCTTATTGCTTGAGCTAATACTTCAAGTACTATGTTAAAAAGCAATGGTGAGTGGGGGCACCACTCCTTGTTCCCGACATTAGTAGGAAAGCTTCAAGTCTTTCCCCATTTAGAATGATATGGTGCTTAGGATATACATATATATGTAATGTATGTATGTATGTTTGTGTATTTTTCCCCTATTATGTTGAAATATAAACCCTCTCCAGTGTTTTAATCATGAAGAGATATATTTTGTCAAAGACTTTTTCTGCATCAATTAAAAAGATCATGTGATTTCTGTCTTTAAGTCCATTTATATGACGTACTACATTTATAGATTTCCATATGTTGAATCATTCCTGAATACCTGAGGTAAAACCTACTTGATTGAGGTAGGTGATCCATTTGCTGTGTACTTGGATTCAGTTTGCAAGAATTTGACAATTTTTGTATTTAAGTTCATCAGGGATAACAGTCTATTATTTTCATTTCTTGTTGGTTTCTGTCTTATTTAGGTATAAGTGTAATTATGGCTTTATAGAAGGAATTAGGGAGCAATCCTTTCGGTTGTGTAGAACATCTTAAGCAATTATAGTTTCAGTTCTTTAGGAAAATTCAGCAGTGAAACCATCTGGGTCAGGACTTTTTTGTTGTTGTTGTTGGGAAATTTAAAATTATATTTTCAGTCTTGGATGCCATGCCTTTATTCTGGTAATTAATCAGGTAGGTTGTAATAATGAAGGAAATGATCCATTTATTTCCAGATTTTCTAATCTTGTGTAATATAGGTTTTCAAAATATGTCCTGATGATATTCCCAATTTAAATGTATCTGTTATAACATCTCCATTTTCATTTCTAATCTTGTTGATTTGTGTCTTTTCTCTTTTGGTCAATTTGGCCAGGGGTCAACCAATTTTGTTTATTTTGTAAAAGAACCAGCTCTTCATTTCATCAGGTTTTTAAATTGTTTTCTTGATTTCTAATTCACTGATTTCTGCTCTAATTTTCATTATTTCTTTCCATCTGGTACTCTTGGATTTGGATTGTTATTGTCATTCCAATGCCTTCTGATGGATAGTGAATTGTTGACTTGAACTCTGAATTTGTTTATTTTTTAAAATATTTTTATTTATTTATTTGATACAGAGATAGAGAGAATGGCACACCAGGGCCTCAACCACTGCAAATGAACTCCAGACGCATGTGCCACTTTGTGCATCTAATGATATAAACTTCCCTCTTAAGACTGTTTTCATTGTATCCCATAAGTTTTGGTATGTTATGTTTTCTTTTTTGTTTTGTTTTGTTTTGTTTTGTTTTTCGAGGTAGGGTCTCACTCTAGCTCAGGCTGACCTGGAATTCACTATGTAGTCTCAGGGTGGCCTCGAACTCATGGCCATCCTCCTACCTCTGCCTCCCGAGTGCTGGGATTAAAGGCATGCGCCACCACGCCCAGCTGTTATGTTTTCATTATCATTCAATTTTAGAAATTCATGGGTTTACATTTTTATTTCTTTCATTACTTATTCATTATTTAATAATGAGTGTTTAGTCTCTAGGAGTTAATGTAGTTTTTTGTGGTTTCTCTTGTTTTCTAATTTTATTGTATTGTTGTCAGATATAATGTAAAGAGTTATGACAGTTTTTCTGAATTTGTAGAGATATACTTTCTGCCATAAAATATGATTTTTTTTAGAGAAGATTCCATGAGCCACTGAGAAGAATGTTTATTCTGTTTAGTTAGGGTGGAATGTTCTGTAGATGTCTGTTAAGTCCAATTGATCTATGATGTTATTTAACTCTGTTTTTTCTCTAATTTTCTGCTTGGATTGTCTGTCTATTGAAGATAGCAATGTATTAAGTCTCCTACTATGAGTATATTGGAGTTTATTTCTGGTTTATTATCTAGTAGTTTTGTTTTATAAAATTTGGTGTGCCTATGTTTGGAGGTTGTAAATGTCTTCTTGTTGGATGGTTCCTTTAATGAATAAGAAGTGGTCTTCTTCATCTCTTTTTATTGCATTTGGTTTAAAGTCTATTTTATCAGATATTAGTATAGCTACATCTGCTTTTTTTTTTTTTATCCCATTGGCTTAGAATAACACTTTCCAACCTTTCACCCTAAGGAAGTGCCTGTCTTTGATGGTAAAATGGGTTTCTCATAGACTATAAATGGAAGGATCCATTTTTTGAACCCACCTGTTAGCCTGTGTCTTTTGATTGAGAAATTTAGTCCATTAATATTCAGAGTTATGACTATGAGGTTCAAGTTAATCCCTACCATGTTGGAAGTTTTATGGAGTTTAGTGTTTTCTTGAGCTTTGTATGATTTCTTGTCTATTCTAAATTTTGTTGTTACTTTTTCTCTTTTGTGGCCTCTTGAGTGTGTTTCTCTCTTCTTTTAAAAAAAATTCTGTATTTGCAAGGAGAGAGAGAAAGAGGGTGGAGAGAGAAAGAGAATGGGTGTACCAGGACTGTGTGGAGTATTACCTGCAGTGTTCTCTGTAAAATTAGTTTCATTCTCATATGTTCATAAAGCTGCCTTTTGTCATGGAAATATTTCTTTTTGCCATTGTCATTGTCATCCCACACTGCTGGGGTGAACCTCCAGATGAGATACAGTTTATGGCAGGAATATATGGAAGTAATTTGATTTATTTCAGGCTTTCAGATCCAGGGGAAGTTCCATAATGGTGGAAGAAGCTGGTCCCCCTTTACAAAGATCCAGACAGACACAACCACACACCAGTACCACAATGCAAGCAAGCACCAAACCTCAGGGATCCTGGCAGAGCTCACTCTGCATACCTTAGGCTGGAATTCAGATCTGTCCCCAGTAACATCTTAGGGCTGGACCCCAGGATCCAACCACAGTGATACCTCCTCCAGCCAGGTGGCTGGAAATCCAAGTTATAAGATTTAATAAAATATCCTGAGTTTTTTGAAGGATATAAATTTATGAAGGGTAATTTTGCTAGATATAGTAGTTTGGGTTGGCAGCCATGGTCTTATAAATTTTGAAGTACTCCATTCCAAGCCCTTCTGGATTTTAGAGTTTCCATTGAGAAATCAGAGGTAAAGGTAAATCAGATTGGCTTACCTTTGTATGTTTGTATGAAGTGAGCTCTTCTTCTCTTGCAGCTTTTAGTAATCTCTCTTTGTCATCTTAGACATTTTAGACTTTTTAAATTTTTATTTATTTATTTATTATTTATTTAAGAGAGAGAGAAGGGGAGGGAGAGAGATAGAGAGGAAGAGGTAAATAAAGAGAATGGGTGCACCAGGGCCTCTAGCCACTACAAACTCCAAACACATGTGCCACCTTGTACATATGGCTTTACATGGGTACTAGGGAGTTGAACTTTTGTCATTAGGCTTTGAAGACAAGTGCCTTAACTGCTAAGCAATCTTTCCAGGCCTAGACTTTTAACTATAATGTGATTTGGAGAATTTCTTCTCTGATCCTGTCTGTTTGGTATTCTTCAAGCCTCTTGTACCTAGATGGGTCTCTCTTTTGTGAGATTAGAAAAAAAATTTCAGGCTGGAGAGAAGGCTTAGTGGTTGTGGCACTTGCCTGCAAAGCCCAGGGACCCAGGTTCAATTCCCCAGAACCCACGTAAGCACAGAATGGCACATACATCTGGAGTTCATTTGCAGTGGCCAGGGGCCTTGGTGCATTCATTCTCTCTCTCTCTCTCTCTCTCTCTCTCTCTTTCTCTCACCCTCTCAAATAAATAAACAAAATATTTTTAAAAAGAAAATATTCCTTCAATAATTTTGTTGAAAATATTCTTTATGTCCTTGGCTTGTATTTCCTCCCTTTCTTGTAATCCAGGTATTTTTTTTTAAATGTGTCCCACATTTTTCTCATCTTCTGTTCACACTTTTTGTTGTTTGTTTGTTGTTCTTGGATTCCTGGCCCAATTCCTTTGTCTTGTCCTCAAATTCTGATATTCTGTCCTCTGCATGTTCTAATCTGTTTGTGATTCTTTCTTGGAACCTTTTAAAAGAGATATTTCATTTTTATTATCCCATTATATTTTTCTGAATTTTCTCTATCTCTTTTTTGAATTCTTATTGCCTGGTTTGACTTTCTTGTTTTCTCTTGGATTTTATTCCTGCATTTGATCATATACTCATTGAGCTTGTTCCTCTGACCCAATGGTTCATTTTTTTTAATGTTTGAATATATATATATATATATATATATATATATATATATATATATATATAATCATTTTATATATGTGTGTAAAATCATCTTTTATCCCTTGCCCCTAGTCCCATTTCCCTGGAATCCTCCTCAGTGGGGTGACAGGACTCATTGTGGGATCATGAAGGCCTCAGTCAATCCCTATGGGAATAGTGCAGGACCATGCCTCAGGGTGTTTCTACCTACTCTGTGGCTCTCACAATCTTTCCACTCCCCTCTATCAATGATCCCTGAATCATGGCAGACCTATTGGCAGTCTGATTTAGTGCTGAGTTCTTTGTAGCCTCTGGATTTCTGCTTTGATTGATCACCATTTCTGCCACCATCACCCTGGAGCTGGTTGTCAGGCAAGCAGTAAGGGCATTATTCATGGTGCCACTTCCACTGCAATTTGTCCTAGACCCTGGAAGATGTGGAAGAGGCAGAAGGTCTCATGGTGGGCATTCTGTTATCTTTTTGTCATATTGATGGATCTTGGCTCTCCTCCATCTTCTCCGCCATCTATAAAATAAAGCAGATTCTTCAAAAAAGAGTGGGAGCAGCTTGGATTAAAGGTAGTATGTAATTGTTTGAGAAATTTTTGATATACAGACCCACTCTTCTTCTCTAGAGAGCACTGAAGGCTTCTCTCTGAAGTCTGTTTCCTGACCATGGAATTCTGAGTTGGTTTCCAGTACCAGACATGAGTTCTCTTCTACTGAGTGGCCCTCATGTCCAGAGAACAGTTGGTTACCCACAGAGGCTTATTAGTCTGTACTTCTGAGTTTATTTTTTTCATGATTCTCCTCCATTTCCTTTATCCATCTGGTAAGTTCTTTTTGTTTCTCTTCAATTATATCAGGGTGCCTACTGTGAATATCTTCTTGGTTTTCTTCCAATTCACTGTCATCTATTGAATTCTTCTCATTCATTTGCTTGCATTTCCGTTCTTTCATTCATGCTCTGAGCTCTTTTTGTTGGTTTTATTCTTTTTGTTGCTTAAAATTCTATTTTACATTAATTTTAGAGATTCTTTTCAAATTCATTTGGCTGTTTATTCATAGCCTGTTTCAGTTTGTTTAATATGCTTATCATAGTTTTATTATGGGAATTTATATCTGGAGTTTCCTCTATGATTTTTTATTTTTTAGAGAGAATTTATTTTTATTTTTTTTCCTTTTTTTTTCTTTATTAGTTACTTTTGTATTCAGCAAATACAGTCAGTTTGGTACCATTATTAGGCTCATCCGTAACCTACACCCTCCCCTTGGCCCCTCCTTGTTGAGGTATATGGGTCATGCATTGTGGAGTTAGCCCACAGTTATGGGTAAGATAAATGTCTCTGCATATCATGACCCAATATGTGGCTCTGACATTCTTTCCGCCCCCTCTTCCGCAAAATTTCCCAGAGCCATGTTGGGTTCATTTTTGGTCTGCTTCAGTGATGAGGTGTTGGGAGCTTCTGAGGCTCTGGCTCTCTGATTTGGTAGGAGTTGATTTTTCTCTGTGTTGATCTCCTTCCCTCTTGTGCTGGTATCCGGTTCATCAGGAAAACAGCACCCTTGCTTGTTTCGTCAATTTTTCTTAGTTTCAGCCAGGGCCCTTTTGAGGTATGATGGGGTGGCTCTCTCCTTAGGATCTACATCTATCTGAAAAAGAGAAGCAGATTCTCCAATGGAGAGTAAGTTAGCACCAGGACAAATGAGATAACCCTTACTTTTTTAATAGAGAATTTAATAGGTATAGGCCCTCTTGTAGCCCATGATTGATGGTAGCTTGATATTGGAGAGTGGGCTTATGTTTGGATATGGTTCTGACTTGTTTCCCAGCTCCAGCTATGGGTCCCATACCACTGAGGGGATCAGTTAGCCAAATTGAGAGCAGTTGGTTCCCCACCATGGCTGTGTGCCACTACTGCACTTGTGTGAGCATCACAACAAGTTATTTGCTGCTAAGTAGGTTAGACCATGCATTGCTTCAACAGATATTAGTCATTTTCCCCCAGTCGCCCATGTAGCACCTTCTGGCACTAGACGCGCTGACTGTCTGGGGACTGACCCTCTTCCAACTTCCAGCCATGCCATTCTGTTTTTCATGTCAACCACATAAGGCGTCTTCAGCAGTAGGGTCTTACCACTAACCTTTGGTGGGTCATCAAGTACTCTGACAGAAATCTGTCTGTTTTTTAGGGAACCTTGTAGGTCTCTCTGATCAAAAGCTCATTGTGGATGATAGCCCCATGCTGGTTCTGGGAGTTACAGGTCAGTGCCCACTAAGAAAATGAGGGAAAAGATAACTAATATACAAGAGTTAGAGAGAAGGGGGGAGGGAGGGGGAGGGAGGGAAGATGTAGAAGATTAAGGTTAGTCTTGATCCTACCCTCTCCAGTGTCTTGTGGTTCAAGTGTTCCCTGTAAGGGCCTGGTGAAGGATCGGCCATTTGGTCTGTCTTTTAGTAAGTAGAAAATTATGGTACCATTGCCATTTGGGTCTAGATTTGTTTTTCCCACCCCTTTGATGCCCTCCTCTCCCTCCCCTTCCATCCTAGTGTCTAGTCCAGGAGATGCTTGCTGGGTATGCATGGTATCTTGGGTAGATTCAGATTAGGTGCTGTAGATGAGTGAGACTATGTGGCGATATTTTTTTCTGTCATTGGGTAAGTTCACTGAGAATGATCTGTTCCAGGTTCAACAATTTTTCCTCAAATTTCATTGTGTCATTTTTTCTTACTGCTGTATAGAATTCCATTGTGTAGATATACCACATCTTAGTTATCCATTCTTCTAGTGATGGACATCTGGGTTGATTCCAGCTCTTCTATGATTTTTTTTTTTTTTTTTTTTGGAGGTTTCTCTCATATGGGACTAGTTGTTCTTGGTGGAAATATCATGGCCTGATGTTGGGCCTTGAGAGGCCCAGACACGAGGCCTAGTGAAAATTCCTAAGCCTAGCTAAAGTTTGGCGACCTGTCTCTGGCCAGCTATGACTCAGCAAGACACCTAATGGCCTCTGGCCTGCTACTTCTGTGTAGAAAGTTAGAGTTCTCGTGCGCGTGCTTAGAACCAATCATTTCAAAAGTCACAATATGCTATTGGCCCTTACACCTTATCCCCTCCTGAGATCCCCGCCCCCGTTCTCCATACTATATAAACACCTGCCTGTTACAATAAAACGAGATCCTGCTTTGACAAGACTCCCAGCTCGGGTGTGTTCCTAGCCGTCAACACCCACCCTCCTCCTCAACCCCTCGGAAGGAACCAGCAGGCCTGATCCTTCCCCAGCACTACCTGCCGGGGGAGCCTGACAGTCTGGCTCCCAATGTGGGGCGATGGGAACCCAGCAGACTGGTGACCCATGTGAGGCATTCTCGTTGAGGATGTCAATTGGTGTGTGGGTGAGTGTACCCTCATAAGTTATGAGGTAGTCCTCATATCTAATGTGCTAACCTTTGCTTCTGTAACCTGTGCTTGCTTGTCAACATCTCTTCATTCCCTTTCTCTTTCCTTTCACTTTTGGTTTGCCATCCAGCTGCGTCTGCAGCATCTGTATTTCCAAACGGGTCATACGTCCCTGGTGGACACACTGTGTGGCAGACCTGGAGGAAACGGAAGACAGAGCAAATCTACTGGGGAGATCTGCTCCCATCTGTACCATGTTTGGCATTATTGAGCTGTCCCCTAAGGACTCAGACTCTTCTGGCCACCACGGATCTGAGTCTGACTTTGTAGTGTGCATCAGTTTTTTGGGGCCCTGTGTGTCTGTGTAATACTTGTGTGTCTTGTCATTGCCCTAATCCTACGGTCATTCCTCCCCTGACTCAATAACATGGGACAGATTCCTTCCTCCGCTTTAGGACACTGCCTTGCACACTGGAAGGACGTCAAAGCAGTTGCCCATAACAACGGGGTAAATGTTAAAAAAGACAGATGGATTACATTTTGTTCCTCTGAATGGCCTACCTTCAATGTAGGATGGCCACCAGGGAGACATTTCACCTAAATACTATACTTGAGGTTAAAAATATTGTTTTTCACCCTAGGAGTGGACACCCTGATCAAATCCCTTATATTGTGACCTGGAGGAACCTGATAGAGGAGCCTCTCCCCTGGGTGAAGTCTTTCCTCCCTTCCTCACCCCCTCCTTTACAGGTGCTGGCAGTTACACCCAAAAGAGGCACCAAACCCACAACTGGTGCCCCACCCAGCCGCAACAGCACACCAAAAAGCGGCAAGAAAGAAAACAAAACAAAACAAAAAGTCAACTTTGTTACATGATATCATAAATATAATTACTAAATTTATGTTCTAGGTCAACTTCAACTTTCATAGAGGATTATTAAAAACAACAGAATTCTCTCTAAAGTGGTAACTTATAATTTGTCAGGTATTGAAAAAAAATTTTTTAATGTAGTTAAAAGGAGGAGGCAACTGACCTGACTTCTAGGCCAGCCTGCCTCAAGATAACAACAATATTTGCCTTAGTTTAGTGTCTTATTGGTATTAATGACATAAAATTGTCTTTAGATTACTCACTTGTTAGTGAGTAATAGGATTAATTAATTTAGTGTAGTTTGTCATAATAGCCTTATTAAAAAAGGTGGTTAATAATGGGATGAGATAAATTGATTAAAGGAACTGGGAAGGAATTTTTCAATGTTGGGACATAGAATGCTTGTTAAAAATGCTTTTTGAGTGGTACTTAGATGAGAATGTTAAAGTATGTGGGTAAAGATGTGCGTATGTAGGAAAGAATTTTCAGGCTAAACCTAAACGCCATGCCTAAAGTTAGAGATTTTTCAACTGTTTACAGACTCTTAAGGATACTCTAAAAGTTTTATATAGGGACATAGTCTTAATCTAATTCATCTTACATTAGACACAGGTGATGCCTATGCTAGGTGGGTCACAAAGTCATAAGTACAGATGTAATTGGGGGTTTAACCAGGTTAAAACATAGACAAGAGTCTATCACCTCGTGTTTTGCAAGTGGGTAAATTTACTATGTAAAAACAAACAACTTCAAAATAGGATAAGGAATGTCAGGATGCTTATCTCTCTGCTCTATAATTTCATTTTACTCTTACTTTCCAACATATGCTACTTAAATTCATAAAAAGCTAGACTCTAAAAAAACAGATAGAACCCCCTTTATCTCAGACCCCATACAAGTTTAAGCCATGTGTCCCCCAGACTCTGACTAGAAACAAAATGGCCAATTGTCTCTGACAAGGAAAAAGGAGTACAGCATATAACTGTGGTTCTCTTTAGTTCTTCTCTTTTAAACACCTAAAGTCACATCTGTTAGATAAAATTTCTCACTAGACAAAATGTCAAATAGGTAAACTGAGTCAAGGTATTTAATCAATTTACAAACTCCTTACATAAGACAAGCATCAAGCTTACCTAATGCGTATATCAGGATAAAGGCCCCTTCATTGAAAAATTTAATTGGATTAAATCTAATGTTTACCTTATGCCAAGGTTTTAATCAGTGGAAAAACTGAGTCTTATGATAAGGCCTCACTCATTCACAGGTCACTGATGCTAATTTGTTATGATTTAAGGGTTATAAAACTGACTTTAAGACTCTCTCAGTAAAGTAAATTAGGTTCCTCTTTTCATCAAGGTTTTAACTATTCTTGAGATAAAGGCTCACATAGAAGTGGTTAATTTCCAAAGGTGAAGTACTCATACCTAAAGACATTGTGACTTTAAAGATAGCTTCTGTCTTATTTATGCTAATTCTATAAAATAGTCATAACTAGGTTTAATCACTTGGGTTTAAGTGATTTAATTTCAGTAATGATAACTTTCATCTTCCTGGGATATGTTGGGATAGCTTGCTTAAGCTTTATCAAATTTAAGTCATGGGTAAAACATAAAGTTGTTTTATGTTAATAAAAGTTTCTATAGTACATAAAATCAATAACTATCAAGTTTAAGCCAAATCATGGGTTGTCAAATAATGTTTTCTCTTTCAAAAAGATTTATCAAGGGTTATATTAAAATTTAGCTAGCTGTTTTGGTTTTAAAAAAAAATTAAGCTCTGTGGTTCTGTTTCCAATGTTCTCTGGGTAATTTGTACCAACACAGGTATCTGAACTAATCAAAGATGTTTTCAAACACAGATGCTAAGACTTTATACTGTCTTGCTTGTCCTTTTCTGACAATTTCTAGGTTAAATAAGTTAGTCTATAAATCAATTGATACTGTTTTCAAGACTGGTAGCAGGTTCTGCCTATACTTATAAATGTTATATATTTAAAATGTAAGATATTTATAAGTATTAGATATTTAAAATATAAGATATGTCTACTTTGTATACCTCATATATAAGGATTATGCTGCCATAGTACAACTAAAATTTTAAAGATAGGACAAAATAATTTTAGAAGCCCTGTGCCATTCTTTAACTAAGTCTATTTCAGTAATCAAATGTACTCTATATGTACATACATCCAGGCTGGTGTAACTTCCTTTCTAAGTATGTTAATTACCTACGTAAAAGCCAAAGTCAATTAAAATCATCAGAACAAGAGGCGCCAATATTTTGGCCTGTGCTCCCAGGTCATGAGGCCACTGGAGATGATGGGACACTTCTACACTGGGCCCCTGTGAGACCAGTTCATTAAAATGTTAGTTTGGGAAGGCATGACAAGTGATCATAAGCTGGCCTGCACTGAACTAAAAGATCACTCTATGAGTAAATGGATCGTGGCCACTAAAGATGTAGGATCCATGTCCCATCAGGCAAGGGACATGGTGTTGGCCCTACAGAGTGCCCACTGTGAAGATATGGCTGCCCTAGTTTGTGCCCTTCAACAGACCTTGGGAGGAAAGGGGAGGTCTTGCTTTGGGTGCGGTAAAGAAGGTCATTTTAGAAGAGAGTGCCCTAACCGGGCCAAGAGTGCCCCAACAATTCCTACACCCCCTAATTTGCCTCACACACCCTGCCCCTGATGTAAGAAGGGGTTTCATTGGGCCAAGGATTACAAATCCAAGTTCAGCCTTCAGGGTGAGCCTTTAAACTCCCCCAGGGGCTATCCCCAGCCCCGTTACACACTGGACCATGCCCCTGATTCTGGGACTAAGGCCAAAAATAACACTGGGGCCAACTACACTGTCTCTCTTGAGAAAACAATTTGACTGATAAAATGGTTTCTATGCCTGAGTATAATAGTAATTAAAAAGGAGAAAGTCCCTCCTTCATGGCAGTTAGTCCCTGGTCTGCCTTTACTTGGTGTGGGTGGACAGTCAACCTCCTGGGAAAGGGCCAACTGGCAGCCCTGGACTGATCCTGACGGTAACCATGGGGAGGTGCACCCTCTGGTGTGTCCACCCTAATGGCCAACCTCCTAGGTCAGGATATACTTGGAGAAGCTGAGGCTTATATCACCACTTAAACTATAGAAAACAGTCCTCGAGGGCTCCACCCTAAGCATCTTTGGAAAATTGATGTCACACACTATTCTCCATTTGAACAGCTTAAATATATTTTTCTTTCTGTCGATACCTTTTCCCACGCCTACTGGGCATCAACACATGCTGGGGGGGAAAGTCTAAATATACTATTAGCCATATACTTCAATGCTTTGCCACCCTTGGATTTCCTGATCAGATCAAAACTAATAATGGCCCCTGCTTTGTAAGCAAGGCTTTTGTAAATTTTCTCCAGGCCTGAAAAATCTCACACTCCACAGACATTCCATATAACCCCTGGGGCCAAACAATCGTTAAAAGATACAATCAGACTGTCAAGTCTCAATTACAAAAAACAAAAGGGGGAATCCTTACCCCCACAAGACCAACTAAAAAAAACATTATTTACCCTAAATATTTTAAATTTTTCTAAAAAAAGATAAACAATTATCCCCTTTTATGAAAGCTGTGTCTAGTACCATCCTTGATCTCCAACAACAGCTAGATTCCCTGGCTGAGGTAGTCCTACAAAACAGGAGGGGACTAGACCTATTAACCACCGAAAAGGGAGGCATATGCTTGTTTTTACAGGAAAAATGCTGTTTCTACGCCAATAGATCAGGAATAATTCAAGACAAGATCAAAAGACTTCAAGAGGACCTGAAGAAGAGACGGCGGGACCTCCAGGACAACCCACTGTGGACGGGACTACATGGATTCTTACCATACCTCCTCCCTCTACTTGGGCCCCTCCTTCTCCTTATCCTTATCCTCACTGTCGGGCCTTGTGTAATTAACAAAATTACACAATTCATTCACCAGTGGCTAGAGGCAATAAAACTCCATCAGGTTGAGATACATTACCACAGGCTGGCAACTCAGGAAATAAGTTCCTCATGTGACCCACTGCCACCCCCTCTGCCCTCCATGTGACCGATGACGGGTAAGATCTCAGATTGACTGAGACAACCTAAGACAGGGGCCATGGTGACTAATGCTCTTACAAAAACAAAAGGGGGAGATGTTGGGCCTTGAGAGGCCTAGATGCGAGGCCTAGTGAAAATTCCTAAGCCTACCTAAAGTTTGGTGACCTGTCTCTGGCCAGCTATGACTCAGCAAGATGCCTAATGGCCTCTGGCCTGCTACTTCTGCATAGAAAGTTAGGGTTCTCCTGTGCATGCTTAGAGCCAATCATTTCAACAGTCATGATATGCTATTGGCCCTTACACCTTATCCCCTCCTGAGATCCCTGCCCTCGTTCTCCATACTATATAAACACCTGCCTGTTACAATAAAATGAGGTCCTGCTTTGACAAGACTCCTGGCTTGGTGTGTTCCTGGCCATCGACACCCACCCTCCTCCTCAACCCCTCGGAAGGAACCAGCAGGCCTGGTCCTTCCCCAGCACTACCTGCTGGGGGAGCCCAACAGCCTAATATCTTGCATTATTTATTTTGCACTGGGGCATTCCCATCTTGAGATAGTCCCCTTGTTTTGCCAATATTGTAGCCATTGTAGCTCTCATGGTACATGTTGTGTGGTCTGGACAGCTTTGGTCAAGGTGAGAATAGGGAGGTGGTTGTATCTACTTGTTTGGGCTAGGTGCATTTGAGTCTGAGAAGTATCTTCCTTGTGTATGTAGTGTATGTGTATGTGGCGCTGGATAGCCTGGCTTGCTTAGTGTCAGAAAAGAGTACAGCCTATCAGGGCAGATTATATGTTACATTGGATTGATATATTCTTCGTTGGCTTTACCATTCTCAAATAAGCTGTATTTTAGTGTTGACTATTGTTGCATTTGATATTTCCTGATTTATAGGGCCTCTGACTTTTTCTTCTGTCATTATTGGGAACAGGGTCTGATTTGGCTCCAGGCTTACCTGGAATCCATTTCAGACCAGAAATCTCAACCTCCCTGTTGACAGGATTCAGGGTGTAGGGCAACATCCACCCTTAGGGATTGTGGCTTTATTAGATTATCTGTTTGTTTTAATCTCAACTCTTGCATAAACATTCTGTGCTGGTTTGATTAAATATGTATATTGCTCAGTTGAATTTTAGAATTTGCCAATAAATTGCTCCACCGAGTCTACTAGAATACTTGAATAGCAGGCAAACTCAACACCTAGGATCACTTCTGCTGTTTCTCTTGGAGTATAAGAGTTACACCTGGCATCATATTTTCTTTGTTTTTTATGGACGCCTTCCATGATTCATTCTCATGGTCCCATGGGGTCTCCATGTAGGCATCCAGCAAACCTGCTTCACACTGCCCATAGCCATTTCCAAAACACAAGACCATGTTGCAAACTCAATGACCCTCTCTTTCCTGCATTTCTTATACTCCATAATACAGGTATGGTGCCAGTTTGTTAATCCAAGGGGGAACAAAGCAGATTTTGAAGAACAGGACACTCCTTGAGCACTCAAGCCCCTTCAAAAGAGTCTACATTCTTACTGTTGCCCCGGTGCAGGTCAGCTGGCAAAATCTCAAAGGTTGTAATCACTCAATTGCAGCTGAATGGGCAGCAGTTCACCCAAAGATTTTTTTTTTTTACCTGTGCCATATCCCTCTGCTCACGCCAGTTCATTTCTATGCAAAGCAACCCTGAACAACTTCCCAGGACATGGGCATAACAGAAAGCTTCTCACACAAACTGCTAGCCCAGTCCAAGCAAAGGTCTTTCTCACCCTCATAAGCCAAACCTCACAGTCCATGGTTCTTCCTGCATTCAGGTCTTTCAACTCTGACCAGAATAGTCAATCAAGCTGTACTGACAGCATTGCAAAGCATCTCTTAGTTCAAGTTTTCAAATCCTTCCACATTTCTCTTGAAAATCAGCTCCAAAAGGCAAAAGCCACCCAGTCAGGTGTCTAGCAGCAATCCCACTCCTGATACCACTTTACTATTGCAGTCAGGTTCACATTGCTGGTAGAAATCACCCAACCAAGAACAGCTTGAGGAAAAAGGTTTATTTTGGCTTACAGGCTTGAGGGAAAGCTCCTCAATGGCAGGAGGAAAACAAAGGCATGAGCAGAAGGTGGACATCACCCCCTGGCACACATAAGGTGGACAATAGCTACAGGAGATTGTGCTAAACATTAGCATGGGGAAACTGGCTATAGTAGCCATAAGTCAGCCCCCAACAATACACCACCTCCAAGGGGCTTTAATTTCCAATTGCTACTAGCTGGGAGACTAGCATTCAGAATACCTAAGTTTATGGGAGACACCTGAATCAAATCACCACACCTGCAAAGCTATCCATCCAAATAGACAGAGAAATGACATTCCACAACAAAAACTTGCTAAAGGAGTATATAATCACTAAACCAGCTCCACAGAAAATACTTGAAAGGATCCTCCATGTGGAAGAGAAAGGAAAGCACACACATGTGGAACCAGGGGAAAAAAAATAAACCATATTCAAATAGTAATTAATACAGAAGAGTAAAGGAAAAACTGGAAGACCTACTGTGATAGTTAAGGTGTTGTCAAGTTGATCTGTTTAGTAATCCATAGGTTGCTTCTAGGAAGGATCAACTAAAGGAGGAAGTCTTTCCCCCCAGGGTGAGCCCTTCCCCCAGAATGGGCGGCCCCGCCCAGAGGGGGACTTGATACAAGGAAGCTCTGGGTAAAAAGAGTCCTTTCCTTCCTTCCTTCCTTCCATTTGGCTGCTGGAGCTGCTTGCTACCTTCCAGCGTGGATTGAAGACCAGTGTGGACGAAAGACCAGCATCAACGGAAGACCCCCGTGGATCGAAACCCAGCGGCTCCTCAGGAAGCCTCTAGGCTTTCTAGCACCATCTGCAGTGCCGGTTCAGGACTGCTGAGGCATCTGGCCACGAGAACTGAGTAACTACCAGGTTCGGTGATTCTTGGGCCTGCAACTGCTATTGGACTACTGTAAGATGATCCAATAAATCCCCTTTTAAAATAATTCATTCTAGCAGTTCTGTTCCTCTAGAGAACCCTGACTAATACCTACAAAACAAGAAGAATGGCAAGAATAAATGGACACCTTTCAGTAATATCACTTAATATCAATGGCCTCAGTGCCCCAACCAAAAGACATAGGTTTGCAGACTGGCTTATAAAGCAGGATCCAACCCGGGCATGGTAGTGCAGGCCTTTAATCCCAGCACTCGGGAGGCAGAGGTAGGAGGACTGCTGAGAGTTTGAGGCCACCCTGAGACTACATAGTTAATTCCAGGTCAGCCTGGACCAGAGTGGGACCCTACCTCAAGAAAAAAAAAAAAAAAAAAAGCAGGATCCTTCTATTTGTTGCCTCCAAGAAACTCACCTTTTAATAAAACATCAATCCTATCTTAGGGTGAAAGGTTGGAAAACAGTATTTCAAGTAAATGGACCTAGAAAATGAATAGGTGTTCCTATGATAATATCTGACAGGGTAGACTTCAAACCAACATTAGTTAGGAAAGATAAAGAAGGTCACTTTATATTGATTAAAGGAACACTCCCACAGGAGGACATTATAATTCTAAACACATATGCACCCTTACATGAGGGCTCCAAATTTCACCAAACAAACACTATTATAATTAAGGTCTCAGATATCACCAAAAACAGTTGTACTATATGACTTCAATACTCCACTGTCATCAATGTACATACAGGTCATCCTGGCAAAAAATTAAAATAAAATAAACAGAAAAGCATCTGGGTTAAATAAGGTCATAGAACAAATGTACCCATGAAATATCTACAGAACATTTTTTCCAAATGCTGCAGCATACACATTCTTTTCAGCAGCATATGGAACATCAGAGGGCATACAAATTTACCAGGACCATTGTCATTAGGAAATATGATGGCAGACTTATCCACTAAAGATATTTTAATTGGGAATATTTTGGAACAAACTCAGAAGAGTCATCAATTACATCATCAAAATACTCTTGCACTAAAAAGAATGTTTCATATCACTAAAGAACAGGCTAAACAAAAATTGTCAAAAACTGTACTCATTGCACTGATGTTCATCATCGACTAAAGATGGGAATTAACCCAAGAGGACTTAAAGCACAAATACTTTGGCAAATGGACGTGACTCACATGCCCAATTTTGGAAAATTATCATATGTACATGTTACTGTTGACACATTTTCTCATGCAGTAGTTGCAACCGCAAGAACAGATGAAGCAATAAAAGATGTTATGCAGCATTTGATACTTTGTTTTGAAGTCTTAGGACTTCCAAAGAAAATTAAAACTGACAATGCTCCTGCATATACATTGCAGGCCTTTAAAAAATTTTGTTTAGAATGGAATATAGAACATGCCACAGGAATACCTTATAATCCCCAAGGGCAACAAATTATAGAAAGGACGCATCAATATTTAAAAATTCAAATACAAAGATTAAGGGATAATAATAATTATTATTCCCCTCATCAAATCTTAAGCCATGCTTTATTTACTATAAATCATTTAAATACAACTGAAGACAGACTAACACCAATGCGAGAGGCATTGCGGTCCACAAATAATTAAAATACAACCAAAAGTGATATGGAAGGATTTATTAACAGGCACCTGGAAAGGGCCTGATGTGCCAATAACCTCAGGAAGAGGATATACATGTGTGTTTCCTCAGGATGCAGAGGTACCAATGTGGATTCCAAACAGGCTTGTCCGACCCATCAATGAAAAAGCCAACCAAAAGGGGAAGAGAAAGGAACAAGATGAGAGAAGTGACTTGGGAAGTGAAGAGGCTTGACCTTTCCCCTCCACAGGCTCGGACCACCAAAGAAGTGACACCACAGACCTGGGAACAAATTAAGAAGCTCACTCACGAGGCGGAACAGACTATAGTTAAGACTGGAAAAACTTTAAACACAAAAAATATGTTTCTGGCTATGCTTGCTGTTCTGACTGTGCAGGTAACATTGGTCTCAGGGGAATATTATTGGGCTTATGTTCCAAACCCTCCACTACTGCATCCAGTGGGCTGGGGGGATGATGTGCATATCAAAGTCATGACTAACAATAGTAAACTACTAGGGGGAATTCAAGATTTTTTGAATATCCACCAAACATCTCAAGTTATAAACTATGAGGGAATGTCAGATACAGCTCCCATCTGTGCCACATTAAGGATATGTACCCCCTGGTTGCCTACCAGTCAATTATAGGATGTTTCTTACTAATGCACCACATAGGACAGATAATAAAAAGAAAAAGAGGTTAATATGGGAATTAGAACTGATGACCCTGGGATACCATAATTATAATGAAAGTTATGAAACACCTTTGCCTAATTGTCTGCAGGTTTATCATGATAAAGATCAATATTGGGATGCTTTGATAGAGTTTCCAAAATGGCTCAATTGCAGATTTCAAGGCAAGGTATCTAAACATATACCCTTAGAGACAAATGACTATACTTTTGATTATTCAATTAGTAATCCTGATTATGATTACAAAAACTATCTACAACAAAATGTACAGAGATTTAATGGTTATGTTCCTAATTTGCTAGGAGAGCCTATTAAGAGGTGGTTTATGCCAGGATGGGTGGCACCTATCTTTGAGAGTCACTCACCCTTACATAATAAAACAAACATTCATCCAGATTTATTCAGATTGTTTGCTGCAGCTAACATGCTGTTGCTAAAAACAAAAACAAAAACAAAGAAACCAAAGCTACACCGATTGGGGTAAGAGCTTGTGTGTGATATCCTTATGGGATTTTAGCAGGAAAATCAAAGAATTTAAGTATTGTCAATCAGGGGAAATCTTTTTACATTAATTGTACTAACTGTGTATTAACAAATTGTATAGATTCTGCTTTAGATAAAACCTATACTGCTATTATATTATTGCAAAGACTGAGTTATGTTATGCTTCCTGTAAACTTGAGAAATGATCCTTGGTTTGATAATGCCACTCTTCAAACTTTAAAAAACTTAAATGAACTTCTCAGACTGAAAAGATTTGTAGCTGCACTTATTCTTGGTATAAGCGCTTTAATTGCTATCCTAACTTCTTTAGCAATTTCTACGGCAGCATTAGTTAATGAAGTAAATACAGCACATTTTGTTAATGGTCTTAGTAAAAATGTTTCCTTAGCTCTAGCTAAACAACAAATTATAGACAAAAAACTAGAATCAAAAGTGAACGCTCTAGAGGAAGTGGTTTTAGCTATTGGGCAAGAGGTACAGAATCTAAAGACACAGTTGTCCACTAAATGCCATGCAAGCTTTAGACATATTTGTGTGACTCCTGTAAAATATAACTCAACTTTAAATTGGCAAGCAACTAAAAATCATTTATTAGGAATTTGGAAAGACAATGACTTATTGCATAATATGGAACAATTATAAGAGGACATAAGTACTATTAGTAGAGCACATTTAGATGTAGAAAATCTTGATTCATTGGTGGGGTCCTTGAAGAAAGGGTTACAATCTCTTAACCCATTTAATTGGTTGCATACTGTTATTATGGTTGCTGTCATTGTGGGAATAATCTTACTTATTATCTGTATTTTTCCAGTCCTCTTCAAAATAATTTTTGCTTCTGTTTATACTCTACACCAAGACATTCATAAACTTCGCCTAAACAACAAAAAAGGGGAAATGCCACGCCAACTCCAGTGGAGTCTGCGTGCCCTGTTCACCAGGCCGAGGCGAAAGCTTCAAGGAAGAAAGCCTCCTGAATGTGTCAGGCAGGTTCTTGGCCACAAATCAATGTGAATTGCAGTCTCATACTGATTCTGGAGCTTGTCATTTTTTTGGTGATTTTGCATGTCTGTTCCCCTTCAGGATAAAATATCATTATAAAATGTTTACCATATTTCTTTCTTTTTTAACCTATGTATTATTGTGAAGATAGTATATGTTAGATTTACAAAGGAAAGAACAGACCTCAACTTATAACACTGAACTAAGTTGTAGGAAAAAGTCTTCCATTGCCCCACTCTTGATCCACAAGTCCAAACTAAGTACACCAAAGCAAAATTTTAGATGGCAAGTAACCAAAGTAAATACTGAGGATGAGATCCTATACTGATCTGTGTGAGGCCAGTGCAGAAAAGGGGACCTGGTTTCAGCTGTGTTATGTTACTTATTAGGCTGAGGCAAGGAGGAAGAAACAAATAAACTGGTATAAACTGATTGCAAGAGTAGAAAACTTGGCACTCCTATCTCTCTAAAGTCCACCTGCTATACTAAGGGAGGGAGAATCCAGAAAATCACCTGGATGGGAACTGAATGGACTCAAAGTTGGTAGACACAACATACTCAGGCAAAGAGTATGTTTCTTTCTTTTGTAACTGGATTTTTATGTCAGGTCATTCTTCCTGTTACTTCTGTGTACTTCTCCCCTATATTTAGTACTAAGGATCACAAACAAGTGCACATGAGGACTCCTCACTAAGAAGACTCAAATAAACAGAACAAAGAAAAGGAGTGGGAGAAATGAGCATATTATAGTCTCAAAACAAAAATTTGAAGATGCAAGACAATATATCTCCAAAAGTCCAAAACTCATTAATAACTGAAACCACAGATAATGAAATACATTACTTGCCAGAAAAGGAATCGAATATCTTACTCTTGTTAAAAATAAAGCAGATTCAAGCAGACAGATTAATAAAGCAAGGAAATAAGTTCATGGTTTAGGTAAGTAAATAATGTAGATAGGAATGCTAGCAATATACATGAGAAATTCATAACATGGAGGAAAAACTTAGCAATGAAATTGAGATTTTGAAGAAAAACTAAAATGAAAGTCAATAAACCAAATTGAAGCACTGTGGAAAACAGCAATAGAGAATGGCAAACAGAAGAAAGAAGATCAGGATGGAAGACAAAGGCAAGAGATTATTCAGATAGCAATAAAGAAGAAAAATCTAAGCGCAACTATAACTTTCCTGAACTCTGGGGCATGATGAAGTGGCAAAAACCCAAGAATCTAAATGGTAAAAGAAAGAAAGAGCTGAGATAAATACTGAAGGCATATAAGAACCATTCAATTAAAAAAACCTTCAGGATTTTCCAGTTGTCTTACATAAGGATGAATAGATCCATCAAACACATCTATAATACAAAGTAAACTATGATTTTGTTGTGAAATTCTTGATAGAAAATTAATTTATTCTATTTATTTAATTTTATAATTTACTGCTGATTTTTGTACCATGTATTTCAATTGTCAGTTTTTATAAAGGTAAACCTATAGTTTGTGGCTTATAAAAGAACTGTAGTTAAGATGGTGGAATAGGAGCCACATGAAAGAAACCACAGAGGAAAAAAGAAGTAAGATTCTAAACAACTCACCCTTCTCAAAAAAATGAAAGTCTGTAAGTAACATGCAATCCAGAGAAGTCCCCAGAAAACAAGCAAGGAGCTTCCAGCAACATAGTCAGCAATAAAGGGCACAAACAAGGCTGAGCTCCAGGGCTAGGTGCCATTGGGCAGCAGCTACTGGGGAGAGCACAACCCAGCAAAAGGCCAGTGGCAGTGAGCACAAGAAGGGATGAGCTTCAGGGCTAGGCATGATTCTACAGTGGCTGCTGGGGACTGTGCAAACTAAGGGAAGGGTCAGTGGCAAAGGGAATGAGCAGGGCTGAGTATCAGCACTAGGTGTCATTCTGAGGTGGGGCTGACTGCCAGTGCTAGGTGTCACTCTGTTACAGCTGCTCAGTGACTGCTAGGGAGCACTCAACCCAGGAGAAGGGCTAGCGACAAAGGGCATGAGCAGGGCTGAGCTCTGGGGACAGATGTCATTCTGTAGTGGGACTGAGTGCCAGAGATAGGTTCTGCTGGGGACCATATGAACCAGGGAAAGAGTCAGGAGCAAAGGATTCCAGTGGGGCTGGGCATTATGGCTAAGCAACATTCTGTGACACTGTTGGGGAGTGCACAACCCAGCAGGAATGGTCACAAGCTGTGCTAATTCTTAGCACCCAGGAATTTGTCAACCTGCACCAGGAGGGGAAGCTCAAGGGAGTAGGCAAGTGTAGTGGTGGGGCAAACCTCAAGGAGTTGGGCACTTGCCACCAAGTACCAGCAAAGAAGAGAATGAAGAGTCCAAGATATTAGAGCATGTGGTCTTTGGGGAATGCTCCTACTTGCTGGGCCCAGCCCTGCCTGAAACAACAGCTAACCTACGTGGAAGAGATTCTATAACTCACATCATCTTGCAAGCCCCCCAAAAGAAAACAAAATTGAAGAAGGACTGCAGTAGAGGGAAACTGCATACTGGCTCCAGACACGAGGACAGACTTGGAACTGATTTCAGTCCAAAAATCCAGACAGCAAATAGCACTGGAAGAACAGTACCTAGCCTGGACACTGGGAAAGCAAGACCTTCCAAGGCCTTACCCATGTCTACTCAGGTGCTAGTGCACCCATCCCAATCCAGTGGATAGATTTCTATCTCACTCACACACTGTGATCAAATTAGATCAGGCTATGGAAGAGCTGATACTGCTGCATTCTCAGCAAGTCAATAATACATGCAAGCAAATACAGCAAGCAAATAACACATGACACCAAGCAAAAGGTCCCCACCAATATTACCTAGTTCCAAAATAGAAACCTCCAATGAAAGCTTAAAGGAAGCCTGGCCTGGCATGGTGACACATGCTTTTAATCCCAGTACTTAGGAAGCAGAGGTAGGAGGATCACTGTGAGTTTGTGGCCAGCCTGTGACTACATAGTTAACTCCAGATTAGCCTGGGCCAGAGCAAGAACCTACCTGGAAAAACCAAAGGGGGCGGGGGGAAACTTAGAGGAAACCTGAGACATAAAAATCCCAAAATGAAATCATGTCAAGCATTTTAAACAAATTTAATAGAACCACAAACAAATGGCTGTATGAAATGGAAGAAAATGGACAAAGAGTAATCAAACAAGAACTCCAAGAATGGCTGAAGGAAATGGAAAAAATTGAGGAGTAAGCAAGTATTTTTCATTGTAGGATCTTCAGTGGGTCTTCTGTTTTAAGTGTGAACCATATTGATGTATGATGGGGTTATACCTGCAGATACACATATTGTGGAGATTACAGGAACATCAAAGGTACCTGGGAAACTGGGAGGTGGAGAACTGGGAGCTGTGGGATACTCACTCTACTTGCACGTATTCTTCAACACACAGGGATCAGGGGTTGGGGAACCAGAAGCCAAGAAGCTAGAGAGCTAGGCAAGAGGCCAGCTCCTACAGTGATTCATGAGAATAGGAATAGGGGAATAGGAATTCCGGTACTGTGGTAGTTTGAATAGATGGCCCCCAATATATTCAGTGTTTTATTAGTTTGTAGTTTGCATTTGCAGCCACCTGGCTGGAGGCAGTGTCACTGGGCATATCATAAGGTGTCATGGTGAGTTGGAGATTTCAATCTAAAGATATGCAAAGTGTGCCTAGCTGGATTTCCTGAAGTGTGCTGTACTGTGTGGCTTTTAGGATTATACTTCTCTCTGTGTGTTTGGTCCTGTGAAAGCAGGCCAGCTTCTTCTGCCATTATGGAATGTGTCTGTAAGCTTCAATAAATCCCTTCCTCCATAATTGTGCCTGGTCTGGAAGTTTATCTCAGCAAACTTGAAGCTGTCTGCTACAGGTACCTAGGAGTCAACCAGGAAACCTGAATAAAAGGCCTTCTTCTGCAGCCCTTACACAGGGATCAAGGTACCCCAAGGCAGCAGCAGGGGTACCTGGACCAGGGAATTGGGAGGTGGGAAACCAACCAGGAACTCTGGCCTACTCACTCCACATGGGCACCCTCTAGAGCAGGGGATCTGGGAGTTGGGGACCCAGGGTTCATTTGATCAGGAAGATGGAGTTAGGAGCCTGCTTCTGCAGCAAGCTTGCAGGGTCCAGGCACAAAGGTGAAGCGAGCACAAGGTCAGAAATTAACCACTAATTGGCACAGACATCTGGAGTTTGATTTCAGTGGCTGAGGCCCTAGATTGCCAATTCTCTCTCTCTCTCTCTCTCTCTCTCTCTCTCTCTCTCTGTCCCTCAAAAATAAAAAAAAAGCCTACTTGACTACAAAACAGAAATAAACACCAACACCATCTGTGGTGGTTTGATTCAGGTGTTCCCCATAAACTTAGGTGTTCTGAATGCTAGATTCCCAGCTGATGGAGATTTGGAAATTAACACCTCTTGTAGGGAGTGTACTGTTGGGGGCAGGCTTATGTGTGTTACAGCCAGTTTCCCGATGCCAGTGTTTGGCACACTCTATTGTTCCTGTTGTCCACCATATGTGGGCCAGGGTGTGATGTCCACCTTCTGTTCATGCCATTATTTTTACCTGCCATTATGGAGCTTCCCCTCAAGCCTGTAAGCCAAAATAAATCTCTTTTTCCCACAAGCTGCTCTTGGTTGGGTGATTTCTGCCAGCAAGGTGAACCTGACTGCAACACCATCATAGCTGGAGACTTCAATACTACACTATTATCAATAGACAGATCACCCAAGCAGAAAATCAACAGGAAAATAATAGAGCTCAATGACACCATAGATCAACTATATCTAATGGTCATCCACAGAACTTTCCATGCCAACTCTATAGAATACACATTCTTCTCAGCAGCCCATGGAAACTTCTTAATAACAGACCATATATTAATCCATAAGGCATGCCTCCATAAGTTCAGACAGATAGAAGTAACTTCCTATATCATGTCAGATCACAGTGCTCTAAAGCTAGTAATAAACAAGAGACACATCAGGAACTCCACCAGCTCTTGAAAACTTTTAAACAATGAATGGGTTGTGGAAGAAATGAAAGAATAAATTGTGAAATTCCTAGAATTGAATAATAATGAAAACACAACTTACCAAAATTTATAGGACACAATGAAGGCAGTTGTAAGGGGAAAACTCATAGCACTAAATGCCTTCATAACAAAGACAGATCCCAAATTAATATCCTAACTGTTCACCTAAAGTCATTGGGAAAAAAAAGAGGAGTCAAACCCTAAGAGTTCCAGACAGAAAGAAAGAATCAAGATCAGAGCAGAAATTAAAGAATTGGAAACTGCCTGGCATGGTGGCGCATGCCTTTAATCCCAGCACTTGGGAGGCAGAGGTAGGAGGATCACTGTGAATTTGAGGCCATCCTGAGAATACAGAGTGAATTCCAGGTCAGCCTGGGTTAGAGTGAGACCCTACCTCAAAAAAAAAAAAAAAAAAAAAAAAAAAAGGATTGGAAACTAAGAAAACAATTTTAAACATCAATAAAATTAAGAGCTGGTTCTTTGAAAAAATAAACAAGATTGATAACCCCCTGGCCAATTTGACCAAGCAAAAGAAAGAGAAGTCTCAAGTTAACAAAATCAGAAACGAGAAACAAGAGGTCACAACAGACATCAGTGAAATTGGAAGAATCATCAGGCCATGCTTCCAAAACCTCTACTCCACAAAATTGGATAATTAGGAATAAATTGACGAATTCCTAGCCATATGCCACTCACAAAGCTAAACTCATAGCAGATTAATCTCCTAAATAAACCTATCCCATCCATGGAGATTGAAAAGGTAACTAAAAACCTCTCCCAAAAGAAAAGTCCAGGACCAGATGGTTTCTCAGCCAAATTTTATCAAACCTTCATTGAAGAACTGAAAACAATTATTCTCAAACTGTTTCACATGATCAGAGATCAGGGAATTCTCCCCAACCCCTTTTATGAAGCTAGCATCACACTAATATCAAAACCAGACAGAGATACAACAAGAAAAGGAAACTATAAGCCTGTATCCCTAATGAATTTAGATGAAAAGATTCTAAACAAAATATTTGCAAACTAGATTTAAAAACACATCAAAAGCATTATCCATCTTGATCAAGGAGGCTTTATCCCAGGCATGCAGGGATGGTTCGACATATGGAAGTAAGTCAATGTAATACACCACATAAATAAACTAAACCATAAGTGTCAGACATAGGCAGGGCCCTGGGTGACAGAAAACCTAAGCTGCCTGACATGAAGACCCCAGGCTATGAAGAGGTCACAGCAGCCTGAACTGCTGGTCATATCTCAAGTACCAGACTGGCAGGGGTGCCCCTCCCTCCATTTTGGGGGGTTGCAGTGAGCCAGGGTCCTCCTCCATTCTTGGGGGTCACAGTGAGCCTGGACCCCCAGAAAAAATCTTGGACCCAGAGATTGGCAGGAAGTGAGGGCACTCCCTCTCCAAGCATGGGATACTGGGACATTCAGATAAGACTTAGGCTTTGCCCATAACCCTGTGGCCTTTGGCCAGTTGCCTAGGAAACTCCTTATATGGTATCATCCAGCACCTTTACAAAGCCCAGTCCCGTGTACCATTGCCTATGTTCTGGAATGAATGTCCCCATCACTAATTAGGTATCAGCAAGCAACATTGTACATCCAACCCCCTTAGGACCCTCAACTGCTTATAAACCCATTTCCATCACAATAAACTGAGAGCTGTTCACAGAAATTGTCTCCTAAGAGTGATTCTCACTTTCTCACCACCATGGTTGCCTGGGACAACTTAGGGGACTGCACCCAAGGATCCAGGAACCAACAGTTGGTGCCTGAACAGGGACCCTCTGAGATGCACCAGAGTAAGTGTGCGCTCTCCCAGATAGATGATTGTCATTTGAGGGACATTGGGCCTTTACCTGTATGTTTTTGAGGGCTGGCAGATTTCTCTTTTTCCCCCTTTATTTTCAGTTCATGCCATCATGAGGGACCAGACACAATGAACTGGCAACTGATGTCTCTTGGCCAAGGCCACTCTTCAGTATTGACTGAAGGCCAGCAATCCTCTACCTGGATCCCAACAGCCCATTGGGTGTTGGCAAAAACCCTCTATCTATTTCTCTTCAACAACAACAAAAATGGTAACACATCAACCTCTTAAAAGCCTGTAGGGCAGGTAGCCTGTCTCTTAAACTTGTGGACAGGCTCACGTCCAAATTATTGGGAAATCCCCATGTGCTAATCAGCCCTCCGGAATGTTTCCCTCTGATCTTGGCATGTCCACTCTTTCTTTATGATGGGTAACATTGCCTCCCGCCCAAAGAAATCACAGGCTCATGGACTAAGAGCTCTCCTGAAAGTTAGGGGAATCAAGCTCTCCCACAGAGAGGCTACCTCCTTTTGGAAAGAAGTCCTCCAGGTTGCCCCCTGGATGATTTCTGGGGATCTATATGACGCAGATATGTAGACCCACATAGCTTATCTAGCCAGGAGATGGGAGGTTCAGGAAGGAAACCCCCTCTCTGTCTCTTTTCTCCTAATCGTAGCAGCTATTAGGCAATGCATTAGCCCCCCCCCCCCAAAAAAAAAACCCACCTCCTTTCAAAAGCCAGATGATGAGTCTGATGAGAGGAGTCCTGGCCAGTAGCAGACCTCAGTTCCCTTGAAAAACCAATACAAGAAATTAGAGAAAAATTACCCCAAACTCTCCTACACCGACTCCCCTTTATCCACCCTTGCCACCATACCCACTTCCCAATCTGCCCCCCCACACACACACACTCTGTGTTCATGTAACACAGGCCTGGCCAGGATCCCCCTTCATCCACTCCCCCACTTACAATCATACAACTATGTGAGGCCCAGGATAACAATAAAAAGATATTCAATCAGGAAGTACCAGCCTTTCCTGTTAATGCTCAACCAACTCGGGCTCAGCCTCTAGATTGGAAACCAAAATCAAGAGAACATTCCCTAGGGATTTGATGAATTATTTGGACAGGGTGATTTTTCCGCAGGCCTTCAACAGACCCAACATCCCCCAGGGGTTTTATGACCAAGTTTGCCTCTGTGCCCTCTAGGCATGGGATAGAATACCACCACCACTAACCCCCAGCACCCAGGATAATACCTCTTCATTACTGTTTCTTCATCAGAAGCTGGAAGAGACCCTCTCTGATTTTATATTAAGGGCAAGAACCAATTTAGAAAGAAAAATCCCGACCCAATGGCCAGGGACCTCCTTCTCAAAAGCATTATATGAAGGTATGACTTCAGAATGTATGTTAATTTGCCAAAGCCTCAAGGATGAGCATTATGATAAATGGATAGTTGTCACTCAGGATGTTGGGACTGCCTCTCTCACACAGCCTTCACAGCAGCCTTAAAACCCAGAGGCAAATGCTTCAATTGTGGAAAAGAAGGACATTGGAGAGGGGAATGACCTGAACATCAGGCTGCTAAAGGCGTCCCCCCCTCCAAAAACAATTTGCCCTAGATGTTGCAAGGGGTATCATTGGAAAAAAGACTGCTGCTCTATTTATGACAAAGATGGCAAACCCCTAGAGCCTTTAAACTCTAAAAGGGGAAACCCTCAGTCCCACCAATAAGAGGAAAACCCCATTATATAAAATGGGTAGCAAGCATCCAAGAGGGGGCCCACCCAAGGCTGGCCTTAGAAGTTGGAGGAAAAATTTTCAAACGATTCAAATTTCAAAATTGATACTGGGACAGATAAACCAATCCTAAAGTGATCTGAAGTTCCCCAACACTGGGAATTAATTCCCAGGCCCCAATTAATGGGGGTAGGTGGTCCTTTACAAGCATATGTTACCAAAGAAGCCTTTAAGTAGAAGGACCCAGATGGAATTACGGGTCTCATCCGACCTCTAGTGGCGGATGTAACAACTAACCTGAGAATTCATTGAGATAGAAGACTGAGAGATACCTTTGCCAATGTCACCCCCAATCCTAAAACCACTGTTAAGTACGAAACTCCCTGCCTAGAGTGGCTCTCTTATGAGCCAGCCTGGGTTAAACAGTGGACTCTGCCAAGGGAGAAACTTGAAATCCTAAACCAGTTAGTAACAGAATCACTCCAACTTAATCACATCTGCCCCTCAAGGAGCCCATGAAACACTCCTGTGTTTATAATCTGAAAGGGCTCAGGAGGATGAAGGTTACTACAAGATCTTAGGGCCATCAATAAAGCCATGCACATTTGGGGAGCCCCTCAGAGAGGACTGCACTTGTGTCAGCCATTCCAGCCAACACCCCCCTTCTTGCTATTGATATTAAGGATTGTTTCTTTTCTATTCCCCTGCACCCCCAAGACCAATGTCACTCTGCATTCTTGGTCCCCTCTATCAATAATGCAGGACTTGCCAAACGCTTTGAATGGATGGTCCTACTCCATGGTATGGCTAATAGTCCTACTATATGCCAAGAAGCATTTGCTATGGCATTAAGGCCACATTTAGATCAAGGTTTTAATATCTATCATTACTTGGATGACATCCTAGTATGGAAAGACTCTTCCACCTCACCAGCTGAGCTAAGGGGGCAATTAATACCTTCCCTCATTGAGGCAGGCTTAAAAATTGCCCCAAATAAAGTCCAGCTTATCCCACCCATAGCTTTCCTGGAGACAGAACTCTTCCTCACCTCTGCCCGGCCTCTTAAACCCACAATCCCCTTTCCCCAGAAGCTTACATTGGCCTTGCTTCAGAGCTTTCTGAGGAACTTCAATTGGTTCCAGCCATGGCTTCCTATCCCAACCAGTCAGTGATTTACAACCCTTATTTGATATGTTAAAAGATGACAAAGGGGGAGCTTCCAGTCAAGATGGTGTCTGCCTAACCTTGCTTCACCTCCCGGGGAAGAAAATGCAAGACCCTTAAGGTTGGGAGGGGTGGGTATTTTTGGTCTAGGGTTTGCTGATCCTAATAGGCTTCCAATGGGAGGGTGTGCAGGAGCAAAATAATGAATCCACCAATTCCCACAACCTTGAGTAGTCCACCAGTATTGCTCAAGCAATAAGGCAGGAGAAAGAAATAAAAGGGATATAAATTGGAAAGGGTGACATTAATTTAGCCCTATTTGCAGATGACATGATTCTGTACACAAGTGACCCAAAAACATCCATCACAAAATGCACAGAAGTGATTAACTCCTTCAGTAAAGTAGCAGGATGCAAAATAAATGCACAAAAATCAGTAGCCTTTCTATACGCAAGACAAAGATACAGAGAAAGAAATAAGTGACATTATCCCACTTTCAATAGAATCAAAAAATGAAATTAAATCCCAAAGAACAACATTAACCAAGGAGGTGAAAGATGTTTACAATGAAAACATAAAAACACTCAAAAAAGAAATGGAGGAGGACTTGAGAAAATGGAAAGACCTCCCATGGTCCTGGATAGGCAGAATTAACATTGTGAAAATGGCAATTTTACCAAAAGCAATATATAGATTTTATACAATACCAATAAAAATCCCAACATTTTTCTTCACAGAGATAGAAAAAAAATGATCTCAAAATTCAGAAGGAAAAGGACATCGGACAGAGGCCAATTTCTAGAATCTACAAAGAACTCAAAAACCTAAACAATAAATCAAACAATCCACTCACAAAATGGGACAGAGAACTGCACAGGGAGTTCTCAGAGGAAGAGATAAAAAAGGCAAACACACACTTAAGAAAATGTTCAACATCCCTAATCATCAGGGAAATGCAAGTTAAAAATTCCACCTTACCCCAGTAAGGATAGGAAACATTAAAAAATCTAATGACAACAAATTCTGATGAGGTTGTGGAGAAATAGGAACCCTCATTCATTGTTGATGGGAATGCAAGCTGGTACAACTAGTATGGAAAGAAATATGGAGAGACTTCTGGTTAAGATGATGGTGTAGGAACCACACCAAAGCAGCCTAGGGGAGAAAAAGAAAAAAAGAAAAAAACGGGCAAAATAAACTCTTCTACTAAAAAGTGAGGTATATAAGAAGTTACCAATGGTAGCAGAGAAGTAGGAGAGATCCAGAGCATCCAGAACCCACATAGGCAGGCAGAAGCAGCTCCAGCAGCAGTGGCACCAGGTCTGTGGGACCACAGCTGCAAGGCTCAGCTTGAGCCATAGAAAAAGCCAGGTGAGGGGATTTTAAACTCACTCCAGAACTCTCTATCAATTCACAAAATGTGAAGGGAGAACTGCAGCAAACAAGGGAGGAGCAGATCATGAGGTAGAGGATCACGTGGCCCAGTGGGAGAACTAGAACCACCATCCATAGCCTCCCCTCCCCCACCGCCAGTGAAAATGCCAGCAAGCACCAGACACCAGGGGAAGGGATCTCACAGCACCCAGCACCAGTGACCAGAGCATCAATCCAATGACCCAGCCAGCCTACCTGAACCCACACTGCACCAAAGAGGATCCCAAGCAGGAGAGCAGCAAAACTGAGACCAACATCATCCCAAAAGGTAACTGGGATTACACCAGGTCAGTACCCGCCAAATAACCCTAGTATATAGGCCTGAACCGGAAGTGCTAATTGCACCATCCATATCAGGATAAATTATATGTTAAATCTGATGGATGGTCAGATTTGCCATTCTTAAGCTATATTTTGGGCTTGTTATTTGTCACTTCTTGATTTATAGTGGCTTTGCTTCCTCTTCTGTTGTACATTAGGCAAGGGTCTCACTTGGTCACAAGCTGATTTGGAACCCTCAACAGACCAGAAATCTTAACCTCCTTGTTGACAGGATTAAGGGTGTGGGGCACCACATACCCTAAGGGACAGGGATGTTGCTAGAGGATCTGGTTGTCATAATACCTACTCTTGCATAAATACTCTGCTATTTTACATTGAATGTGTACATTGTTTAGTTAAATTTTAGAATCTTGCTGTATTTTGTTCCACTCAGCCTACTTGAATACTCTCATAGCAGGCAAACCCACACCTAGGGTCACTTTTGTAGATACTCTGAGAGTCTTGAGAGCCACACCTAGCACCTTAAGCTCCTACCCTGAAGATATATAACATCAGATTGATTGATACATCTAATAATACTGCAGTAAACTAGAAAATCCAAGCATTAAATTAATCCAAGAAGCAAAAATATATACATTATGACACAAGAAATACCAAAAATCAAGACAATATAAATCCACCAAAAAGTATTAATGTATCAGAAATGACCTCCAGTGAGAACAAGTTAGAGGAAATGTCTGAGAAAGATATGAAAAGAATGATTATAAATATGCTCAAAGAAGTCAAAGAGGAAATCAAACGAATGAAAGAGGAAATCAAAGGAATCAAAGACACAAAAAACCAATTTAATGAAATAAAGAGGTCAATACAAAACATAAATAAGGAAATAGAAATAATAAAGAAAAACCAGTCAGAATTACTAGCAATGAGGAACACAGTTAAGGAAGTAAAAAACTGTAGAAAATCTCACCAGTAGAGTGGATGAAGGAGAAGACAGAATATGTAAACTAGAAGACCAGTTGGCACATCTAATACAGTCCAACAAAGACAAAGACAAACTAATAGGAAAGTATGAATGGGAAATTCAAGATATTCTGGACACTATGAAAAGATCAAACATAAGAATTCAGGGTATAGTAGAAGGAGAAAAATTTCACTCCAAAGGCATAGTAGGCATTTTCAACAAAATCACAGAAGAAAGCTTCCCCCAAATTGGGAAAGAGGTACCAATGCAGATACAGGAATCCTTTAGAACACCAACCAGACAAAACCTGGAAAGAACCTCTCCTCGCCATAGTTTTGTTTGTTGGTTTTACAATTAATTAATTTTTTTATTAATTAATTTTGTACTCAATGAATACAGTCAAGCTGGTACCATTGTTAGGCTCATCCATGTCCTACCTCCTACCTCTGGCCCCTCCTTGTTGAGGTATATGGGTCATGCATTGTAGAGTTAGCCCACAGTCATGGGTAGGAGAAATGTTATACCTACACAATGGAATTCTACACAGCACTAAGAAAAAATGACACAATGAAATTTGAGGAAAAATGGTTCAACCTCGAACAGATCATTCTCAGTGAACTTACCCAATAACAGAAAGGAAATCGCCACATAGTCTCACTCATCTACAGCACCTAACCTGAACCTGCCCAAGATGCTGACATACTCAAGTAAGCATCTCAAGGACTAGACAATAGAGTAGGTGGGGAGGGAGAGGAGGGCAAGGGAAGGGATGGGAGGCACAAATCCTCACCATATTATACCTAAACTACCAAACATACCAACCAAAGAAAAAAATATTGAAAGCAGTTAGAGAGAAAAATCAAGTTACATACAAAGGCAAGCCCATCAGAATCACAGCAGATTACTCAACACAGACTTTAAAAGCCAGAAGGGCTTGGAGTGATGTATTCCAAGTTCTGAAAGATAACAACTGTTAACCAAGGTTACTTTATCCTGCAAAGCTATCCATTCAAATAGACAGAAAAATAACAACAAAAGCAGGCTAAAGGAATATTTGCAGACAAAACCAGCTCTACAGAAAATACTTGAAAGAATCCTCCATGCTGAAGAGAAAGAAAAGCATATATATAAGGAAACTGGAAAAAACAAACAATACTCAAATACTAGTAAACACAGGAGAGCAAAGACAAAACCAGAAGAACTACAAAAAATGGCAGAAATAAATATACACCTTTCAATAATACCTCTTAATATCAACAGCCTCAATGCCCCAACCAAAAGACATAGGTTTGCACAGTGAGTTCAAAAGCATGATCCTTTAGTTTGGTGCCTCCAAGAAACTCACCTTTCTACAAAGGATGAACACTATCTTACGGTGAAGGGTTGGAAAATGGTGTTCCAAGAAAATGGGCCTAGAAAACAAGCAGGGGTTGCTAGTCTAATATCTGATAAGGTAGACTTCAGTCCAACATTAGTTAGGAAAGATAAGGAAGGTCACTTTATATTGATTAAAGGCACACTCCAACAGGATGACATTACAATCCTAAACATATATGTACCTAACATAGGGGCTCCCAAATTCATCAAACAAATGCTATTAGAACTAAGGTCACAGATAACACCAAACACAATTGTACTGGGTGACTTGAACACCCCATTCTCATCAATTGACAGGTCATCCTGGCAAAAAATAAACAGAGAGGCATGTGGATTAAATGAGGTCATAGAAGAAATGGACCTAATAGATATATACAGGACATTTCATCCAAATGCTGCAGAATATACATTCTTTTCAGCAGCACATGGAACATTCTCTAAAATAGACCATATATTAGGACACAAAATAAAGCTTAACAAATACAGGAAAATTGAAATACTTCCTTGCATTCTATTTGACCACAATGGAATCAAACTACAAATCAAAAGCAAGAAAAGCTATTAAGCATACACAAAATCATGAAAACTAAACAATACACTACAAAATGATGAATGGGTCAATGAAGAAATCAAGAAGGAAACAAAAAAATTCATAGAGTCAAATGACAATGAGAACAAAACATACCAAAACCTTTGGGACACAATGAAGGCAGTCCTAAGAGGGAAAGTTATAGCTTTAAGTGCCAATAATAAGAAATTAGAAGCCAGGTGTGGTGGCACATTCCTTCAATCCCAGCACTCGGGAGGTAGAGGTAGGAGGATCACCATGAGTTCAAGGCCACCCTGAGAATACATAGAGAATTCCAAGTCAGCAGTGAGAACCTACCTCGAAAAACCAATAAAGAAAGAAAGAAAGAAAGAAAGAAAGAAAGAAAGAAAGAAAGAAAGAAAAGAAATTAGAAAGGTCTCAAGTAGGGGCTGGAGAGATGGCTTAGTGGTTAAGTGCTTGCTTGTGAAGCCTAAGGACCCCTGTTCGAGGCTCGATTCCCCAAGACCTACGTTAGCCAGATACACAAGGGGGCGCACACATCTGGAGTTCGTTTGCAGTGGCTGGAAGCCCTGGCATGCCAATTCTCTCTCTCTCTCTCTCTCTCTCTCTCTCTCTCTCTCTCTCTGCCTCTTTCTCTCTCTATCTGTCACTCTCAAATAAATAAATAAAATAAACAAAAAAATTAAAAAAAAAAATAAGGGTCTCAAGTAAAGTAAATGACCTAATGCTTCACCTTAAAGCCTTGGAAAAAGAAGAACAAGGCAAAACTAAAATCAGTGGATGGGAAGAAATAATAAAGATCAGGGCAGAAATTAATGAAATAGAAGCAAAAAAAAAAAAAAAAATCCAAAGAATGAATGAAACAGACTTGGTTCTTTGAAAGAATAAGCAAGATAGATAAACCCTTAGCAAATCTGACCAAAAGAAAGGGAGAAGAGACACAAATTAATAAAATTATAGTTGAAAAAGGCAGTATCACAACAGAGAAATTCAAAAAAATATAGGGACATACTATAAAAACATATACTCCACTAAGTATGAAAATCTGTAAGAAATTGATTCTTTCCTTGATTTATATGACCTACCTAAATTACACCAAGATGAGATTAATCACTTAAATAGACCTATAACAAATATGGAGATCCAAGCAGTTATCAAAAATCTTCCAACAAAAAAAAGTCCAGGCCCAGATGGATTCACTGCTGAATTTTACCAGACCTTCAGAGAAGAACTACACTATTGCTTCTTAAGTTTTTCCATAACATAGAAAAAGGAATCCTACCAAACTCCTTCTACGAAGCCAGCATCACCGTGATGGCAAAACCAGGCAAATATAGAACAAAAAAAGGGACGTACAGACCAATCTCCCTCATGAGCATAGATGCAAAAATTCTCAACAAAATATTGCTAAACAGAATACAAGTATACATCAGAAAGATCATTCACCCTGATCAACCAAGTAGGCTTCGTTCCAGAGATGGATTGTTCAACATAAACAAATTGATAAATGGAATACATTATATAAATGGACTGAAGGACAAAAATCACATGATCATCTCATTAGATGCAGAAAAACCATTTGACAAAATCCAACGTCCCTTCATGATAAAAGTCCTACAGAGATTGGGAATAGAAGGAACATATCTCAATATAACAAAGGATATTTATGACAAGCCTACAGCCAACATATTACTAAATTGGGGGAAAGTGGAAGCTTTTCCACTCAAATCAGGAACAAGGCAAGGGTGTCCATTGTTCCCACTTTTATTTAATATAGTACTGGAAGTCTTAGCCACAGCAATAAGGCAAGAGACATAAAAGGGATACAACTTGGAAAGGAAGAGATCAAATTATCATCATTTGCAGATGACATGATTCTATATTTAAAGGACCCTAAAGACTCTACCAGCAAACTGTTAGAGCTGAAAACACCTACAGCCATGTAGCAGGATACAAAATAAATACACAGAAATCAGTAGTCTTCCTATATGGTAACAACAAACATACAGAGGATGAAATCAGAGAATCACTCCCATTCACAATTGCCTCAAAGAAAATAAAGCACCTTGGAATAAACCTAACCAAGGAAATAAGGGTCTATGCAATGAAAAATTTAAAACAACTCATGTGAGAAATTGCAGAAGATACTAGGAAATGGAAAACCATCCCTTGTTCCTAGATCAGAAGAATCAATATTGTGAAAATGGCAATCTAACCAAAAACAATCTACACAATTAATGCAATCCCCATCAAAATTCCAATGGCATTCTTCATGAAAATAGAAAAAACAACCCAAAAATTAATTTGGAACCACAAAAAACCTCAAATATCTAAAATAATACTGAGCAACAAAAATCAGGCTGGTGGTATCACCATACCTGATTTTAACCTATACTACAGAGCCATAGTAACAAAAACAGCATGGTACTGGCACGAAACGGACATGTAGATCAATGTAGACATGTAGACAGTAGATCAATGGAAAAGAATATAGGACCCAGATGTAAGTCTGGGTAGGTATAGCCACCTGATATTCAATAAAAATGCCAAAAATACTCAGTGGAGAAAAGACAGCCTCTTCAGCAAATGGTGCTGGGGAAACTGGATATGTATCTGTAGAAGGATGAAAATGGATTCTCCTCTCTCTCCATGCACAATAATTAAGTTCAAATGGATTCAAGACCTTAACATAAGACCTGAAACTCTGAAACTGCTAGAGGAAAAAGTTGAACATATTGGTCTTGGCAAAGACTTTCTGAATATAACCCCAATTGCTCAGGCAATAAAACCACAGATTAACCACTGGGACCTCATGAAATTACAAAGATTTTGTACAGCAAAGGACACTGTGAATAAAGCAAAGAGCCAACCTACAGAATAGGAAAAAATCTTTTCCAGCCATACATCTGATAGAGGATTCATATCTAGGATATACAAAGAACTCAAAAAATTAAATAATAAGAAATCAAACAAGCCAATTAAAAATGGGCTATGGAACTAAATAGAGTTCTCAAAAGAAGAAATATAGACGGCATATAAGCATCTAAGAAAATGTTCTACGTCCCTAGTCATCAGGGAAATGCAGATTAAAACTATGTTGAGGGGATGGAGAGATGGCTTAGTGGTTAAGTGCATGCCTGTGAATCCTAAGGATCCTGGTTCAAGGCTTGATTCCCCAGGACCCACATAAGCCAGATGCACAAGATGGCTCATGCATGTGGAGTTCATTTGCAGTGGCTGAAGGCCCTGGTGTGCCCATTCTCTCTCTCTCTCTCTCTCTCTCTCTCTCTCTCTCTCTCTCTCTGTCTCTCCCCCTCTTTCTCTCTCTGTTGCTCTCAAATAAATAAATAAAATAAAATAAACAAATAAAATTACGTTGAGATTCCATCTCACTCCTGTCAGATTGGCTACCATTATGAAAACAAAAGACCATAAATGTTGGTAAGGATGTGGAAAAAGAGGAACCTTCTACACTGCTGGTGGGAATGCCATCTGGTCCAGCCACTGTGGAAATCATTGTGGAGGTTCCTTAGGCAGCTAAAAATAGATCAACCATATGACACAGCTGTAGCATTCATAGGCATACATCCTAAAGACTCATCTCATTACCTTAGAGATACTTGCTCAACCATGTTTTTTTGCCACTCAATTCACAAGCTGTGAAATGGAACCAGCCTAGATGTCCTTCAACTGAGGAGTGGATAATGAAGATATGGCACATTTATGCAGTGGAGTTCTACTCAGCGGTAAATAAAAATGAAGTTAAGAAATTTTCAGGAAAATGGATGGATTTGGAAAGGTTTCCCACCAGAAATAGCCTGGTAAAATCCTATTGCTGAAGACTCCACATACTTGGGCTGCAAGGCCACTGAGAAATCCTGCTGGAACTGAGCTGATAACCTCTTCTGTGTAGACTAGCTGACAGAAAGCTGGAAGAAGCCATTCTTCATGCAGTTCAATGGGAGAGAGAGAAATCACCAGTGAAGATACTTAACAGTGGACTGCAAGTCTTATATTTGGCCAACCAGGCCATATGAGTCAACAGGTACAATAGTGGCACATCTGTCATGGTGGAAACCAACTGCCCTCTAATTGGACTGGAGGCCCACTCCATGGAATACATCCCTGATAGTGAAAACTTAAAGCAGGGGTAGTCATGAGCCCTAGGGGTGTCATGTCTGCTGCTGTCTGGCTAAATGCATGTACTATGCATATCAAACTGCCCAGGAAGCACGTCTCTTAATGTTCATACCTTTATATTAATGCTACTCTCACTTTTGGTAGAGAATCTTCTCTTTTCAGATGGCAGTGACCTTGGGATGACTCACAATGCATCATGGTGCTGGAAAGAAGTGACAGGAATGCTCAGTACTGCAATATCTCTATCACACCTTCCAAGGCTCAGGGTCTATTGCAGAAGAGGTGGTGGAAAGAATGTAAGAGCCAAAGGAAGGGTAGGACTCCTTACAATATGCTCCCCCCAGACACAAAATGTCCTGGATATCCATGACCTCACAGTGCCTGACACTACCTACACAAGATCATCATGATAGGAGGAAAAGATCATGACATCAAAATAAAAGAGTGACTGACTGAGAGAGAAAGGGGATATGATGGAGAATGGAGTTTCAAAGGGGAAAGTGGGGGGAGGGAGGACATTAGCATGGAATATTTTTTGTAATCATGGAAGTTGTTAATAAAAGAAATTTGAAAAGAAAAATAAATATATAAATAAATAAACAAAAATAAAACATTTTAAAAAATTTTTTAAAAGAATGGGAGAAAATCAGGTCTGGAGATGTGGCTTACCTTTGCCAAAGCCAAAGGACCTTGGTTCAGTTCCCCAGGATCCACGTAAGCAAGATGCACAAGGTGGTGCATGAATCTCGAGTTCGTTTGCAGTGGTGAGAAAACCTGGCACACCCATTTTCTCTCTCTCTCTCCTCATTCTCTAAAATAAATAAATAAAAATAAAAATTATTTTTAAAAAAGTAAGAAATATGGAGATTCTTGCAAAGGATGAATATAGAGGTATCAACAGACCCCGTTGTTCCCTTACTGGGCATTTATCCTAAAAGCTCCTAACCTCAGCTCAGAGATGTTTGCTCAATCATGTTTATAGCTGCTCAATTCATAATAGCTAATGTTAGAGACCGAGACCGAAACTGTAGCTTGTGAAAATGACCATTACAGGAACACTGTGAACTTTTGCTCACTGGCCATACATCTGGAACGATAAGGCTCAGTAACTGTTACATAATAACTATCTATGACGAGAGAAGCCGTGAACTGTTACGGGAACTTACACAATACTTAATCCCCCCGCCCTCTATCACCTTTTTGCTTCCTCCTTCTGCTATGCTTAAAAACTGATGTTTGAAGCTCAATAAAGAGACCTTGACAACTCTTTGCTTGGTCTCATTCCTTCTTTCTCACCCATCTTTTCACAGGCCTGGTCCCCCTCGCGCTCCCCGAATAACTGAGTCCTGCTGGACGGGACAAGCTAAGAGCTGGAATCAACCCAAATGTCCATCATTAGATGAATGGATAAATGAGATATGGTATATCTACACGATGGAATTCTATGTAGCAGTAAGTTAAAATGACACATTGAAATTTGAAGAAAAATGGTCAAACTTGCAACAGATCATTCTCAGTGAACTCAATTACAGAAAGATAATTGTCACATGGTCTCACTCATCTGTGGCTCCTACATACCTAATAAACATCTAGATGACTGGACAATAGGGATGATGGGGTGGGAGTGGAGTGTAAGAGGGGGTACAAAAAACTGGACTCAAATGGAAATGGTACCATAAAATTCTACATTCTGGAAGACATACTAAAGAGTTGAACCTTCATCGGGTGCTAAGAGAATACTTGATTCACAGGGCCTGGAGGGTATGATAAATACTATCCTCAATTTTCTCCTGTTTCTCTCTCTCTTTTCTCTTTTTCTCTTTTATATTACCTGTATTTCTCTTCCTTCTTCTCCCTTGGCACTGACCTGTAACTCCCAGTACCAGCATGTGGGTAACATCCACAATGAGCTGTTGATCAGAGAGAACTACAAGGTTTCCCAAAAGACAGAATTCTGTCAGAGTACTTGATGACCCACCAAAGGTTAATAGTAAGACCCTACTGCCAAAGACAGCAGATGCTGCTGGGACGGAACATGAAGCAACCTGGCTGGAAATGAAGAGAGTCAATTCCCAGACAGTTAGTTTGTCTAGTGCCTGAAGGTGCTACATGACCAACTGGGGAAAAATGACCAATATCTGTCTAAGCTACTCAACAGCAATCAACCTGACATGATACACAAGTGCTATAGTGGCACACAGCCATGGTGGGTTACCAATGGCTCTTGATTTAGCTAATGGATCCACTCAGTGGAATGGAACCCATACCTGGAATGGGGAAACAAGTCAGAACCATATCCAAAAATGAGCTTGCTCTCCAATATCAAGCTCCCACTAGTAGTGGGCCTACACCTATTAAATTCTCTCTAAAGTAAGAATTGGTATCCATGTATCTTACACTAACCTCACTCTCCATTGGAGAATTTGCTTCTGTTTTTCAGAGGGATGCAGAACCTGAGGAGAGTATCAGCCCATTGCACCCCATCTGGGCACCAGCTGAAGCCATAGAGTTAGTGGGGTAATGAGCAAGGGATGTTTTCTTGGTGAACCTGGTACCAACACAAGGATGAAGGAGACAGACACAGAGAACACTCAACTCTTACCAAATCAGATATCCAAAGACACAGAGACTCCCAAGATCTCCCATCACTGAAATAGACCTAAAATGAACCCAAAATGGCTCAGGGAAATTTACGGAAGAGAGGGTGGAAAGATTAATAGAGCCATAAGTTGGGTCATTGTGCAGAGACATTGCCTCTCCCCCATAACTGAAGGCCACCCCCACAAAGCAATACCCACAATCTGAAGGGTGGATGATAGAGAGAAGGCTAACAATGGTACCATCATTGCTGTATACTCACTATATACATAACTAATTTTTAAAAAGTATATGTAGTCAACTATCTATCCATTTCCTCTTAGTGGCTTCACCTGAAGTGATCTTTGAAAATAATTTTATATTTTGCTGCTTTTTAAATAGTGTCTTCCAGTGTTACAAGGAAATCAAGGACATATGTTAGGTGACTTCTCCCCATGCCTAGTGGGTAATTAATTTTACTGTAAGAATTTTAAAATGTTGAGTTCCTTCTATATATAAAAGTGCTTGTTAAATATTGAACAACTAAATATTTTGAACAGAATCTCTTAGTCTAATAGAAAGCATTATCATATGAGCATAAATCACTAACTTAAATGGCACAAAGTGGCATTATTCTTGAGGAAGACAAAGAAAAACTCTCTTAGAAGTCCCCTCTTCAGGGGGAGGTAGCAGTATGGCAATGGAGATGGTAATTGTAATTTTTTTCATCTGCTCAGTGGACGAAGAAATGTTAACCCAAGATATCCACAAATGCCCAATCAGATGGGCACTGAATGGACTCAGGTCCATTCACTACATGAAGCACCTGTGAATACATTTGAACCATCACCTTCTTATAATTTCATTTTTCCCCAATGTTCTTTAGATGGGGAAGGGGTTGATGTGTGTGATGCAGTAGTTAAGAGCATGTGCTTTGGAAGATAAAAAGGTTGTTAGATTGAAAGATTACCAATAAATACAACTAACCTGCTTCTTTGGCTTCTGTACAATTGCTTGCTTTACCTAGACATAAGGACAACCATTTTATGAAGGAAAAGCATGTTATACGTGACTTTCTGCAACTAGCCGCCTGGGCCCAGATAAGGAACTAGTTAACTGAAATGCTGACCTTTGCCCTAGAGATCTGTGCTTGTTTGCCCACCTGTGCTTGTTTGCTCAACCGTAACCCCCTTACCCAATTTCTGGAAAACCTCCGCTCAGAGACAATTGAACAATGCCTAACCGCAGGGGCCCTAGCTCCCTGCCTGAGGTCACGATCCCTGAGCCGAGGCGACACCCTGACGACATCTGAAGAATCCCTGAGCTGAAACGTGTTTGAGATATTTCCGCATGTTTTACGATCTTTTCCTTTAAAACCCCTACCTCCCGGCTGCTCGAGGCTCTTCACCCCTCCTGCGTGAGGACTTCGTGTCGAGCCCCGGTGCACCGGCTTCACAATAAACCTCTTGCGTCTTGCATTGAGAGCCCTCCGTGTGAGTGTCTTCGGGTCTGGTAGACAATCCCGCTTGGGGACCCTCCGGGGGCTCCCCACATTTGGAGGTCCCACCGAGATTTTCCGGGATCTCTACAAGACCCCAGACCTCATTCCGGATCCCTCAGAGGTAAGAGGCGCCTCCTGTTACGTCTGTCTGTCTGTATGTTCATTGTGTTTGTCTAACCTCGTCCAGTTTTGAGAATTCTCAATTCTGGGTGTCTTGCTCTGGGGTGTGGCAGGTCGGGGCTGACGGGCCTGAGGACCACCACCCAAGCAATCTGGAGGACGCTCTTGATTGCCCGGAGGAGACAGACCTGTTTTCTGTCTCCTATCTGAAGAACTCTGACCGAGTTCTTATCTGTCGCAAGGCACCATCCGGGCCTAGCCCCCCGCCCTCTGAATCGCTTTTGTTTTTGTTTAAGCGGCGGGCAGGCCAACTCAGTTTTTTCTTTGTTTTCTGTGTTTTTCTGTTCATTTTGTTCTACTTTCTCTATCCTCCTCCCAAAATGGGACAGACTGTTTCTACCCCTCTGTACTTGACTCTAACCCATTGGACTGACGTTAAGACGAGAGCTCATAACTTATCAGTAGAAGTTAAGAAGGGAAAATGGCAAACTTTATGCCAAGGAGAATGGAATTTGCTGAATGTGGGATGGCCTCAGGAGGGAACTTTTGACCTAGAGGTTATCCAAGCTGTCAAGAAAGTTATTTTACAGGAGCCCGGAGGCCACCCTGACCAGCTACCCTACATTTTTACCTGGCAGGATTTGGTGCAGGACCCTCCCTCTTGGCTAAAACCCTGGATTTCCCCCAAATCTGTTAACAAGGACTCCTTGCAGTCCGCCACAGTTCTTGTTGCAGGTTCAGGACAAAGGAAGAAGATCTATCCGGACACACAGACAGACTTACTCCTGTTAGACACCCCACCGCCATACCCGCCATCTCATGCTCCCACTGCTCCGCCTAACCCCTCAGCCGAAGGAGCAAGTGGGGGGCCGGCAGCGGGGACCAGAAGCAGACGGGCCCAGACTCCAGATGCCGCTATCACCCTGCCCCTTAGGGCTATAGGTCCTCCTCCTCCCCTAGGACCAGGAGATGACCCAGATCAAAGACCCCTGCCACCACTTCAATACTGGCCTTTCTCTTCTGCGGACTTATATAATTGGAAGGCTAATCACCCCCCTTTCTCAGAGGATCCCTCTAAACTAACTGCTCTCATGGAATCTCTAGTTTTCTCTCACCAGCCCACTTGGGATGATTGTCAACAGTTACTCCAAACCCTCTTCACAACAGAGGAGAGGGAACGCATCCTGTTGGAAGCCAGGAAAAACGTTCCTGGGGATGATGGACGTCCCACACAGCTCCAGAACGTGATAGACGACGGTTTTCCCTTAACCCGCCCCAACTGGGACTTCAACAACCCTGAAGGTAGGGAGCATCTCCGCGTCTACCGCCAGGCTCTAGTGGCTGGTCTCCGGGGAGCCACGAGGCGCCCCACGAATTTGGCCAAGGTAAGAGAGATTATTCAGGGACCTGATGAACTACCCTCTGTTTTCCTGGAGCGCCTCATGGAGGCCTACCATAGATATACACCATTTGATCCAACCGCAGAGGAACAAAGGGTATCAGTTCTGATAAGTTTTGTCGACCAGTCAGCACCAGATATCAGGAAGAAGTTACAGAGATTAGATGGCTTAAGTAGGTATACGCTGTCGGACTTAGTTAAGGAAGCTGAGAAAGTTTACAATAAGAGAGAAACTGAGGAAGAAAGGGAACAGAGAAGAGTAAAAGAGCAGGAGGAAAGGGACAATAGACGAGATAAGAGACATGAGAGAAATATGACTAAAATTCTGGCCGCCGTAATTCAGGATAGAAAGAACCTAGACGGAGAAAAGCATAGAAATCCTAGACAGAGACAAAACCAGGGCAACAGACGGCAGTTGGAAAAGGACCAATGTGCCTATTGCAAAGAAAAAGGACATTGGATAAAAGACTGCCCCAAAAAGAAACCGAGAGAAATCTTGACATTGGAGGAAGACGATGAATAGGGGGGACGGGGCTCGGAACCCCTCCCCGAGCCCAGGGTAACCCTTAAAGTGGAGGGGGAACCCATTAGATTCCTCGTGGATACGGGCGCTCAACATTCTGTTCTGTTAAAACCAGGAGGACCATTATCAGGCAAAAAATCGTGGGTTCTCGGAGCCACCGGGAACCAACAATTTTCATGGACTACCCGAAGAACGGTGGACCTAGGCGTGGGCCGGGTATCCCACTCGTTCCTTGTGATTCCTGGTTGCCCAGCCCCCTTACTAGGACGGGACTTGTTGACAAAAATAGGGGCTCAAATCACTTTTACTAAAGAAGGCCCCCATGTAACTGATAAGACAGGAAAACTTATTCAAGTCTTAACTATGAAGTTGGAGGATGAACACAGGCTATTTGAGACACCTCAGACTAACTTAGAAGTTGATAAATGGCTCACTGAAATCCCTGGAGCCTGGGCTGAAACGGCTGGCATGGGGCTGGCCTCCCACCAACCACCCATAATTATTAATCTGAAGGCTTCTGCGGTGCCCATATCAGTGAGACAGTATCCTATGAGCCAGGAGGCCAAGGAAGGGATAAGACCCCACATATTGAGACTTTTGAAACTAGGAGTGTTGAGAAGATGCCAGTCACCTTGGAACACCCCCCTACTGCCAGTGCGTAAGCCCAACTCTAATGATTTCCGCCCAGTGCAGGACCTAAGAGAAGTTAACAGAAGGGTGGAGGACCTACACCCAACAGTCCCCAACCCTTACAACCTATTGAGCTCACTCCCACCTGAAAGGGATTGGTACACCGTCCTGGATTTAAAAGATGCTTTCTTCTGCCTACCTCTGCATGAAAAAAGCCAGCTCGTCTTTGCCTTCGAATGGAAAGATCCGGATATGGGACTCTCCGGACAATTGACTTGGACGAGATTGCCGCAGGGCTTCAAGAATTCACCCACCATCTTCGACGAAGCCCTCCACCGGGACCTAGCGCCCTTCCGAGCCTCCAACCCTCAGGTAACACTCCTCCAGTATGTTGACGATCTTCTCCTTGCAGCTAACAGTCAGGCTGAATGCGAAAAGGGAACAACTGCGCTGTTGGAGGAGCTGGCCCGTTTGGGGTACCGAGCCTCAGCCAAGAAAGCTCAGATCTGCAAAAGGCAAGTCACATATCTGGGATACTCTTTGAAAGGAGGACGGAGGTGGCTGACGGAGGCCCGTAAACAGGCCGTGGAGCAGATTCCAGTCCCAACAAATGCCAGACAAGTACGGGAATTTCTAGGGTCCGCTGGGTTTTGCAGACTTTGGATACCCGGATTTGCCTCCCTGGCTGCTCCGCTTTATCCTCTGACTAAGACAAATACAGCTTTTAAATGGGAAAAAGAACACCAGCAGGCTTTTGACAGCATTAAGCTTGCCCTGCTAACAGCACCTGCGCTCTCACTCCCGGATATCACCAAGCCCTTTTACCTGTACGTGCATGAACAGAAGGGCATTGCTAAGGGAGTGCTTACCCAAAGAACGGGACCTTGGAGGAAACCAGTAGCCTACTTGTCTAAGAAATTAGACCCTGTAGCCGCGGGATGGCCCCCTTGCCTAAAGATCATTGCAGCTGTAGCGCTACTTCTAAAGGATGCAGACAAATTGACTTTGGGACAGACTGTTACTATCATTGCTTCACATGCTCTGGAGAGCGTTATCCGCCAACCTCCAGACCGCTGGCTCTCCAATGCCAGGGTCACTCACTACCAGAGTCTCCTCCTTAATTCAGACCGGGTCAGATTTGCTCCCCCCACCCAGTTGAACCCCGCTACCCTCTGGCCGGACACGGATCCCACCATACTACATAACTGTGGGGAAGTCCTGGCCGAGGCCACCGGAGTCAGACCCGACCTCATGGACCAGCCCCTACCAGATGCTCAGGTGACCTGGTTTACGGACGGCAGCAGCTACCTCCTTGAAGGTAAGAGGATGGCGGGAGCAGCTATTGTAGATGGGAGCAGAGTGATCTGGACTAACAAATTGCCAGAGGGAACATCTGCCCAAAAAGCTGAACTTATTGCCTTAACCCAAGCTTTAAATATGGCAGAAGGGAAAAAAGCTACAATATATACAGATAGCCGGTATGCCTTTGCCACCGCGCACATACATGGCGCCATCTACCGACAGAGAGGATTACTGACCTCTGCAGGCAAAGAAATCAAAAATAAACAAGAGATTTTAGATTTGCTTGATGCTCTGCACCGACCGGCCAAGCTGGCTATAGTCCACTGCCCAGGGCACCAGAAGGGGGATTCCTTTGTAGCCCGGGGAAACAGGATGGCAGATGAGGAAGCCAAAAAGGCAGCTCAGGGAGCTTCCCTGTTCCCTTTGATTGAAAAGGAAACTGTCCTCGCTGAGCCACTGCCCTCAGAATATACAGAACAGGACCTTAAAGATATGGCGAGAATACAGAAGCATTTTAACACCAAATCACAGAAATGGGAAACTGAAACCGGGAAACAGATCCTACCCAGACAGCAAGCAAAGAACCTCCTGTTACACATACATAAGTTGACTCATTTTGGACCTAAAAAAATGATAGAGACTCTTAAAAAGACTGATTACCACATAATTGGACTTAAGGATATGGCTGAAGAACTCGTAAAACAGTGTGTACCCTGCCAAAAGGTAAATGCACAAACAGTCCCAACAGACTTAGGAAAGCGATTTAGAGGGGACCGTCCTGGCTTGTTCTGGGAAACAGATTTCACCGAACTAAAACCAGCCAGAAATGGAAATAAATATCTTTTAGTTTTTATAGATACTTTTTCAGGATGGGTAGAGGCCTATCCCACTAAGAAAGAGACTGCGGCTATGGTGACCAAGAAACTCCTAGAAGAAATTGTTCCCAGGTATGGAATGCCACAGGTAATAGGCTCTGACAACGGTCCAGCCTTTGTTGCCCAGGTAAGTCAGGAGGTGGCCAGAATACTGGGGATTAATTGGAAATTACATTGTGCATACAGACCCCAAAGCTCAGGACAGGTAGAAAGAATGAATAGAACATTAAAAGAGACCATTACTAAATTGTCCATGGAGACTGGCTGTACAGACTGGACGATGCTCCTTCCCTGGGCCCTTTTCAGGGTCCGCAATACCCCCTATAGATTTAACCTCACCCCCTTTGAGATACTTTTCGGAGTCCCAACTCCACTCAGCACATTGCTGACCCAGAGAGGGCCAGATACAATCTCTAACTCTGATTTGAACTGCAGGCTGCAAGCGCTACACCTCCTTCAGAGTGACTTGTGGCCTAAATTGAAGGAAGCCTATTTGCCTGCTAAGGACCCAGTTCCACACCCGTATCAGCCTGGAGACTCGGTCTACGTGAGACGGCATCGACCCACAAACCTCGAACCTCGCTGGAAGGGACCCTTCACTGTACTCCTGACAACACCAACGGCCGTGAAGGTGGACGGAATCGCCGCCTGGATCCACGCCTCTCACGTTAAACCGGCTCCCTCACCTGACTCTCACTGGCAGCTGACAAAGACTGACAACCCCCTCAAGTTGCGTCTCCGCCGTGTTCCCACTACTGTCCCGAGTCATAATGATTCATCTTAAGGTTTGGTTACAGTTACTACTAATGTTCTTGTTGCTACCATTCCCGCTAGCCGCTGCTCCCTACCAACTCTATAACTATACATGGCAGATCATTAATCAAGCGGGTGACGTTGCTAATACCACCTCTCAGTTATCTATAACCATTCCATGGCCCACCCTTGAAGTAGACCTATGTAGGCTAGCATTAGGAGCCAATTCGGCTTGGGGGACCCCTGATCATTTCCTCCCCCAGGCAACTCCTGTTAACACCCTGAAGGACAACCTTGAGGGAATATTTGCCCCAGGATGGGAAGAAAAACCAATGGGCATCCCAGGCTGTGCTAGTCCGGCTCGACGCAGCCATTTAAGAAAGACACCTATATATGTCTGCCCGGGAACTCATAGAGACCGTTCTCTGGGCTCAAAATGTGGACATGCTGCAGATTATTTCTGTGCTTCTTGGGGATGTGAGACTACGGGTGACACTTATTGGAACCCCTCTTCCACATGGGACTATATTAAAGTAAGCAGGAAAAATCCCCTACCCCCCTCAGATGACCTCTCACTAAAACAGCTCTCCGAATGTAAAAACTGGTGCAACCCCTTGTCTATCTCTTTCACTGACTGCGCTAAGACTCAAAATTGGGAATTCCGGGGATTCGAATGGGGCCTTCGCTTGTATGCCTCTGGAAAGGACCCAGGACTAACTTTCAGAATTAAGCTTAGTAAGGCATTTCCGGACTTTCAGAAAATTAGTGTGGGACCTAACCCCTTACTTCATAATCAACCTCTTCTTCTTCCCCCATCACCCAAGCCTGCCTCCCCCACTTTGATCCCCACGGCTCCAACTCTTTTTCAACCCACTCTGCCTCCTAACCCCCCTTCTTCAGCGGATCTAATTTTGACTGTGGTAAATTCCTCTGTCCAGTTCTTTAATATGATTAACCACACTTTAGAGGATTGCTGGATATGCTATTCCTCCAGCCCTCCTTTCTATGAGGGACTGGCCACTACAGGAAATTTAAATTTTGCCAACAGTACTGCCAATTTGCGTTGGAGACCCCCTCCAGGCTCTCAAGGGTTGACTATGAGCTTTGTTTCTGGTGCCGGACTATGCCTACTAGGACCTAACATGCTCCCCCCCCCCCCGCTCCCTCTCTGAGATCTGTAATCAAACTATCACTATTAACTCCCGCCTCTCCTCCCAATATATCTCTGCACCACTAGATACCTATCTCGCTTGCTCTACAGGACTCACGACTTATGTAGAAAAAGAGACCTTCCTAGCAGAAAAAGACTACTGTATACTAATAAGTCTACTGCCCAGACTTACTATCAGAGACGCAGATGATTTCCAGAAGATATGGAATACTGATTCTACTTCACCTCGATTCAAGAGAGAGCCTATCACTACTTTAACCTTAGCATTAGTAGTAGGTCTGGGGGCAGCGGGGGCAGGAACAGGAATAGCTTCTTTAGTCACCTCTAACCAGCATTATGCTACCCTCAGTGCCGCAATAGATAAAGACTTGCAAGAGTTACAATCAGGCATGCAGAATCTAAAAGACTCAGTCTCCTCTTTGTCAGAGGTTGTTTTACAAAATAGAAGGGGACTAGACTTATTGTTTCTACAGCAAGGGGGGTTATGTGCAGCCTTAAAGGAAGAATGCTGCTTTTATGCAGATAAGACGGGCTTAGTTGAGGATAGTCTGAAGCGGGTGCGAGAAAGCTTAGAACAACGTAAGAGAGAGAGACAGCAACAACAGTCATGGTATGAGTCTTGGTTTTCCAGTTCTCCTTGGGTGACCACCCTGATCTCTACCCTACTCGGACCTCTCTTAATATTACTTTTGCTTCTCACTTTCGGCCCTTGTATTTTAAACAGACTACTCACTTTTATTAGAGAAAGAATTAGTGCTGTGCAGATAATGGTGCTTAGACAACAATACCAGCAGTTGGCCCAGGCAGATAATGAATCCACAATTCCATGATTGGAATTATGACAAAGAAAAGGGGGAAATGAAAGATTACCAATAAATACAACTAACCTGCTTCTTTGGCTTCTGTACAATTGCTTGCTTTACCTAGACATAAGGACAACCATTTTATGAAGGAAAAGCATGTTATACGTGACTTTCTGCAACTAGCCGCCTGGGCCCAGATAAGGAACTAGTTAACTGAAATGCTGACCTTTGCCCTAGAGATCTGTGCTTGTTTGCCCACCTGTGCTTGTTTGCTCAACCGTAACCCCCTTACCCAATTTCTGGAAAACCTCCGCTCAGAGACAATTGAACAATGCCTAACCGCAGGGGCCCTAGCTCCCTGCCTGAGGTCACGATCCCTGAGCCGAGGCGACACCCTGACGACATCTGAAGAATCCCTGAGCTGAAACGTGTTTGAGATATTTCCGCATGTTTTACGATCTTTTCCTTTAAAACCCCTACCTCCCGGCTGCTCGAGGCTCTTCACCCCTCCTGCGTGAGGACTTCGTGTCGAGCCCCGGTGCACCGGCTTCACAATAAACCTCTTGCGTCTTGCATTGAGAGCCCTCCGTGTGAGTGTCTTCGGGTCTGGTAGACAATCCCGCTTGGGGACCCTCCGGGGGCTCCCCACAAGATAAGTCCTTTAACTTCTCTAAACCTTAGTATTCTCATCTCCAACCAGTTGACAACAGAACTCTGTGTGGGTTCACAATAAGAATTGAATGAAAATGTAGCAGTGGTGGGCATCTGGTAAGCACTCAATAAGTATTGCTGTTATATTGTCTATCTATATGTTGCTTTTTGTTACCCCAACTATAAGTTGAGCTTCTTTAGGACAGGAACCCTTTATTTTTCTTCTTTTATAAATTATTCAGAACTGAATTAAAATGACTATCCAAGAGATATGTGTTACTTTGATTTTTCAACTTCTGAATGTATTCCCACTGACACTGATGAAACTTGAGTGTCCAGTGTGGAGTCTTTTTCTATCACATATTCTTTTCTGACTTGTAGATTTAAAAAAATCTACCCTTTAAAAAAAAAAGGATGGAGAAATGGCTTAGTGGTTAAGCACTTGCCTGTGAAGCCTAAGGACTCTGGTTCGAGGCTCAATTCCCCAAGACCCATGTTAGCCAGATGCACAAGGGGGCTCACACGTCTGGAGTTCGTTTGCAGTGGCTAGAGGCCCTGGCATACCTATTCATTCTCTCTCTCTCTCTCTCTCTCTCTCTCTCTCTCTCTCTCTGTCTCTGTTGCTCTCAAATAAATAAATAAATAAACAAAAAAAAATTTTTAAGGTGACAAAGACCCATCCTCCCCCTGCCTCCTAAGCCCAGAGGCAAAACAGGCATTAACTAAGATTAATAACGTATTTTCTGATATGGCACTTGCCCAGTACTCACCAGACAAGCCCGTTCAGCTTACGATATTTAACTCCTCCCCAACAGTCATGGGAGTGCTATACCAACCCCAAGGAGTCTTTGAATGGATCCACACCTCCATTGGCGGTGCCCCAAGTATATTATATTAACAGAGATTGACATCCTTGAGGCCATGATCAAAACTGGGCAAGATCAGGCTCTCCAAACCTTGGGCAAAGAACCTGACACTATCATAACCCCCTTCTCTCTTGCTGTCATACAATGGCTATTTAGGAACCACTCCCAATTTGCCATCAGCCTAATAGGCTTCCCCCATCAAATTGACAACCACTACCCTAATGAAAAATGGATTCCTGCAATACCCCTTCTAAAATGGCTCCCACCCTGCCTCTTTTCAAAGAAACAATCCCTGCCCTCCCCCCATTTTTACAGATGGGGGAAAGAGAGGAGCGGTGGTAGTTCTTTACCACCTAGGGGATCAACCTCCCACCATCATTTTTAAATAACTTCCTGACAGATCCCCACAATATAAGGAACTATATGCCATCTATCTGGCACTCCTTGAGGAAAAAGTCCCCTTTAATCTCTTTTCAGATAGCATCTATGCTATTAATTTACTCCCCTGCCTTGTTCACTCACATATCCAATTAGATGAAAACTCTCTTTCACCCCTGCTGATAAAAGTCTCCAACTTCATTTGCAAAAGAAGTTCCCTCCTGTTTGTCCACACATAATGTCTCACATCCCCTTATCTGGCCCCCTCAGTGAGGGAAATGCATTAGCAGACCAGATGGCCTCCTATGGAGACCCAACAGACATCTTCCTGGCCACCCTTGAGGAAGCAAAAAAATTTCATGCTAACACCCACGTAAACCTTAAGGGATTACAATCACATTTCCCTCTGATTCCCAAAAATCAACCCCAATGTATACTAAAAATATGTCAGTCCTGTGTCTCATTAATAACAACACCTGTCCTTCAGATGATGGGCACCAACCCCAGAGGCCTCAAGGCCAATGTCCTTTGGCAGATTGATGTCACTCATATTCCCCAATTCGTTCATCAGAAATATGTCTTTGTAACAGTGGGTACTTACTCCCATTATATATGGGCCACAGCACAAACAGGAGAGAACTTGAAGAAACTTACACATCATATGCTCTCTACCTTTGCCATCATGGGTGTCCCCCACCAAATAAAAACTGATAATGGCCAGCTTTTGTCAGTTCCTCATTCAAAACCTTTTGCATGCAGTGGAAGATTACCCATCATACAGGAATCCCACATAACCCACAAGGCCAAGGTATAGTAGAAAGAACACACCAAACCTTAAAAGCCCAACTTAAAAAACAGCACAATACTTATCCACCCAGCCTTCAGTAAGCCATGGCTCTGCCTAATTTAAACATTTTCAATATATACAAAAACTCCCAATACCCTCCTATCACCCTCCACTGGCATACACCAGAGACTGACCCTCCCATTCTGGTGAGATGGCAAGATCCTTAGATGGACGATGGAAAGGATCAGACCCCCTCCTCACCATGGGAATGGGATGTGCTTGTGTCTTCCCATATGACCAGCCCAGGCCCATTTGGGTACTGGCTTGAAATGTTGGATTCCACCCCACCGACCAAAGAGATGGCTCGCCTGACATTGACAAATCAGAGACAGAAGACTGGAGAAAGCACTGCCCTACCGGATGAAAAAGGGAGCCCCCAAGGGACTGTCCATGACATCGTGGATGCAGCCAAAGCCATATGCCCACCACAGGCCTCCTTCTCATCCATCTTGATGGTGGCTTTAACAATCTTACTTTCCAATGCAAATGTCTCTCATGCTGCCTCTCTCATGCCCCCCCCCCCCATGGAGGATGGTGCTTTGAAGCCCCAGAGACCTATAAAGGCTGTCAATAGTCATTGGCACAGGATATTGCCCTACTAAGGGCTGTCAAGACACTGTCACCTTCTGTATCTATCCTGTCTGTGGTTTACGTAAATAGCATGACATGCTTTGCCTACCCTCAACCCAAGAGAGTGCCTTAAAAACCAGGACTATTATGAAGGATGCTGATACAATTACTGTGTCATTGACAGCTTTAGGCATCCAGACACTGTTTTCAAAGCCTCCTGGAAAACTAGAGAATGTACACTCTCCATACAAGACCCCCTGGAATGAACGCTGGAGGATGGGGTAATGGGAAAACTCTATGATAGTATCTACTACTCATCATCTCCTTCTGGTACTCTTCATATTTCTAGACAGTGTATCCCTGCTTCCCACCTGGTGCAAACTAACCATCATATTCTCTCACAAGAAAAGCAAGTCACAAATTTTGTGCATCCCCTACCCGTCCCCTGCTAAATGCAGTTCCTATTAATACCCTACATCTACAGCAAGCTATTCCCAACTCCACCTTACTGATATTCCCCTCTTTCTTAAAAAATATTTTATTTTTATTTATTTATTTGACAGAGAAAGAGGAGGGAGGGAGAGAAAAAGAAAGAGAGAGAATGGGCACACCAGGGCTTCCAGCCACTGCAAACGAACTCCAGTTGCATGTGCCCTCTTGTGCATCTGGCTAATGTGGGTCCTGGGGAATCGAACCTGGGTCCTTTGGCTTTTCAGGCAAATGCCTTAACACCTAAGCCATCCCTCCAGCCCATATAATTCCCCTCTTTGATTCTGGTCAAGTTATGCCTCTCTGCCTGTCCAGCTCTAAACTAACCAGAGCTGGATGTCTCCTCAATATTTCCATGACCAGGACCACTTGTGCCAAGGCACTGGCTCTCCTATGGTGTGAAGGGCTAACCACCCCATGCATAAATATTTCCTCTCCCACTTATTTTTCTCCAGTCTTGATTGTTCCACAGGTGTGTCTCTATGAGGATGAGGAAGCCACCTATTGGCTCTGCCTGCTCCAATAGAGAGAGATTTTCATCCCACTGCTGGTAGGCCTGAGCCTGATGCTGTCCCTAGGTGCCTCCAGTGCTGCAGGAGCTGCTGTTACCCAGAAGACTTCTGAGACAAGCTTGACCAGGCCATGATAGCTACCACCAACAGCCTCAAATCTTTTCAGAGATAACTGGACTCTCTCGTGGGTGTGGTACTTCAAAACTGTAGAGCCTTAGACCTCATTACTGCTGAATATGGGGGCACATGTGTGGTCTTGGGAGAAGGATGTTGTTTTTATTGTTAATGAATCAAATGTTGTTGAACAAGATGTTAAAACTCTCAAAAAAAAAAAAAAAAAAAAAAAAAAAAACCTCCACAAGGAGCTGCTTGACTGCTACAAGCCTGAGGACCCCATCATCTCATTTTCTAACCCTTTAGTCACTTGGATTTTCCCCCTCCTTAGCCCCTCCTTGCTATAGGAACCCTATTACTTATAGCCCCCCGCCTCATCAAATTCCTCTGGCAACAAATAACTAATATTGCAAAGGTTGCTACTAATCAGGTTCTCATGCACCATGTAGCCCTATCTGAGCCTATGATAGACTATAAGTATTTCACTCAATATGATGACACCTCCCCATTATAAAAACAAAGGGGGAGCTGTCAGACACAGGCAGGGCCCTGGGTTAAAGCAAACCTAAGCTGCCTGACATAAAGGCCCCAGGCTATGGAGGGGTTGGAACAGCCTGAACCACTGGTCATATCTTGGGGACCAGACCAGCAGGGGAGCTCCTTCCCCCCATTCTCAGAGGTTGCAGTGAGCCAGGATCCTCTCCTCATTCTTGGGAGTCACAGTGAGCCTGGACCCCTGGACAAAATCTCAGATCCCAAGATTGGCAGGAAGTAAGGCTGTCGGGAGCGGCAGCTTCTCTGAGACCTTGGGAACTGCAGCTGGTCTTTGATCTCTTGACACAGAGGCAATTAATGTAGGGTCTTGCTGAAGCAGGCACCAGGCACAGAGGCCTTATCGCACGGCCTTGGAGAAGTAGGCACCAGACACAGAGGCATAAATTATCATATGACCCTGGTGAAGCTGACTTTAGGTGCGTAGGCATTGCTGAGAAAGTTTTTCTTCTGTATATAAGCTTGTGTCTGCCTGAATAAACCTGAGCCTTGATCAGAACTTGTCTTGGCTCCATTCCTTGTGTTCTTGTCTCAGATTCATTCCCACTCCCTCCTTCGAGGCCCGTTCTGATCTTTTGTGCCACAGGCCGGCACACCGTGGCTCCCAGAACAGGGATTTTGAATACGAGGGACTTCAGTAAGGAACACCAGCATCAACTCGGGATCCGCAGAAAAAAGTAAAATTTAGAAGAGTACTGTAGTCGCCCACTCAGTCTACTGGAATAAGGTAAGTTGGCACAAGCAACTGGGACAAGCAAAAAAGTAAAAAGGAGCTAATTGCTGTAGTAAAAGATATTTTAAAAGCACAAGGAATTGGGATTACATCAAGTTCTTTAAGCAATTTTTTTGATTTCATTAATAAAATGAGCCCTTGGTTTATAGAGCAGGGAAATGTTGATTCAGATGCTTGGGATAAGGTAGGGAAAGAATTAAATGTCTGAACTAACTTTTGTGTGTGTGTGTATGTGTTTATGTGTGCTCATTGTGCTTGCTAGTCATGTCATGTTTGTGACTGTGACTAAAAAGATGAGAAGAACATCTTCTTTCTCTTCTAGAATCAATTTGCTGTGATTTTTTAATAGCCTTATAAGAAATATGGTTAATAATGTGGTGAGATGAATTGATTGAAGGAACTGGAAAGGAATTTTTCAATGTTGGGACATAGACTGCTCATTAAAAATGCCTTTTGAAGGCCGGGCATGGTGGCACACGCCTTTAATCCCAGCACTTGGGAGGCAGAGGTAGGAGGATCGCCGTGAGTTTGAGGCCACCCTGAGACTCCATAGTGAATTCCAGGTCAGCCTGAGCTTGAATGAGACCCTACCTCGAAAAACAAAAACAAAAAAACAAAACAAAAAAAATGCTTTTTGAGTGGTACTTAAATCGGAATGTTAAAGTATGTAAATAAAGGTGTGTGGATAAAAACAACATCAACAAAAAATGTTCAGGCTAAACCTAAACACCATGCCTAAAGTTAGAGGTTTTTAAACTAAATATGCTGGGATAGCTTGCTTAAGCTTTATCAAATTTAAGTCATGAGTAAAACATAAAATTGTTTTATGTTAATAAAAATTTCTGTGGTACATGAAATCAATAGCTATCAAGTTTAAGCCAAAATCATTGATTGTCAAATAATGGTTTTTCTTTCAAAAAGATTTATCAAGGGTTATATTAATATTTAGCTAGCTGTTTTGGCTCAGAAAAGACCAGATTCTACTCTATTGTATGTAAAGTAACTGTCTCAATTTTGGCATCTTAATGTCCTGTTACTTGAAAATCTATAGGCAAAGCTTGTTTATCAGGAGGAGGATATTTAATTTGGAAAGTAGAATTCTATGACTTATGCAAAAAGACTGCAATGTTGAATCAACAGGCAGGAAATGGTAATTGGAATGTTGATATGCTTACTGGGGAAGGAAACGATGCTGGGAATGACAATCAAATTGTATATCCCTGTGCTGTTTATCAACAAATAGCCACAGCAGCTCGTAAAGCGTGATGTAGACTTCCTTCAAAAGGAGAAGCTGTGGGGGATAATTTAACTAAGGTTATACAGGGTCCTGATGAGAATTATGCTGATTTTGTAGATAGATTGATAAAAACGGCAGGGAGAATATTTGGAGATGCTGGCGCTGGTATGGACTTTATAAAACAGCTTGCTTATGAAAATGCAATTAGTGCTTGCAAAGCAGCTATACGGCCTTATAGAAAGAAAGTTGATCTACAAGGATATGTTAGATTATGTGCTGATATTGGCCCTAGCTATACGCAGGGGATAGCCATGGCTGCAGCGTTACAAGGAATTCCTTTTCAAAGTGGCCTTTGACATGGAAAAAACTGATAGCTGCTCAAATGTTAGTTCAAGAGCAATTAGAGGCAGGGCATATAGAGGAATCATCTTCACCCTGGAATACTCCAATTTTTGTCATTAAAAAGAAATCAGGAAAATGGCGATTACTACAAGATCTGAGAGCTGTGAATGTTACTATGCATTTAATGGGAGCATTGCAACCTGGTCTGCCTAGTCCTGTAGCTATTCCAGCTGACTTTTCTAAAGTGATTATTGACTTAAAAGATTGCTTTTTTGAGAGCCAGAGCCTCAGAGGCCCCCAACACCTCATCACTGAAGCAGACCCAACATGGCTCAGGGAAATTTTGCAGAAGAGGGGCCGGAAAGAATGTCAGAGCCACATGTTGGGTCATGATATGCAGAGACATTTAGCTTACCCATAACTGTGAGCTAACTCCACAATGCATGACCCGTATACCTCAACAAGGAGGGGCCAAGGGGAGGAGGTAGGTCATGGATGAGGCTAATAATGGTACCAAACTGACTGTAAAAAATAAAATAAAAGAAAAGAAAATTAAAAAAAAAGAAAATACAGATGATGGCCATCAATTTTAGTTCACCATTTGTAAGGATTAAACTAGACTTTTGACATTTTCATTATCAGTTTGCTTCAAAATTAATTATGTACCTCTAGTTATAATTCTACCTTTTTATTCTATACTTGAAATATAAGAGGTTTAATTTTCTATTTAATATTGATTTCACTTCTTTAACTTCTAAATAAATATTTCATCCCCGCAAAAAAAAAAAAAAAAAAAAAAAGATTGTGTCAGTTGCCAGTTCATCATATCAGGTCCCTTGCAATGGCACAAATTGAAAATAAAGGAGGAAAAAGAGAAACCTGTCAGCCCTCAAAAACATGGAGGCAAGGCTTCATGGGCCAATATCTCCCAGCCCCTGTGAGAGAGCACTCACCTATCCTGTCCAGTCTCATAGGGTCTCTGTTCAAGTGGCAGCTGTGGGTTCCTGGGTCCTCCTGGGCCAGGCCAAGGTTTCCCCAAATGTGTCCCAGGCAACCGTGGTCGTGAGCATGTGAAAGAAAAGACTTTCGGGAGACAGTTTCGGTGAACAGCTCCATTTGTTGTCAAGGAAATGGGCTTATAAGCAGTTGAGGGTGGGAAGAGGGTCCTAAGGGAACTGGATGTACAAGGTTGCTTGCTGATGCATATGCATACGGGGACATACATTCCAGCATGTAGGCAATGGCAGGGGAATGGGCTGTGCAAAGGTTCTGGCTGATAAATAAAAGTGTTTCCTAGGCAACTGGCCAAAGGCTACAGGGTTATGGGCAAAGCCTAAGTCTTATCTGAATGTCCAGGTATCCGGTGTGATCCCAGGGTCCAAGATTTTGTCCAGGGGTCCAGGCTCACTGTGACCGAGAATGGGGGGAGGAGCTCCCCTGCCGGTCTGGTCCCCAAGTTGTTCAGGCTGCTGTGACCTCTTCAGACCCTGGAGCCTTTGTGTCAGACAGCTTAGGTTTGCTTTAACCCAGGGCCCTGCCTGTGTCCCACAGGGGCCCGCAGAGTCTCTCTGATTCAGGCTAAGGCAAGCAGGAGGAGCTGGGGCCAGGACAAGTGATGTTCAGATGTCAGTTTAGACAGGTGAGTTTTGAGAATGGAATTTTCTCTTTCTACTTTGCCTGAGGACTGAGGCCTGTATGGAATATGGAGTTTCCGATTTATCCCCAGGGATCTGGATACTTCCTGGGTTACCTTGGAAATGAAGGCTGGTTCATTGTCTGATTGAATGGTAAGGGGAAGGCCAAGGCGGGGCAGAATAGATTCAAGAATGTGAGAGGCGACTATGTTTGCAGTTTCTTCTGTCATAGGAAAAGCTTCAACCCACCCTGAGAAAGTATCCACCATAGTGAGAAGATATTTAGTCTTTTTGTGAGGAGGCATATAAGTAAAATCTGTCAGTCCACCACGGGAAGTGAGCCCCTGTTTTGGTTGGGTTTGAAAGAGGGAGGGGGATGGACTCCCCCTTGTGTAGAGGCCTTGGTGCAGAGTGAGCAAGCCTGTGTCACAGAGGAGATTAGAGAGGAAAGGCAAGGATGGAAAAGGAGCAGGGTCAGGATTCTTTGTAGAGGGTGGGCTCCCACATGAAATAGATTAGGTAGGTGGGTCAGGATGGTAGTAGCTTGGAGATCAGGCAAGCAGTAGAGATGCCCCAGGAGTAGCCAGCCTTGTGGTCCCAGGATGGCACCAAGTTTTGTTAGAGTTTGGTACTGTCCCGGGGTGTATGAAGGAGTGAAGGAGGTAGAGGCAAGGAAAAAGGATGAAGCTGAGTATGTGCTGTGGAGGCTGGATTCCCTGAGAACTCTGTCTGCCAAACAGTTTCCCTTTGCCACAGGTGAAGTTAGAGCCTGGTGTCCCCTACAGTGAAAGACAGCCACCTTTGTAGGAAGACAGGAGGTGTGTAGCAGTTAAGGATAAGGGGTCCGTTAGTAATGGGGGTTCCTTTAGCTGAGAGGAAGCCTCTCTCCTTCCAGATAGCAGCATGGGGATGTAGACTATGGAAAGCATATTTACAGTCACTATAGATGTTAACTGTCTTGCCTTGTGCCAAGATTAGGGCTCCAGTGAGAGCTACCAGTTCAGCCTTTTGGGATGTACTCCACTTGGGCAATGGGCCAGTCTCTATTATCTGGTCATTTGAGACAATAGCATACCTTGCTATCCCAGAGCCCTGTGAGTTAGTAAAAGAGCTGCCTTCTATATACCAGGTGGGATCCGGGTTGGGGAGAGGAGATAGAGAGATTCTAGGATTGTGATAGGTGAGTTCCTCTAGGGTTTCTTAGCAGGAGTGTGTAAGTTGTTTGGGTAGAGGCAGGAGGGTAGCGGGGTTAAGTGGAGGACAAGAGTCAAGAGTGATGTCAGAGTTATCAAGGAAAATGATGTGAAAGAGTTGAATTTTAGATGGAGTCAGAGTAGACAGGCAAGAGTTGGGGAGCAGATCTTTATGTCTGTGGGGGAGGGGGGAAGGACAGTGAGCTGTTGTCCAAAGGTGAATTTTTGTGCCTCTTGGGCCAGAAGATCAACTGCAGCAAGAGCGCGTAGGCATGGTTGCCAGCCCCTGACAGAGGTTTCTAGTTGTTTAGAAAGTTAAGCTACAGGGGCAAAGGATGGGCCCTTCATTTGACCCAGAACTCCCACTGCCATACCCCCCTTTTCTGTGGAATTAAGAAGAAAAGGCCGCTGAAGGTCTGGAAGTGCAAGGGCTGGAGCTTCCAAAAGGGCATTGTGCAGGCAGGAGAAGTCAGCATCTGTCTCCGACTTAGGGTCTAGGGGCTCATGAGGGTCTCCCTTAGCTTTGTCATAAAGAGGCTTCTCCAAGGGGGATAAGTTAGGAATCCACATCCTAAGGAACCCATCAATGCCAAGAAAGGAGAGAATTTCCTTTTTAGAGGCAGGCAGGGAGAGAGAGTGAACATGTTTGCGGTGTAGGATGAGTTGTCATGAGGTGGGGGTAAGGAGAAAGCCCAAGTACCTCACTTAGGTTAAAGAAAGTTGAGCTTTTGGGGGAGAAACTCAATATCCCTTAGATCCAAGGAAGTTAGGTTTGTTAGTATGTAGTTTAGATAGAGAAAGAGAGGGTGAGCAAAGCAAAAGATCATCTAGATATTGTACAAGTGTGCTGGGCAACAGATCCAGGGACAAAAGGTCAGTGGAGAGAGCTTGACCAAATAGGTGAGGACTGTCTCTAAAACTCTGGGGAAGGACAGTTCAGGTGAGTTGAGAGGCAATATGAACATTGTGGTCCTCCCAGGTGAAAGCAAAGAGATTGTAGGAATCGAGGTATTAAGAGAAATGAATGGGAGAGGGAAGTGTCCCAGACTACACAGGGTAAGGGGGGAGTGATGCATGGGGAGTGGGATAGGCTAGCAATACCCAACACGGAGATCTGTGAGGGAAAAGTCTTACCAGAGTAGGATGGCAGGACTGACCAACTGGCCCCCATATTGATCACAAATGAGATAGGCCTTCTGACAGCTGGACTGTGACCCTGGGCTCCTCCATTGTGATATGGAGCATGTTGGTGGGGGCAAAGGTCCCAAGGCACGGTCAATCTTCAGCCACCAGGCCCAGAAGATCAGCAATTGGCTCTCATGGGGGGTGAGGGGAATGGGCTGTCCTACCTTGTCATGGCAAAGAAGGACAGTTGATCTTCCAGCGTCCGGTAAGTCCGCAGTGAGGGCAGGGCCCTGGAAGTGGGCATGGGCTGCGGCAGGTTTTTGCCCAGTGGCCAGTGTGGCCACACTTGAAGCAGGGTGTTGGTGGTGGCCACTGTGGCCCCGTCGCAGCCAGGAACTGGAATTGCTGCCGGTCTCTGGCCACACTCTCAGTCTTGTCCTGGTCCTCTCTGTTGTTAAAACCTTTAAATGCCAGGCCAAGCAGATCTCCCTGAGGGGTTTGAAGGCCCTTTTCTAAGCATTTAAGTTTTTTCCTGACGTCAGGGGCAGACTGGGACCGGAAATGGGTATTGAGAACGATCATGCCCTCTTATAGCAGGGTAGAGGTGAGTGTATTGGGTGAGTGTCTCAGTTAGGCAGCCCATAAACTCAGCTGGATTTCTTTTTTTTTTTTTTTTCTTTGTTTTCTGAGGTAGGGTCTCGCTCTAGCCCAGGCCGACCTGGAATTAACTATGTAGTCTCAGGGTGGCCTCGTACGCTCAGCAATCCTCCTACCTCTGTCTCCCGAGTGCTGGAATTAAAGGTGTGTGGCACCATGCCCGGCTTCAGCTGGATTTTCATTAGGCCTCTGGGTAAGTGTCCAGAGTTTGTCAAAATTGACAAACTTATGGGATGCCTTTTGGAGGCCAGCCAAGAGACAAAGAATCATTCTATCATGGGCCACCCTTCCTGGGGAGTTAACAGGAGCGTGGTATTTCCAGTCAGGGTCCTCTCTGGGGACAGCAAGCGTCCCCACTGGGCAAGTGTTATCAGTTAAGTGAGCCTCATCAGCATGAGCCTGAATAGCCACCCAGACTCGTTCTCGTTCATCAGGAGTGAGAGTGGAGGAAAGAACTACAAAGAGGTCATGCCAGGTGAGGTCACAGGCCTGGATGAGGTAGCGAAATTCTTTGGTGTCACGAGTTGGATCAGTGGAGAAAGACCCTAGACATTTTTCAATCTGGAATAAATCAGACATAAAAAAGAAACATGAACGTGAACGATTCCTTCAGCACCTACAACTTCTCATAAAGGGTACATTCCATTCCTGCAAGAATGAGTATGCTGGGCAGGAGGGGATAGAGGAAGAAAGGAGATGGGAGATTGTGGTGGGAGGGGGCACAGAGAGGAGCAGGAGGCAGATGAAGAGAGGGAGGAGGGGCGCGGGCATCAGGCAGGGGGTCAGGAGAGGCTGAGGGAGTTGAAGGAGCCAGACGGAGCTGTTGGGACCAGGTCATCTAGGGCATCTGGGTTGAAAGCAGAGGGTGGAGACGAGTATGGGGGAGGGTGCCACGCCAACTCCAGTGGAGTCTGGGTGACCTGTTCACCAGGCCGAGGCGAAAGCTTCAAGGAAAAAAGCCTCCTGGAAGGACGTGCATTCTCCAGGCTTGTAGTGCCTTTTGCTGCTCTCTAATAGCTGTTTTCTTCATTACTACTGTTCTGTTCCTGACACATGACAGCAGCATGATGTTCTTTCACAATTTAGTAAAAATTAGATATGGAACAAAAATTGAGTCACCAGATGGTGTAACGCTTCCTCCAAAGACCCCGCTATTGTTTCAAGCCATAGTCAGAATTCCGAGAACCAGAACCAATCAATAAACCATTACCTTATACAGGAGTGTATAGGAATGGGGATACGCTAGTAAACAATGGTGGGAAGCGTGTTTCTTGGTAATCTTTAACTTTTGTGGACAGACTTGCTAGGTCAAGGCCACCTTGGTGCTTGCTTATGAAAGCACAAAGAGAAAGCATTAGGAAACAACTGGGATCCAATTATGAGAAGGCAGGCTTTGATACACCTGCATTCTTATGGCACGGTTCAAGGAAGAAAATATATTAGAGTTATGATGTCGCCCTGTTACAACTTTTGTTAAAAATACTTGATGCTTGAAGCAGGCTGTTCATAGAAATTGTACCACATAGCCGGGCGTGGTGGCGCACGCCTTTAATCCCAGCACTCGGGAGGCAGAGGTAGGAGGATCGCCGTGAGTTCGAGGCTACCCTGAGAATGCAGAGTGAATTCCAGGTCAGCCTAAGCTAGAGTGAGTGAGACCCTACCTCGAAAAAAAAAAAGAAAAAAAAAAGAAATTGTACCACATGAATAAACAAAGGCTAAGCTTATGCAGCCAGATTTGTATATAACCTGATGCTCTACTTCGGTAAAATACACTCAGATACATTAACCTTGTGTGTGTGTTTGTCACTTCGCCAACTCCTTGCCCACCTCCCAAGGCCGTTTTCCCTCGGACTGGTGGTCCCAGCTTTGCCAGTCCGCAGCAGGAGGGTTTGAATTAGAGTGCATTCGTGAAACCTTGGCTAGAAGGATCTGGTGAGAAGAGCAGGTAGAGCAGAGAGAAGGCTGTGCACACACAGTTAAAAATGCTTGGATAGAGCCGGGTGTGGTGGCGCATGCCTTTAATCCCAGCACTTGGGAGGCAGAGGTAGGAGGATCGCCCTGAGTTCGAGGCCACCCTGAGACTCCATAGTGAATTCCAGGTCAGCCTGGGCTAGAGTGAGACCCTACCTCGAAAAACCAAAAAAAAAAAAGCTTGGATATAGGGTATTTCGGACCACTTGCCTGTACGCTAGCAGTTTTCTAAATCAGTGAGAATTTGGAAATCAAAAGTGCCATGTTTGAGCCATTTGGGCCCATTGTCCAGCTTATATGGTGGCCAAGCAGAGTTGCAGAGAAACATTAGATGATAAGGTCTGATGTTGTTTAAGAGTCATAGAGGTTTTAAGTTCTTAAGGAGACAGGCTAGGGGGGTAGTAGAAATTGGTTTGGAGGTTTTATACCCCATGGGAGTGTGAGAGTATAATGAAAGGGCTAGTGAGAGGAGACAGAGAAAAAGCAAGACAAAGGTGGGAGGAGGAAACCAGAGCTTAAGCTGGGTTTACACAGGACACCAATATGACCCCTGGCCCATTAGGGTGAACGGGGCCTGCACCTCCCATGTGGGCAGAAGCCATAGAGGTCGCAACTGTCAGCTTTTTAGCCTGTTAATGGGCAAGGAGGGCACCTGTGCTCAAAGCTGCTGGCAGCGAAAGAGGAGACCTCAGGAGTGAGAGGGAGGAGCCAGGGCTCAAGCTGGGTTCACAGAGAACACCATTATGACCCCCTGGCCTGTTACGGTGAACGGGGCCTGCACCTCCCACGTGGGCAGAGGATGTACAGGTTGCAACTGTCAGTTTTTTAGCCTGTTAGTGGGCAAGGAGGGTGACTATGCTCCTGATGGTGAAAGCAGCTGGCTGTGGAAGATGAAAGTTCAGGAGGGAGAGGGATAGAAGGGAGGGAGAGTGAGTGTCCCGAGATGGCAACCAAACCAAAAGGTGCCCCTTAGGGTACAATAGATCAGACAGCAAGGGACCCGAGGTGTCAGGAGTGCATCCTTCTTGAGACCTGGGACCTAATGGCTGAGAGGTGCAGCCTGGCAAGCCAGCATGGCTTCCACGAGGAGGGGTGAACCCCGAGAGCAGGCCAACCTGAGAGGGCTGCTTACCCAGAAGGAGGGAGGAGATGGAGAAAAGAAGAACAGTGAGATCAAATCATGGTGGGTGTGAGAGCCTGTATCAGACATGCCTGGTACTGAAAACCTAATCAAAAGCCTGTGGTGGGGGATGTCATGAGCCCTAGGAGTACATCGCCTACTCTTGTCTGGCTAAATGCATTTATTAGGCTCTCCAAACTGTCCTGTAAGCACTTTACTTAATGTTCATACCCATATATTAATGCCACTCTCACTGTTTGTTAAAGAAGCTTCTCTTTTCAGATGATGGTGACCACTAAGATGACCTAAAAGGCACCATAGTGCTGAGAAGAAATCACAGGAGTATTCCACACTGAAATATCTCAATCATATCTTGCAAAGCTCAGGGTCAATTGCAGAAGAAGTGGCAGAAATAAGGTAAGAGCCAAAAGAAGGGTAGGACTGCTTACAATGCAGTCATTCAGACAGAAATTGGACTTAATATCAATGACCTTGCAATGCCTAGCAAGACCCTCATAATAGGTGGAAAAGATGGTGACATTAAAATAAAAGAGAGATTAATGGAGGGAGGGAGGGAGGGGATATGATGGAGAGTGGATCAGTGAAAGAAAAAGTGGAGGAGGGGAGGGAATTATCATGGTTTGTTGTCTGTAATTATGGAAGTTGTCGATAAAAAAGTTACATTAAAAAAAAGCCAGGCGTGATGGTGCATGCCTTTAATTCCAGCACTTGGGAGGCAGACATAAGAGGAGCAGCAAGAGTTCAAGGCCACTCTGAGACCATAGAGTGAATTCCAGGTCAGCCTGGGCCAAAGTTAGACTCCCTACCTGGAAAAACAAAACAAACAAAATTAAAAAAAAAAAAAAAGCATGACTAAGGAGATGGCTCAGTGGAAATGCACATGTATGTAAGCATGAGGACCAGAGTTTGGATCCCAAGCATCCACATAAATGTCAGGTGGGTGTGGCAGCCCATGAGTAACACCAGGACTAAGGAAGTGGAGACAGAAGAATCCCTGGGGTAAACTGGCTAAGTATACTAGCCAAATCAATGAGCACTGACTTCAAGTGAGATCCTGCCTCATTTAAGGTGGAGAGCAATAGAGGGAGCCATCTAACATCAACCTCTGGCCACCACACATGTGCACCACACACATGGGGCTAGAGGAAGAGGACATCAAGAATGACAGGTTTCTTTCTTTTTCCTTTTTCTGTTTTTTTGTTTGCTTGCTTTTAAATATTTATTTGCAAGGAGAGAGGTCTCCAGCTGCTGCAAATGAACTCCACATGCATATGCCCCTTTGTGCATCTGGCTTTATGTGGGTACTGGGGAATCGAACCTGGGTCATCAGGCTTTGTAGGCAAGTGCTTTAACTGCTGAGCCATCTCTCAAGCCCGTTTTTGTTTTTGAGACAGGGTCTATATGGTTCATTACCTTCAAACTTGTGATGTCCTGCCTCAGATGTCCCAAATGTATGTGTGTGACCCCAGTCCTAAGGGAATGAGACCTCCTTTGCAGTTGATGGAAATCTCTCACTAAAGGTGGTGATTGTTACAACACTGTGAATGTATTAAATGACACTGGATAGACTTTAAGATGGTTAATGGTTAATTTTAGATTATATGAATTGTAAATTGAAGAGGGGGTGAGAAATAATAAGAATTGGACAAGGATATACACATAGCTCTCTACACCTTCCTAACCACCTTGGTGCAATTCAGAATTTTTTTTAAGGTAGGGTCTCATTTTAGCCCAGAATGACCTAGGACTCACTCTGAAGTCCAGGCTGGCCTCAAACTTGCAGCAATCCTCCTACCTCTGCTTCCCAAGTGTTCAGAATTTTAAAATGATATTTATTATTAATTTTTATAGGTGTATACAATGTATTTTGATCATAACCACTTCCCATTATAGTTTTCTTCCCTCTCATTGAACCCCTTCTTCCTAGCTATTCCCTCATCTACTTTGATGTGTTTTCTCTCTCTTTTTATTTTGGTTTGCAAGAAGGAAGAGAGAGAGAGAGAGGGAGGGAGGGAGGGAGGGAGGGAGGGGGGAGGGAGAGAGAGGGTGAGTATGGTCATGCCAGGATCTATGCATCTGGCTTTACATAGGTACTGGGGAATTAAACCCAGGCCATCACGCTTTGCAAGTAAGCACCTTAAATGCTGAGCCATCTCTCTACTTTTAAAAATATTTGTATATACTTGCAGGCAGAGAGACAGATGGGCACACCAGGGGCTCCTGCCATAGCAAACAAACTCCAGATGCATGTTCCACTTTGTACATCTGGCTTCTGATGGTTACTAGGGAATATGACCCAGGCCATCAGGCTTTGCCAGCAAGTGCTTTTAACCACTGAGCCATCTCTCCAGCCCTCATTTTGTTTTGGTGTGTGTATGTGTATGACCCACTAAGGTTTATTAGGGTTGCTGGCATAAGCATGGGTGAGAGTTATTTACCACAGCATGTGCAACTTTTAAGTGGCTACACCAACAAAGAAAATGTCTCTCCGTCACCCATCAATAATTCAGTATTTATGGAGCCTGCACCCACCACAGGCTGACTTGTACCTACTTAGACCATAGCTCCCTCCTCATAGGCTTCCCCAAATACTCTTGAAGGTCCACACCACAGTTCGTGACAAGGAGAGGGAACTGTATTCCAGCTGCCAGGGGATTCTGCCCTATTTGAACTGAGACATAGTTCCCAGAGTACTAATAGCCAGAATGAGTAAAAGATAAAAAAGAAAGCAAATTTCTAGCTCAGCAACACAGACAGGGGCTTCACAGAATAGGGTGGATCTAAGGCAAATAAAAGACTGCCTATGGAGCTATATGGGGGGGGGGGGGCGCTGTCCCCAGCCCTTTAAGCTGTAAGGTGAGCCGTAATCTGGGTGTTGGGGTGTAAAAGGAGAACACCTACAGGTCCAGTCACAAGGAAAAAAGACCTGGATTCTATTAGAATCAGATAAGAACCTAGCCACCCTATTCTTTTTCTTATCTTTTTTTTTTTTTTTTTTTTTTTTTTTTTTTTTTTTTTTTGAGGTAGGGCCTCACTCTAGCCTAGGCTGACCTGGAATTCACTATGTAGTCTCAGGGTGGCCTCAAACTCATAGCAACCCTCCTACCTCTGCATGCACCACTATGCCCAGACTTTTTTTTTTTTTTTAGAAGGGGCACTAGCTTCAACACAAGGCTTCAGATGTTAAGAGATTCACCCCCCATAATACCTATATCCACAGCTCAACCATTTCCATTCCTTTTTGGGGGAAGGAGAGGGAGGCAAGTTCTTATGTAGCCCAGGGTGACCTCAAACTCACCATGTTGCCAAAGATGATTTTGAATACTGAATACTGCCTCGGCTTTCTAAGAGCTGGGATTACAGTCATATATCACCAAGCCTAACTTGTGCAATGCTGGGGAGCAAACCCAGGGTTTTATGCATGCCAAGTAAACACTCTACCAACTGAGCTATAGCCCCAGATCCCCATTCCCTTTCAGATATACAGTTCCTGGAAATGACTTACAGTATTGATTCTTAAGAACAAGATGAGAAAATGGCTACATAGAGCACAGGCTGCTGGAGGTAACAGACAACTGAAAATCCAGGGATGACAAAGTGAAACAAAACCACCTGCCCTGGGGGAAACCAGCTAGTTTGAATGGACTGCAGCCTTCACTTGTAGTCCAGCTAACTTAAGCCCTCTGCCATAAGAGAGAAAAGGGTAGGGGAGGATCTCTACTAAATCATCAAAATGCAGCTTAAATGATGGTAGCTGGACAACTTGCTTTGCACCTTGGTAATCCGGAGTTCTCAGGAAAGTGCAGCCAGTTGGGTCCAGAGGACACATGGAGGGTCCCAGCAGTTGTAGACATATAGACATCCCACATGGTAACATAAAGCGAGCCCCATCACAGAGAATAAAACCATCACTTCAAAATGGAAGTACATCAGAACACCATGGTGGCCTATGTCTATAATCCCAGCACTAAGAATGCTGAGGCTTATAGAACAAGAGCCCAAGGCCACTTGGGCTTGAGTGAGATCTTGGCTCAAAAACAATAAAAGAAAAGAAAGGCTGGAGAGATGGCTCAGCAGTTAAGACACTTGCCTACAATGCCTAACAAACTGGTTTCAATTCCCCAGCACCCACATAAAGCCAGATGCACAAAGTGGTACTGTATCTGGAGTTTGTTTGCCTAAAAGTAAACATTTCCTAATCTTGGGTATAACCTTTATTAAATATTTTATTTATTTGAGAGATAGACAGTGAATATGGGCATGCCAGGGCCTATTGCCACTGCAAATGGAACTCCAGATGCATGCACCACTTTGTATGGCTGGTTTTACATAGGTATTGCGGTATCTAACCTAGGCCAGCAGGCTTTATAAGCAAGCACCTTTAACCACTAAGGTTTTTCTCTTCAGCCCTCACTTTTTTTTCATTCTATATAAAGAAGGTGTTATATAGCTCAAGCTGGCCTCAAATTCAAAATCTTCCTGCCTCAGCCTCCCAAATGCTGGAGGAATGGAATATGCCACCATACCCAGATGCTACTTTTTCCTTTCAAGTAGAAGTTGGTAGCCCACAATAGTTCTCTGTCTGCAACAGGACCACTCAGCCCAGCACAAAGAATGAGTCTTATAAACCCAAGACCCCTTATCCATAGGGCCAAAGGAAGTCTTGCTCCCAAGAAGACCCCACCATCAGCCAACACCTCCCATCCTGACAGAGAACTCTGTCTCTGAAACAGGGCCTAAGCCCCAGACTGCTTCATCTACTCTTCCCTGTTGAAGGGTGGGGAGGGGTCCCAGGCTTCCCTGGCAGGCCTCATGGAAATCCTTTTGCATTCTAAACAGAGTAGAAAGCAAACTTGGTGGTGCAGGCCTATAATCCTAGTACTTGGAATATACAAAGTGAGCTCAAGGCTAACTTTGGTTGTATAGCAAATTCTAGCTAGCCTAGGCTATATAAGACCCTCAATAAGCCCAATAAATTAATAAAATTTTTAAAAATAATTGACTATTTCTCATCATTTTTATTTATTTATTTATTTATTTTTTGAGCGAGAAAGAGAGAAAGGGCGTGCCAAGGTCTCTAGCTACTGCAAATGAACTCCAGACCCATTGTACATCTGGCTTATGTGGGTACTGGAGAATTGAAGCTAGGTCCTCAGGCTTCGTAGGCAAGCATTGAACCACCAAGTCATCTCTCCAACTTTTATTATAATTATTAATAAATTAGCAAAGTTAATTTAAAACAGGATTGGGGGCTAATGGATCAGTGAAGCACTTGCTATGCAAAACTGAGTTCAGATTCCCAGAGCCCCCATAAAAGCCAGAAGTCACTGTGGCTTCTAGATTCTCAACACTTAAAGGGCAAGAAAGGAAGTGGAGACAGAAGAATCCCAAAAGCTCTTGGATCAGCTAGTTTTGAAACACAGCAGTGGACAAGGAGAAATCAAAAGTCCTACCTCAAACAGCAAGGCCAAACATCCAGAAGTTGTCCTCTGATCTCCATACACACATCATGGCATGCACAAGCCCACACACGCCACAAACATACCAAAAATTTTTTTTTTTTCCATTTATTGGGGATTCAACCTAAGGACTTGCAAAGCCATGCCAGGCAAACTATCAGCTTCGTAAATATCTTTTTTGTTGTTTATTTCAAAGTAGGTCCTCACTCTAGCCTAACCTAGGCTGACCTGAACTTACTCTGCAGCTCCAGGCTGGCCTTGAACTCACAGCAGCCTGCCTTCCTAAAGCTTCTGAGTTCTGGGATTAAAGGCCTGCTTAGTAAAATACCTTTTACATATTAAAAATGAAGAGATGGCTTAGCGGTTAAGGCACTAGCCTGCAAAGCCTAAGGACCCAGGTTTGATTTCCCAGTACCCACATGAGCCAGATGCACAAGGTGGTGCATGCATCTAGAGTTTGTTTGCAGTGGCTGAAGGCCCTGGTGCACCCATTCTTTCTGCCAGGTGTGGTGGTACACACCTTGAATACCAGCACTCAGACGCAGAGGTAGGAGGATCTCTGTGAATTTGAGGCCAGCCAGAGAGCACCTAGTGAATTCCAGGTCAGCCTGGGCTAGAGCAAGACCCTACCTCAAAAAAACAAACAATTTTTTTTTCTTTTTTTTTTTTTTTTTTTCTGAGGCAGGGTTTCACTCTAGCTCAGGCTGACCTGGAATTCACTATGTAGTCTCAGGGTGGCCTCAAATTCATGGCAATCCTCCTACCTCTGCCTCCCAGGACTCGGATTAAAGGCAGGTGCCACCACGCCCCACCCACAAACAATTTTTTTAAATAAAATAGGGTAAAACCAAGACAAACCCAGGCCATTCACTCCCTCCCTCTTTCCATCAGCATCTCATCACCAGTGGCCAACTCCCTACATCTACCCCAAGTGAATCCCCTGTACTAGGTGAATGGTACTCACAGCTATCTCCAAAGATGCCAGAAAGGTCTCTTCTCAGGTTGGAGAGGCACACAGGGAACCCCTTCCCATAGTTCCTATTCTGAATTTAGAAGGGTCAGAGAAGAGCTTTACCTTGTCATCTACAAGTAGGATGTGGTTAAGTAGACTTGTCTTACTTTTTATATTGTTCATACTCAGCCAACTGGGACTTCACTTCATCTGTGGACAGCCCCTCCCAGAGCTAGTTAATTGCTAGAGATAGATAGTAAACAACCTACCTGGCTGGGGGCCAAACTGTCACATGCAAACAAACTACTTAACCACATTTTTGGGGTGAGAGTGGGAATCTCCCAGGCTGGCTTTCAACTCCACATTCTCTTGCCTCAGCCTCTCCAGTGCTGGGAATACAGTTGTGTACCATCAAGACCACCTTTCCCTTTCTTTTCTTTCTTCCTTTTCCTGGCCTCTAACTCACTGTGTAGCAGAGGATGACCTTGAACTCCTGATACTCCTGCTTCCACCTCCCTTGTGGTTGGATTATATGGGTGCACCACACTAGGTTTATGTGGTTCTGGGCTTCATATATGTTAGGTAAGTACTCTGTCTACTGAGATACATCCTCAGCCCTTTTATTTTTTTCCCCAGAGTTGGGATCAAACCCAGGGCAAGTACTCAACCACTGAGCCACATTGCCACATACCAACTACCTTTTGGCTCTCACACTCTGGGATACCATGCACCTGTCTTACACAGAGGCCACAAACCAGACAACTGAGTAGTCTCTATGCCCAGAACAAAAAAGATTTAAACTAGCCAATCCTGAGCCTCCCCCACCCCTTCCTGCAGAAACCACCAATAAAGGCTTTTGTCATCAGTGTCCCCCAACTCCCTCTGGAACAACTTCACCCTTACCATGCAGCTCTAAGGTGCCCTACAGTGTTGTGACCTGGTGTGTACTCCCATAATCCTCCAAGGATCTGTGAGAAATAAAGTGTCTTTCTAGTGGCTACATCATACTTAAATAATAAAACCAGCATTTAAACCAGGGTAGCACTGGGTGTAGTGGCACACTCTTTTAATCCCAGCACTTAGGAGATGGAGGCAAGAGTAACAAGAACTCAAAGTCTGCCTAAGCTACACAGTTTAATAAACTAAAAAATATTTAATTTAAAAAAGTAGTAATGGGCTAGAGAGATGGCTTAGTGGTTAAGGCACTTGTCTGCGAAGCCTAAGGACCCAGGCTCAATTCCCCAGTACACATGTAAAGCCAGACACACAAGGTAGCACATGCATCTGGAGTTCATTTGCAGTGGCTAGAGGCCTTAGTGTGTCCATTCTCTCTCTCTCTCTCTAATAAATAAATAATATAATGTGGGTATGTTGATTTACACCTTTAATCCCAGGATTTGGGAGACTGAGGTAAGAGATCTCTGTGAATTTGAGGTCAACCTTAGCTATACTGAGACCCTGCCTCAAAAATAAATAAATATGGGGAGCTGAAGAGATGAGATGACTTAGCAGTTAAGGCACTTATCTGCAAAGCCAAAGAACCCAGTTTTGATTTCCCAGGACCCACATAAGCCAGATGCACAAGGTGGCCCATGCATCTGAAATTGGTTTACAGTGGCTGAAGGTCCTAGTGTGCCCATTCTCTGTCTGCCTGTTTCTCTTTCTTTCTCCCTCCCTCCATCAAATAAATAGAAATAAAAATATATTTTAAAATAAATAAATAAATGTGGGGCTGGGGAGATGGCTCACTGGTTAAAGGTGTTTGCTTATAAAGCCTACCAGTCTGCGTTTGATTCCCCAGTACCCACATGAAACCAAATGCACAAAGGGGCATATGCATCTGGAGTTTGTATGTAGTGGCAAGAGGTCCTGGTGCACCCATACACTCACATTCACTCTCTCTCTCTCTCCCCCTTCATCAAATAAATAAATAAAAATATTTAAAATAAAGAAAACTAAAACAAGGTAGACACAAGACCAACCCAGGATGTCCTGTTTCCATATCACAAAGAGAGCCATGATTGATGGGGGTCTAACTCAGGGAAGGAAGAGGCAACCCGACTTCTACACTTCTTCCTCAAAGGTCCCTGTTAATGTATACTGCCTCACTACCAGACCCACTTCCTGCAAGAGGAATAGTGGCTAAAGGTTTGCCTAGAATAGGGTCCCATCTTCTCTGGACTAAGGGCTCCCCTCAGAGGATGGGGCAGCAGCAGAGACCTCCAGGCTGCCCAGACTGAAGAACACACAGAGGCGCACAGGCAGGCAAAGAATGGGAAGGAACTTTAATTGCCACCCATCAATGGGGGCAGGAGTGTCTAAGCACAGGTCAGTCTGTGACCAGCTCCTCCATTCTGTCTGTGATATATTCTCCATCCAAGCTCTCCACATACAAGCAGTGTCTGAGGATCCCAGCCTCCATGCCCATGTCTGCAAGAGCTTGTAGTCACAGTTCTCTGTGGCCAGAAAAGCTCAGGTCTTTTGAGGGCTGAGAAGCCAGCAGTTGCCTATATGCCTCTACTATAGCTCTTGCCCAGTGTGGCAGCACTGAGGGCCAGGTGGTGATAACCCATCTTCAGAGCAGTGAAGTTTTCCTTTCTGACAGGAGCAACGTCTCCTTCACAGCCACCAGCAGTCCCAGAGGGGGGAAATAACCCTGGACTCGGACGCACAACAATAGGAGGAGGGCAGCAGCAACCAGGCTAGCACTCAACACCCCTGTAAGGGACAAACGTGTAGTCAGAGGAGTGGGGAGGGGAGGGAAGTGAAGCAGAAGCAATGATATCCACTGAACTCGTAATATGTGGTTAATCTGCACCTGTCCCCTCCAGTCACACCAAGCAAGCCCCTTGCATGGGAAGGCCTTTCTTACCAGTAGCTGCAATAACCCCATAGGCACTTGAATTTCCAGATGGGTCCCAGGCAGAGGCAGTTGTGGCGTTCCTGAGAGAGATGACACTTGCCAGGATGACAGGGGTCTCCATAGTTGTGGCATTCCCTACCTGGAAGATCTTGTCAGTTTCTGTGGTTTCTGCAATAATCCCAGACATCAGTAGTTATGGAGTAGTGCACAGGCTTCCAAGAATCCAGCTCTTGGAGCTTATTGTCATTCAAGACTGGGTAGAGTTGGTACAAACTTCTACTCCTATTGAAGTCTTGCACACCACCACAGCAATAAAGACATGCCCACACTCCCAACCTAGTCACACATGGACCAGTATCCTTATGTAAGCACCAGCCCTTCCCACCCACATAGGAATACCAAGATCCTACACACCACAGCCAAGCTCATCACTAGAGTCAGGACAGTCTGGATGGCCATCGCAGTGCCACGTGTAAGGAATGCAGGCATCACTCAGTGTGCAACGTTGTTGACCCTCTGGGCAGGGCTGTTGGCTGCAGTTGTAAAGGTTCTCCTTGGTGCCCCCAGGGCAATCACTGATGTTGTCACAGGAGCAAGGGAGAACAGGGGGTGGTTGACACTGCCCATTTTGAGCACATGGTTCAATCCCTGGAATGCAGAATCAGATACCAAATGCCCACCCAAGAAAGGCCAGTACTCCAGTAAACCAATTCCCTATTAACCTAGCTTTCTAAAAATAGCTAACGCTACCAAGGTTTGCTCTGCACAAATGTCCCCCCCCCCCAAAGGCCCTACTAGCTCTACCTCCCTACAAGTCCTCCTTAGCCACTAGCAGCCAGCTCTTAAGTTTAAGAGCCATAGATTCTATCTTGCCCTGCTTTGCAAGCACTGCCCACCCTTGTAACCCACCCTTTCCACTAGCCTCATGACTGGTCCTGACAGTCAATTCTCAAGCCTGGTGCCCCATCCCACGGTGTGGCCACTTACTGCACTCTTCCTCATCACTGCCATCTGTGCAATCCCAGTCACCATCACATCGCCAAGTGAGAGGCATGCAGTAACCGCTGGTCCGGCATTGGAATTTGGTGGATGGGCAGGAGCCAGCACTAGGGCCTGAGAGATGTGCACAAGTGAAGTCTGGGGAGACCTAAGTCTAGAACCTTCTCCAAGAGGAAGGTAGTCACGGGCTACAACCAATGGGACAAACCAGATCGCAGAGGAACTACATTGGCAGCCAAATGGCTGAGCACTCATCATGTGTAAGGTTTGGAGCCCAGCAAAGACTCACAGGGCCCAGCTAGGCAGATGGTGCACTAATCCCCAGCCTACGTATGGAGATATGAGGAGGAGCTAGTAGCAGAGTCAGGGCTTGAACCCAGGTCTCACTGACCCTGGAGACTTTATTAGGTTCCAAATGCCAGGTGGACTACCTTGCAGACCTCCAAGCTCCATGACTAAACAGACTGGGAGATGGGTCTTGTCCCAATATGCTATGGGAAAAGATCCATGGTCAAGGTCAATGGGAACTGTTCTAGCCTACCTGCTTAGCAAAGGGGAAACTGAAACATTTGGTGGGAGGCTGAGGCAGGAGGATTGTGAGTTCTACCCACCTGAACTACATATGGAGACTTTGTCTCAATAAAAAGGAAAAAAAGGATGCATCTGTAATCCTAACGCACCTATAATAATGATAGGCATAGTCAGGAGAATCTCCAAATTAAAGCTCATGGGGCAACTAATCTGACATTCTCAGCAGCAGAGAGTCCCCGTCTCAAGCAAGGTTGTCTCCAACCTCCACCCAAGCACGGTGGCATGCCCATGTGCACATAAAATAAATAGAAAAATATAGACTAGGGTGGGACACAGGACACCTCTCAGTCACATCATCTTCTCACTCACCCTTCCCTGGTACCCAAGCTCTCGCACAACCAAATCCAAACCCACAGGACCTTTGCAGGTTATCTTCCCCAGCCCAGAGGTCCTTCCCTCCTCATCCTCCATTCTGTATTGTTTGTGTGTGTGCATGCGTGGTGTTGGGGATAGAAGTTAGGCCCTTGCACATGCCAGGCAAATGCCCGTCTCTTGGAGACACAAGAAGCTCTGCCTCCCACACATTACTAGTAATATCTATCCTATTGACCAAACATTCTCAGTGGAGGTCAGGGCTGTGACCTCATGACCTAGCCCAGGGCAGCATCTGATAGTATGTGGACCATGGGTCATTTAAGTGTCCACATTGAGTCCAGATGAGACATAAGGCTTTCCTGGACTCTGAACAGGAGGCTGGGGCTATTCGCTGAACTGGAGGGGCAACAGAGGGACCTGGAGCCTGGGCCAGCAGGAGCTAGGGACTGAACAGACAAGGTGGTCTTTAGGGTTTCCCATCTTCACATATAGGGCCTGAGCCTCGAGGACCCCCACTCTCCCAGTCAGCCTCAACCATACCTACAAACCATACAGCACTGGACTTCTGAGGAACTGGATTCCTTCCCTACACAAGAGTGTCTGGCAACCTCTAGGTATAGTTTCCTCTTCAAGTTTAGCAACCCACAAACCTGACACCTCTAACCTACCCTCCTTGGCTTTCTGGAGTGTTAGAGTGAGCCACAAAGCAGGGAAGACCCTACCTCATGAGATAATGTATGTCAGTCAATAGTCTGAGTGGTCAATGACTTCTCCTAGCCTATTTCCATTTTTAAAGAGGTACACTAAGGACCAACATGGTGGGGCACATCTGTAATCCCTGTCCATGGAGGGTGTCCATGAAGCAGGAGAATTGCAATTTACAGAATAAAACCTTGTCTCAAAAAAAAAAAAAAAAAATCCAAACAGTAAGGAAGTATATGCTGATTGGTGGCCGGTTAGTCATGGCAGTGATTTCAAACCCAGGTTTGCAATCACAACTGAAATATACTCAATGACCTGGAGTAGCTAGAAGAAAAGTCCATTTCCCACCCACCCACCTCCTTTTTTTTTTTAATTTTCTGCGGCAGGAATCCAAGAAGAAACAGGGAAAGTGGCACCGATTCCTCAAGTAACAGGCACAATACCTGCTGCAGGAGGCGCGCCAGGTGACTGGCCCTGCAGGGTTGGAGTCGGACAGCGTGTTCTTGCTGCGAACTTTCCAGTGCACGCTAGGCCGAAGGGCAGCTTGGAGGTGATCATGTGGACAACGCGGAAAGGAGGGGGAGGAGTTTCGCACTGAATACACGGCTGGCGGAGGCACTCAAACGGGAGAGTCCGCCATTCAAGCTCACTAGCACCAGAGCCGGCTCTGCTCAGGCGAAATCCAAAGCCACGTGCTGGGGAGTGTCTAGGACTGATGGGCGGCGCAGCTAACCGACAGGCGCTGCCGGCGCGCGGAGGCGGGGCGCAGCCGGCGCAGGAGTCTACTTACCCGGGTCCTGGGTCAGGGCTCCGGTCGGAGCGGCCTCCAGGCTTAGTGCAAGGCAGAACAGCAGCCACAGCGCCCGGCCCAAGACCATGGTCTGCAGTGCTCCGCCCCACGCCATCCTAGCAGCCAGGCCTGCCCAGGTACGACCTCCACGCTCCTCTGGGCTGCGCCGATTGCACTTGCGCACTTAGAGGCCCGGGGCGGGGCCTCGTTCTGGGATCCCAAGGCTGTGATACCGTAAATACCAGAATACGAAAAGATCCAGAATTTAAGGCTTAGTAGTCTATCGAAGTGGTGGATGATGAGGCCTGTAACCTCAGCTTCTTGGAAGGCAAGAAAATCGCAATTTGAAGACCAGCCTGAGCAAAATAAATACGGGCGGGGGGAGGGGGAGCGGTAGATACAGTTCAGTGGTGGAGTGCTTACCTCGCAGGTAGGAGGTCCCAAATTAAATCCCCAGCACCACAAGAGGCAGTAACAGACTACTTAGAGCATTGAATTGTCAGTTTTGACTTACACTTGGTGTTCCAAAAGCACCCTGTGGCAAAGTGTTGCTGCCTACTGATCTCACCTGACAGCCACGCCCAGGGGACACTCCCCAGCCGGTACCTCCTGCTGCTTTGATGTCATCGTCACATTTAATATTTTATTTTGGTTTATTGCTTGATTACCCTCTATAATACCAGCTTTAGGATAGCCAGTTCCTGGTTTCCTTGGTGCTGCTCCAGGTACTCAGATGTGATTACAACCTCATAGGCTGAGCCATGTGCTCTTGATTTCTCCCTGATGTTTGAAACACAACCCAGGGTTGACTTTGAATTTGAGATCCTCCTGTCTCAGCCTCCTGAGATGAAGATTACAGGCATGAGCTAACATACCTTCTTGGCCTCTCCAAAAAGACCACACAGTTACTCCAGAAACAAACCAAAATCAAGAGTTCAGGTTGGGAATGCTGGCTCACACTTAAAATCACAGCACCTGGGAGGCTGAGGCACACAGAATACAATGACAGGGCCAGATAGGCTACACAGAGTTCCAGGATAGCCTGAGCTACAGAACAAGGCACTGTCTCAATGAAACAACAAAAAGGGAGGGTGGAGACTGGAAATAAAGCTCAGTTGGTAGAATGCTTGTCTAGTATGCATGAGACCTTGAGTTTGATCCCCAGTACTGCATAAACCAGATGTGGTGGTGTACACTGGTCACCCCAGAATTTGAGAGGTGGAGACAAGATGATCCTGCCAATATGTATCCAGTTCAAGGACAGCCTGAGTTACAGTAGAACATGACTCAAAAAAAAGTTAGGTTTGAGCTGGGTGTGGTGGCGCACACCTTTAATCCCAGCACTCGGGAGGCAGAGGTAGGAGGATCACCGTGAGTTGGAGGCCACCCTGAGACTCCATAGCGAATTCCAGGTCAGTCTGCGCTAGAGTGAGACCCTACCTCAGAAAACCAAAGGAAAAAAAAAAAAAGTTAGGTTTGGCAGAAGCCTTTAATACTAGCACTTAGAAGGCTGAGATAGGTCTCTGTGTTAGAGATTAACCTGGGGCTACAGAGTATATTCCAGGTCAGTCTGGGCTAGAGAGAGACCCTGCCTGATATTAAAAAAAAAGAAAAAGAAAAAGGTTCTGAACCGTTCCTGGCCCAGAAATAGATATATATAAAACATTCAGGGTGGTTCCTGGTCCTCAGAAAGAAATCAGGAGGTGCAAACCTCTCCCACATCACTTCCTCAACAAATTTAAAGTCAGGATCTAAAGTTTTATTAGAGGGCTGGGGCTGTAGCTCAGTTAGCAAAATGCATACCTAGTACACATGAAGCCCTAGGTTTGATCTCCAGCACTGGACAAACCATGTATGATAACGTACATGCCTGTAACCCCAGAATTTGGGAGGTAGAAGCAGGAGGATCAGAATTTCAAGGTCATTTTCTACTACACAGCAAGTTCAAGGCCAGCTTGAGTCACATCTTGCTTGGGGCCTCTCAAAGCACTCTGGTTGACTTTCTAGTGGCCTCTGCACACCACATCGTGACTGGTGTACTTATTCCTTTTGAGCTTTCTGAATCTCTTTTGTCATTTTGCTCCAACCAAACTCCATCTTCCCTCAGGAAGCCTGCAGCTTGTGAAATCTGTAACACTCACTCTGGGGCACTTATACTTCGGCCCAGGACTGTGACCTTTCCCCCCTTGCTCTAAGCTTCCAGAGGTGCATGGATTCAACACTTTCTTGACACTCTCTTCTACACCTACTGAAAGGTTACAAATAGGGTCATCCCAAGAGACAGCCATGACATCCACCTACTACAGCCTCCCAAGTGGAGGTTACAGGCATATACCACCATACCCAGCAAAAACCATCTTAAAAAAAAAGGAAAAGGAGGAGGAGGAGAATGATAGAGTTCCATGTATTTGTTATAAATTAGGTCACATTCTCTCCAGAGGGACTCCAAGGAGTAAAAGCAGTCAGGTGGCCCTGGGGATATGACCAGGTGGCTTAGGGCAGGTAAGGCTGGTCCTTGGACAGCTCCCACTTATTTATGGGAGGAGCAGGTGTCACTGCTTTCTTCTCAGTGGCTGCCACAGCTGAGCTGCAGGAAGAAGACAGATTTCTGTTAGAACCAGGTCTTTAGAGAACAGTGAAGAAGGATCTGAAGACAGTTATGGCCACTGTGGTACAAATGTACCCTGCTGGGCTTTCTGGATTAGGGGATGGAGGGGGAGGTCTCAGAACACCCAAACTCCTCCGGTGAGTTTCCTCAAAGAGTAAAATGATATCTTCTGGCAGCTAGCAAGCCCCTAAGAGCCCATGTAAAACCCTTCCCACTTACATCCCAGGGTGGACAAGCCCCACCCTTCCATTCCTGCTGTTCCGGAACAAGAGGAACAAGATGCTGAGTGTCCACTATTCTTCCTATGCCACACTCCATGACAAGTGCCACATTCAGGGATGTACTAGTAACATGAGGCCTTCCTTCATGCTGGTGAGGTCAAGAACAAGTACAGAGGCCTGGAGAGATGGCTTAGCGGTTAAGCGCTTGCCTGTGAAGCCTACGGACCCCGGTTCAAGGCTCCATTCCCCAGGACCCACGTTAGCCAGATGCACAAGGGGGCGCATGCGTCTGAAGTTCGTTTGCAGTGGCTGGAAGCCCTGGCACGCCCATTCTTTCTCTCTCTCTCTCTCTACCTGCCTTTCTCGCTCTGTCACTCTCAAATAAATAAATAATGAACAAAAAAAATTAAAAAAAAAAAGAATCAGTACAGAATTTTAAAGTATACTAGGGGCTGGAGAAATGACTCAGTTGTTAAAGGTGTTTGCTTGCAAAGCCTGCAAGCCCAGGTTCCATTTCCCAGTACCCACAGAAAGTGAGATAGACAAAATGGCAGATGTGCCTGGAGTTCATTTGCTGTGGAAAGAGACATCAGTGCACCTATACTAATCACTCTCTCAAATAAGTAAAAATGTTTTTTAGCTGGGCGTGGTGGCGCACGCCTTTAATCCCAGCACTCAGGAGGCAGAGGTAGGAGGATCTCCGTGAGTTTGAGGCCACCCTGAGACTACATAGTGAAGTCCAGGTCAGCCTGGGCTAGGCTTTTTCGACCCTACCTCGAAAAAAAAAATTTTTTTTTTTAAATGCACTGCAAGCTGGAGATGTCTCAACAGGTTAAAAAGGTGCTTGCCTGCAAAGCCTGACAGCACAGGTTCTCCAGTACCCATGTAAAACCAGATGGACAAAGTGGCACATGCATCCAGAGTTTATTTGCAATGGCCAAAGGTCCTCGTGCACCCCATTTTCTCCCCCCACTGTCCTCTTTCTCTCTCTCTCTCTCCTCACTCTCAGCTTGCAAATAAATCAATAAATAAATTTAAAAAAAATTTAATGTGCTGTTTCTAACCAACCGGGATGTTGAAACAGAAGGATCCTCAGTTTGAGGCCACCTGGGCCACACAGAAAGCTGCAAGCCAGTTGGGCTACATAGTGGGACCCTACCTCAAAACATTATTTTTTAAAAAGGAAAGAAGAAAAGACAAGGGGGAAGGGAAAGGAAAAAAAAAAAAAAATGACTGGAAGGGCATTCACCTATAGTCCCAGCTACTGAAAAGACAAAAGCAGATAGATTTCTTAAACCCAGAGTTTAAGGCCAGCCTAGGCAAATAATGAGACTCTCTCTTATAAAAAGAAACAAAAATGTGCCATTTAGCCAAGGGGGAGCCCAAAGAAGATACTGGGTCACCAAGTCTAGGTAAAGAACTGCCCTGCAACCTTAACCCCTTGGACCTATAGCCAGTAATATTTGGGCACACCATAAGCTACAAAGGTGGTGTTATGGATAAAGACCTCAGGAGCAGGGTAGAGCCAGAACCTCCCACCCTCCTGGGTGCCTCAAGAGAGTCAAGAGGCAGAAGGCAGTCTTCCTGGAAAATGCAGACATCCTCAGAAGCACAGTAAGGGGGCCTGGAGGAGTGGTCTCCAACAGATCAAAAGCTGACAAGGACCATCACCAATATCTAACTATGCAATAGGTCCTGCTGGACTCATCACCTGACAGGTCTCATGCTGCAAATCTACTGTCCTCATTTTTTAGACGAAGAAATTGAGGCTTACGAAAGCTGAGGGAGGGCTGGAGAGATGGCTTAGCGGTTAAGTGCTTGCCTGTCAAGCCTAAGGACACCGGTTCGAGGCTCAACTCCCCAGGACCCACGTTAGCCAGATGCACAAGGGAGCGCACGCATCTGGAGTTCGTTTGCAGTGGCTGGAGGCCCTGGCGCACCCATTCTCTGTGTCTCTCTCTCTGCCTCTTTCTTGCTCTGTCTGTTGCTCTCAAATAAATAAATAAACAATAATTTAAAAAAAAGAAAGAAAGCTGAGGGAGGTGGGCAACATGTCATCAAGCACTTGGGAGGTAAAGGCAGGAGCATCAGGAGTTCAAGACCACCTTCAGCTCAGCTACTTTGGAATTTGGAGGACAGTTTGGGATATATGAGGCCCTGTCTCAAAAAACATAAACAAGGGCTGGGAAAATGGATCAGTGGGTAAATGCGCTTGCTGCATATGCATCCAGGCCTGAAATGGCCTGACTTCAATCCCTGGCACCTACTTAAAATGCTGGGTGTGTTTTACCCAGCCAGGTCAAATGAGCCAATGGGCACAATAGTGGCATGTCTGTTATGGGGAAAATCAAATGTTCTTTCATTGGACTGGAGGCCCGCTATATGGGAGGGAATACATGCCTGGTGCTGAAAACCTAGTCAAAAGCCTATAGCAGGGGAGGTCATGAGCCCTGGGGGAGTAACATCTGCTGTTGTCTGGCTAAATGCATATATTATGCTCACCAAATGCCTCTGAAAGTACTTTTCTTAACGTTCCTAACCATATATTAATGCTACTCTCACTTTTGATTACAGAAGCTTCTCTTTTCAGATGGTGGTGACCACCAGGATGACTCAAAGGCACCACAGTGCTGAGAAGTGACAGAGGAGTGCTCAGCATTGACACAGCTCTATCACACCTTCTAAGGCTCAGGGTCCATTGCAGAAGAGGTGGTAGAAAGAATGTTAAGAGCCAAAAGAAGGGTAGGACTGCTTATAATGCACTCTTCCAGACACAAATTGGCCTGGATATCCATGACCTTGCAGTGCCTGGTATCCACATAAGACCATCACAATAGGAGGAAAAGATGATTAACATCAAAATAAAAGAGAGTAACTGAAAGGGGAAGGGGATATGATGGAGAGTGCTTTGTGAAGGGAAAAGTGGGAGAGGGGAGGGAATTATCATGGTTTGTCTATAGTTATGAAAGTTGTCAATAAAAAAAAGTTTTTAAAAAATGAGGAAAAAAAAAGCTGGGTGTGGTCTGTAACCCCAATCCTGGGGAGATGGAGACAGAAGAAATCGCTAGGGCTCACTGGTTAGCCCGTCTGACCAAAAACAGCAGCTCCAGGTTCAGTAAGAGACACCATCTCAGGGAAACAAATGTTAAGACTGATGATAGAGGACATCTGACATTCTACTCTGGCTTCTACACATGTGGATGAGGCACATGCATCTGCACATACATGTGAATACATCACACACACATACCATACCACAATTACTACACATGAATGTAAGGAAGGAGACATGTAGGGAAGGAGACAGGAAGGGAAGATGGTTAAAGGGAGAGCCTGAGGGAGTACCCCACGACCACACGAGTCAGTTTAGAATTCAAATACCACAAAGGGTCAAGCAAAACAGATCTGAAATCCTGTTTGGGATACCTGCTGGCTATATGGCCAAGGCAGTCATTTGGCCTCTGGCTCAATTCTCTGTTCAACAACAGATCTTCTCCATCTAACAAAGGGCTTGGTATAGACTCTATGTTACATCCTAAGTGGTCATATGTGTTTGTCAACTCTTAGAGTTATTGTCAAATGACAACACATTTACTTTATACTTAATTGGCTTTTATGTATGTTTCTAAAACTGGTCAATACCTTTCTTTTTTTGTTTTTCTTTTGCTGTTGTTGTTTTGTTTTGTTTGTGATACCAAGTCTCACTATGTAGCACTAGCTGGCCTCAAACTCACTATATATACCAGGCTGGCCTCCAACTCATAGTGATCCTCCTGGTTCTGTCTCTGGAGCTCTGCAATTACAGGAGAGCACCATCACAATGGGACTCAAAACTCCATTCCATAAAGTAGAATGAGCATGCTGATATGCAGAACAAAGAACATTGGTTTTAAAGATTGGAGAGGGCTGAAGGAAGCAAAAGCCAAGGCTAAAGCTGGCTGGGTAGGGAACTGGCTGTGATCTCTCACTTGGTTTCTCAGAAGGAAAGGTAAACAGCTTGGCTACACTTGGTGGTGGAGACTTTGGTATGAATGCCTAACTGGGTTTGATATGCTGGGCCTAGTATAGACTTTTTCCAAATTACTAGCCTCCTAGGAACTTCATGGAAAGCTACTATTGTCCCATGTAATTAAGAGAAAGAGCTGGGGCATGGTGGCGCACACCTTTAATCCCAGCACTTGAGGGGCAGAGGTAGGAAGGCCACTATGAGTTCAAGGCCAGCCTGGGTGGGTATGGGAAGAGGGGGAGAAGAAAAGGAAGGAAGAAAGACAGGGAGGGAAGGAAGAAGGAGAGGGAGGATCCAAACTGGGCTTTTTTCTTGGCTTTATGTTGTTGATGCAGGCTCTCAGTATGTTGCCTAGACCAGCCTGGAACTTGAAATCTTCCTGCCACAGCCTGTGAAGTGCCAGGATTATAGGCATAGGTCATCATGCTGAACCCAAATTGGATTTTGATGAGCCCATGTTTATAGTTATCTCTTTAAAAGTACAAAATCATTGGGGCTACAGCTGGGGCAATGGCCTAGTGGTAAGGTGCTTGCCTGCAAAGCTAAAGGACCCAGGTTCAATTCCCCAGGACTCACATAAGCCAGATGCACAAGGTGGCTCATGTGTCTGGAGTTTGTTTGCAGCGACTGGAGGCATTCCATCTATCTATCTATCTATCTATCTATCTATCTATCTATCTATCTATCTATCTGCCTCTCTCATATAAATAAAAATAAAATCTTTTTTTAAATTATTGGGGGGCTGGAGAGATGGCTTAGTGGTTAAGCGCTTATCTATGGAGCCTAAGGACCCCAGTTCAAGGCTCAATTACCTAGGACCCACATTAGCCAGATGCACAAGGGGGCGTAAGCATCTGGAGTTGGTTTGCAGTGGCTGGAGGCCCTGGTGTGCTCATTCTCTCTCTCTCTCTCTCTTTCTCTCAAATAAATAAATAAAAATAAAAATTAAATTTTGGGGGCTGGGTGTGGTGACGCATGCCTTTAATCCCAGCATTTGGGAGGCAGAGGTAAGAGGACTGCTGTGAGTTCGAGCCAGCATGAGACTACATAGTGAATTTCAGTCAGCCTGAGCTAGAGTGAGACCCTGTCTTGAAAAACTAAAAAAAAAAAAAAAAATTATTGGGGCTGGAGAGATGGCTCAGCAATTAAGATGCTTGCCTGCCAAGCTTGATAACCCAGCTTCAGTTCCCCAGTACCCACATAAAGCCAGATGCACAAAGTGGCATATGCATCTGGAGTTCATTCGCAGTGGCTAAAGGCCCAGGCGTGCCCATTCTCTCCCCCTGCTTCCCTCTGCTTGAAAATAAAAATTTTAAAAAGAATACAAAATTACATGGGACAGGCAAATATAACATGCCTAGGATGAGCGAGACTGAACTGGATCCTCAGCACCACAATTTGAAAAATAAAAAAATGGGTCAGGGAGAGAGCTCAGTTGGTAAAGTGCAAGCATGAAGACCTGAGTTCAATTTCCAAAACCCACAAAAAATGCCAGGCACTAGGAAAGCTGAGGTCAGAGGTTTGCAGTGAGTTCAAAGCCAGCCTGGGGCTATACAGTGTTTCTGGTCAGCCTGGGCTAAAGTGAGACCCTTCCTCTGAGACAAGACAAAAAAAAAAAAAAAAAAAAAAGCCAGGCTTAATGACACATGCCTATAATCCCAGTGCTGGGGAGATAAGAGATAATTGGGGGCTAAATGCCACTCAATCCAGCCTAATTGGTGAGCTTTAGACCAATGAGAGACCCTGTCTCAGAAAAAAAAGATGGTTGATAGTGCTCCTAAAAAATGATCCTTGAGGTTGTTCTCTGGCCTCACAGACATGTACACACACACACACACGTGCATTAAAAGAGAAAAAAATCACTCTGGGCATAGTGGCACAGGACTGTGATCCCAAAACTCACAAGACTTAGGCAAGAACACTGAAAGTTCAATGCCAGCCTGGACTACATAGTATGACCCTGTCTCAAAAAATGAAAAATCAAAGGCTGGAGAGATGGCTTAGCTATTATGGCACTTGGCTGCAAAGCCAAAGGACCCTGGTTCAATTCTCTAGGTCCCACATAAAAGCCAGATGCACAAGATAGCACATGCATCTGGAGTCTGTTTGCAGTAGCTAGAGATGCTGGTGTGCCCATTATCTCTATCTTTCTCTCTTCTCTCTCCCTCAAATAAATGTTTTTTAAAAATAAAAAAGGAAAGAAAAATCACATAATAGATAACATCTAGATTTCTCCCAGGGACACTGAAAGGACTTTGGACCACCCAATATCCAGCCATGACTGAAGTACTAACCCCCACTATGGGATGGACTGGATGAAATGGACTCTAGGATAAAGCCTCAGCAGTACAATTCCTAATTCAGCTGATGCCTAATGAATGCTGAGGCTAAAACACAAAACCTCACTCATGCTAGTGGTGGGCAGAAAGCACTCTAACACTGAGCTACCCTAGAACTTACAATCCTCCCAGTGTATACAGGGATCACAGGCCTGTACCCCACACTCTGCTGATAAATGTCATGAAAGACACTTGCCATCTGCAAGGAAGGGCTAATGGCAATGGCAGCAGTGAATATTGCAGGGCTCTGGGCAAAGGACACTAGAGGTCCTCACCTCTCTGCTGTCTTGCCTGCAACCAGCACCATTTGTGAGGACATGATGATGGAAGGGGGCACAGCTTCCCGGCGGCCATCACGAGTACAATAATAATTGTTGGAGAGCTTGTGGCTGGGGCCCACAGGAAGTCTAGGAGGCGGCTGGGTCCTGAGGAGAAAGAACAGTCTGTGCTGAAACAAACCAAAGCTGTTTCACTGTCCATACTCATTTTTTAAGACTCAAGAGTCTGTGGCTACAAAGACTGCAGTACGCTAGAAGCAGTTATGTACCTGGGAAGGGGTCAGAGACCCAGAAGCCAGTAGCAAACAATATTTCGAATGCAAATGTTCCACCAAGCCAGACCAAAGAGCTCTACCCCAGGTCCCTCCCATGTCTCAAAAACAGTTTGTATGGAGGATACTTCCTCAAGCTCCCTAGGCAGGGCGATACCTAGATACCTGGACATGTTCCCAGCCCCAACACACAGCTAAACTTGGCAGCTGGTCTTGCCTCCACCTATAGATGCTTAAGTATTAAAGAGGTCAGAGTGCCAAGGTGTGACCACTCCCTACCCAGCAATTATAGTCCATACACACTTGGGCTGAAGCCTCATATTTTCCTTGCTCTAAAATGGCATTTTCCCTGAAGACCAAGCTATGGAACACCCAAGTTCCCTGTTATCTAAGAAAGTCTTCGAAGAACCCTGCTGGGATGAAGGCTTATTACTCAAAATAACACCTTGCCCTTGGAATCTATCCAAGTCTCTGCATTTCCTACCACTAAGTGATCTGATGCCAAAAGTCCCCACAGCGGGGCTTACCAAGAAGCCCGGAGCCGTAAAAGGAAATTTTGTTGAATTTCAAACAAAATAATAGTTTAGGGGGAGGGATGGTACTTTGGGGCACTGCCCTCCTGACATGAACTAACTAGTATGTTCATGACCCCAGTGGTTGCCAGAACCCCAACAGGACTGGCAAGTTCTAAGCCCATCAACATTTTGAAATGGAAGGGGAAAAAACGTTTTGATGTGAAGGACAGAGCAGGAAAAAAGAAAGAGACAACAATCAGAGGAAGGACTATGTGGAAAAAGGAGGGTCCTCAATGGGATGAGGACAGACAAAAGAGGATAGTGGGATGAGAATATAATCAAATTACAGTATGTTCTTATAGTAAAGTTCTCAAGCCAGGCATGATGGCTTATGCCTTCAATCCCAGTACTCAGGAGGCAGAGTGAAACCCTTCCTTAAAAGGAAAAAAAAAAAGTTCTCAATTAAAAAAAATTAAATATGGGCTAGAGAGATGGCTTAGTGGTTAAGGCGCTTGTCTATGAAGGCTAAGGACCCAGGTGCAATTCCCCAATAAGTCAGATGCACAAGATAGCGCATGTGTCGGGAGTTCATTTGCAGTGGCTAGAGACCCTAGCATGCCCATTCTCTATCTGCCTTTCTCTTTCTCAAATAAATAAATTTAACAAATAAATAAAATAGCTGGGCATAGTGCTGTTCACCTTTAATTCTAACACTCAGGAGGCAAAGGAAGAAGGATCGCCATGAGTTTGAGGCCACCCTACATTACATAGTGAATTCCAGGTCAGCCTGGGCCAGAATGAGACCCTACCTCAAAAAAACCAAATTAAATAAATACATAATAATAATAATTAATTAATAAAATAAAATAAGGGCTGGGGAGATGGCTCAGCAGTTAAAGGCACTTGCTTGAAAAGCTGGAGAGCCCAGGTTCAATTCACTAGTACCCACATAAAGTCAGATGCACAAAGTAGTGCATGAATTGGAGTTTGGACCATAGCACTCTCATTCTCTCCCTGGTCATAAATAATTTTTTTAAAACAAAAATGGTTGCTTCCCAGGACAAAGAGGAAAAGGGAAGCAAAACACAGGGCAAATCATAAAAAGATTTATTTATTTAGCCACACTGTAAAATAACATCCCTGTCTAGCAAGTACGCTATCATGATGGAAGTTTTTCAAATGTCAAAACACAACTGACAGTCATTTTACTTCATTTTTATTTTGCATGTGTGTGCACACACATAATACACCATGGGCACACAGAGGCCAAAGAAGAACATCAGGTGTTCCCATGTTTTTGCTTATATATGCATGTTATATAAGCACTGAATCCAGAGTTTCCTTTTCCTTTTTCTTTCTTTTTTTTTCAGTCAGACTGGTTGGCCAGCAAGTTCCAGTGATTCTCCTGTCCTGGTTTCCCATGAGATTAGGATTACAGGTGTATATGGCCATGCTCAGCTATTTATATGAGTACTGAGCTGTGGAGTTTTTTGTTGTTGTTGTTATTGTTTGTTTTGAGGTAGGGTTTCACTGTAGCTCAGGCTGATCTGGAATTCACTATGTAGTCTCACTCTGGGTGGCTTCGAACTCATGGCAATCCTCCTACCTGTGCCTCCCGAGTGCTGGGATTAAAGGTGTGTGCCACAATGCCTGGCTCTGTGTTTTATTTTTAAAATGAGAAATACAGCATATAATTAGTTCCAGCACTCAGAATGCTGAGGCAGGAAGGTCACAAGTCAGAAGAGCAGCCAGGCCTACACACTGAATTCCAAGGCAGCCTGAGCTACTGAGACCCTCTCTCAAAAAGCTGCCCCCACTCTGGGGCTGGAGAGATGGCTTAGTGTTTAAGGAACTTGCCTGCAAAGCCTAAGGAACCAGGTTTGATTCCCCAGTAACCACATAAAGCCAGATGCACAAGGTGGCACATGCACCTGGAGTTCATTTGCAGTGGCTGGAGGTCCTGACACACCCATTCTCTTTCTCTATCTGCCTCTTTCTCTCAAATAAATAAATAATTAATCTTTAAAAAGAAAACAAAGTGGAGCGCAACTGAGGAAAGTCAACCTCTGGCCTCCACATATATGCATACTCACATACATACATGCACACATAACATACATGCACACACATGAAAAAGCTGCCCCTGCAAGAGACATATTAATATAATGTTTAAAAATAACAAGCAAGTTAAAAAAATAAAATGAAGCTGGGCATGGTGGTGCACGCCTTTAATCCCAGCACTTGGGAGGCAGAGGTAGGAGAATCGCCGTGAGTTCGAGGCCACCCAGAGACTACACATAGTGAATTCCAGGTCAGCCTGAGCTAGAGTGAGACACTACCTCGAAAAACCAAAATAATAATAATAATAATAAAATAAATACATAAATAAAATGACAAGCAACATATTATGTGAAACTTAGAATTTCCCTAAGAAATATGGATATGACTCTTTTTTTTTTCGAGGTAGGGTCTCACTGTTAGGCCAGTCTGGCCTTGAACTCCTACCTCTGTTTCCCAAATGCTGGGGATGACTCTTACGTTAGTCCATAGCTTTCCTGTATACAAAATGGTAAAAAGAACCAGTTGTTCAACGCCAAGGCCCAAATGAGTAACTAGAGGGTGCCCTTTTCCTAAAGAAGCTGAAAAACCAGCCAGGTGTGCTGTCTCAGGGACATAATCCCACAACCCCAGAAGATAAAGCAGAAGAATCTTAATGTGTTTGAGGCAAGCTTGGGGTACAGAGTAAGACACTGTCTCAGGCCAAGTGTGGTGGCACGTGCCTGTCATCCTAGCACTTGGAAGGCAGAGGCAGGAGAATCAGGAGTCCAAGATGATCCTCGGCTACATAGTTTGAGGTCACCTTGGGCTTCGTTTGATTGTGTCTCAAAACAAAATGTAGGGCTGGAGAGATGGCTTAGCCATTAAGGCACTTGCCTCAAGGCCTAAGGACCAATGTTTGACTCTCCAGGTCCCATGTAAGCCAGACACATAAGTTGACACGAGTGCATATGGCCACACATGTGCACAAGATAGTGCACGTGTCAGGAATTTGATTATAATGGATGGAGGCCCTGGTGTGCCAATTCTCTCTCCCCCCCCCCTCTCTCTCTCATAAAAATAAAAACCCAGGCATGGTGCCTTTAATCCCCACCTGCAACTCCCTAACAGAAAATTATCCTTGCAAAGGAACTCCAGATACATGTCCCAGTTTTCTTCTGGCCTTACAAGAGGACTAGGGAACTGAACCCAGACCAGCAGGCTTTGCAAACGTTTTTAACCACTGTGCCATTTCCCCAGCCCAGAAAATAAAATTCTTTGTGGGTATTTAGAATTAACCATAATATATAGCATTCACATAAATTTGGGTATTTCACTGCTTTTTCTTCCTGTCATGATGATCCTCAGTGACTGCCTTTACCCTTTTGACTTCATAGATCACCATTCCTTTCCTCAATGTGTTCCAGTTTTCCTTCCTCTAGGTTCTGACCAGCATCACAGCCCTGGCACTAACATCCCTTTGCCCGGTATGCTTCTTCAGTACTGTTTTTTGTTTTTGAGGTAGGGTCTTGCTCTAGCCCAGGCTGAACTGGAATTCACTATGTAGTCTCAGGGTGGCCTCAAACTCATGGTGATCCTCCTACCTCTGCCTCCAGAGTGCTGGGATTAAAGGCCCTTGCCACCACACCCAGCCAGTAGTTACTGCTTTTTGTTTTTTTGCAAGCAGAAGGGGAGGGAGGGAGAGAGGGAGGGGGAGGGACAGGGAGAGGGAGAGGGAGGGAGGGAGGGAGAGAGAGGAACATGCTAGGGTCTCTAGCCACTTCAAACGAACTGCAAATGCATGTGCCACTTTGTGCATCTGGCTTACATGGGTACTGGGGAATCAAGCCCAGGCCATTAGGCTTTGCAGGCAACTGCCTTAACTGCTGAGCCATCTCTCCGCCCAGCAGTTGCTGTTTGACTAGCTTCTTCCCATTATTCAGATGTCTCAAATGTCAATCCCTGAAGAGACCTTTCACAACCACCTGACTGCAGGAAGTCATAGTCCAATCTATGCTCACTTAGTCTTTAAACATTCCAGAACAGCACATGGATGGATGCCAGCCTGTCATCCCATCATCCCAGCACTCGGGAGGATCAGGAGTTCAAGGTCATCCTCCACTACTACAGCCTGGGATGTATGAGACCTTGTCTATATAAATACTTTTTTTTCCCTCCAAGGTAGGATTTCACTCTAGCCCAGGCTGACCTGGAATTCACCATGTAGTCTCAGCGTGGCCTTGAACTCACAGTAATCCTCCTACCTCTGCCTCCTGAGTGCTGGGATTAAAGGCGTGCGCCACCACACCCATCTTAAAATGTATTTTTTTATATTGATGATAACACGGCAGAGAATTATGTCAACTGTAAAAAAATGACATTGAAATCAGGACACTTTTGGGTTCAACTCCCAGCTGTCACTTTCTAGCTTCTAAGTGACTTTAAGTAAAGGATTATTTGGCTTTTCTGGGTTACTTTTCTTTTTATTTTCTTGATCTACAGTTTGAGGATAAAACACTTAATTGGCAGGGCCACCCTGAAGAATGCCAAACTACTCGGGATCTCAACCCAGGATGCACTCTCTGCCTAAGTGTTCCACTTAAAAAGGTGGCTCTGCACAAAGTCAAGCAAAGTTACGACAGATTTTTGCCTCCACGGCTTGGCAGGATCTCTGTCTAATCTACTGGGGTTTAAATTAATACAGATTTTGGTCCTGGAGGAAGAAACACCCGACGGGCGGGAACGTGGGTTGGCAGCGACAGGGCCTGCTCACCGCTTGGCGATCTCCTGGTAGCGTAGCTGCAGCTTCGCCTGCAGGTCTTGCTGTGGGAAAGAGAGGGAGGTCAGCCAGAGGGGCACCGCAGGAAGAGACAGCGAGGAAACCGGTGGCCAGTGCATGAACAAGGAAAGGAAAGGCATAGTACGCACGGTTAGGACAGACCTGCTTCCTGCAGGCGAAAAGGAAAGTGAGGGCCACGAGATCCAAAGCTAAAGTCGAGGGACAAGGATCTCAGGCCTGAGTAGGGCACTGAGGTCCCAGGAGCCCCAGATAAGAAATGAACAAATAAATATGGAAATTAAGGATAAAAAAAAAAACTTCACAAATAGGGAGATAAGCTCCTAGGCTGAACGAGGGAGATGAGAAGCAGGACCAGGTTCAGGGTCCTATATAACCCAAATCCTCCCCACTACTTAGCCCAGGGTATCCCGCGCACCCCAGATGCCCAGTTCCGTAACTTCTGAATAATACGAGTAGCAGACGCCATTTTTAGTCTGTGCGGCGAAGGGCGATGGTGACGTTTCTACCGCGAGGGTTGCTGGGAGGCGCGCGCATGGTCTCGCGAGAGTGGGAGCGGAGCGTCACATAAAAGCGTTCTTCGGGCCACGTGACACCTTTCCGCCCGACCGCCGCCGCAGCCAGCAGCGCCGCCATCATGGACACGAGTCGCGTGCAGCCCATCAAGCTCGCCCGGGTGAGCTGACGGCCCGCTTTTAGGTGCCACGGGAAAAGAGACAGGGGAAGGAAAGCCCAGCGGGCTAAAGCTTACTGTAACTTTCTTTACTGCAGGTTACCAAAGTGCTGGGCCGGACCGGCTCCCAGGGGCAGTGCACGCAGGTGAGCGCGTTGGGATACCTCCTCGTCTTCCTGGGGTCCGAGCCCTTCTAAAGACCCTTAATTTATAACCGAGCCTGGTAGCATACGTCTGGCATCCCATCTGGATGGGGAGGCTGTGGCAGGACTATCACGAGTTCGATGCCAATTCTTTCAAAATAAAAAATCTACTTTGAAAAAGGCTGGGGTATACATTAGTGTTGTCACCGGAGTTAGAGTCAGAGCCTGTGCCCTGGCAGCTCTAACCAAACTCAGCCAATTGGAAAGCCTAAATTAGGGTTGGAGAGATGGCTCAGCGCTTAAGGCGCTTGCCTGCAAAGCCTAATAACCTGGGTTCGATATCCCAGTACTCATGTAAAGGCACATACATAAGGTGTTGCATGCTACTGGAGTTCGTTTGCAGTAGTTGGAAGCCCTGGGATACCTATTCTCATCTTCTCATATTCTTCCTCTTGTAAGTAAGTAGAAGGGGAAAAAAGTCCAAATTACCCGGCCGTGATGGCCCACGCATTTAATCCCAGCACTTGGGAGGCTGAGGTAGTTCGATCACTAAGTCTAAATTGACAGTGAAAACCAGAAAGTGATGCATTCTGTGTGTCCACATTGGGAAGAGATAAAAGAGGTACAGCGACATACACCCCCAGGTCCATCGAGGTGGGGGAGCTGTACTTCTGTGCCAAATCTGAAAACAGGATACCTTTATTCAGGGTCTCCCAGCCTTCAGCAAGACTTTGCCAGCTGAATTCAAACCCTGCAGCTTATCCTTTTTTGTTTTGTTATTTGAGGTAGGGTCTTCCTCTAGCCCAGGTTGACCTGGAATTCACTATGTAGTCTTAGGGTGTCGTCAAACTCACACTCACGGTGATCCTCCTACCTCTGCCTCCCAAGTGCTATGACTAAAGACAAAGTGATATCTTTTTTTTGGTTTTACGAGGCAGGGTCTCACTTAAGTTGAGGCTGACCTGGAATTCACTATGGAGTCTCAGGGTGGCCTCGAACTCACGGTGATCCTCCTACCTCTGCCTCCCGAGTGCTGGGATTAAAGGCGTGCGCCACCACGCCCAGCTGACAAAGTGATATCTTGAGTGCTAAGATTAGAGGTGTGTGCTGCCACGCCCAGCTTTTTGTTGTTGTTGTTTGTTTTTAATTTTAAAGTATAAACTGCCAGGGCCTCTTATAACTGCAAATGTCAACACCAGATTCATGGGCCATTTTGTGCATCTGGCTTTACATGGATTCTGGAGAATCAAACATGGGTCAGCAGGCTTTGCAAGCAAGCACCTTTAGCCACTGAGCTATCCCCCCAGCCCTTTGTTTTAGACCAGTTCTCATTTGGCTCTTGCTGGCCTTAAACTGTTGTTTCTACATACCTAATGTTGGGATTGTGGCCATGAGATACCATATAGTCCTCTATATGTTCTCTGAATACTTGGCAGCTTTCCATCCCATCCCACTGGTCTTATCCTATCTTACTGACCATATGGTGGGCCTGTGTAGGTGCGTGTGGAATTTATGGATGACACAAGCCGCTCCATCATCCGCAATGTGAAAGGCCCTGTGCGTGAAGGGGATGTGCTCACCCTTTTGGAGTCTGAGAGAGAGGCTCGGAGATTGCGCTGAATATGTCGGTAAGTGTTGAGAGAATCTTAAGGGGTGGGGAGGATCTGCCAGTTTTGAGGGTTACACAGTGGATTCTGTCTGTATCTAAGAATGCTTGGATCTGTTTACAGTGTCCTGGATGCACCATTTGGCCCTCAAGATGACCTGCGATGTCAAATAAAGCGTTTGTATTGTTAGCTTGATTCTTGTCTTTGATTAGGATTTCTCTCATAGCCCAGGTAGACTTTGAACTTTAATCCTCCTGCCTCAGTTTGCCAAGTGCTGAAATTACAGGCTGGTGCCACTATACCTAGCTTTTTAAAAATTTTGTTTGTTTATTTGAGAGGGACAGACAGAGGGAGAAAGAGGCAGAGAGAGAAAGACAGAATGGGCGCGCCAGGGCTTCCAGCCACTGCAAACGAACTCCAGATGCGTGCGCCCCCTTGTGCATCTGGCTAACGTGGGTCCTGGGGAATAGAGCCTTGAGCCGGGGTCCTTAGGCTTCACAGGCAAGCACTTAACTGCTAAGCCACCTCTCCAGCCCTATACCTAGCTTTTGTTGGCCCTTTGCTTAGTGGCTCCTGGTGATCACTGGCCCTCTGTACTCTAGAAATCTTTACATGAGTGCTCTTTGCCCTAAGAAAAGGAACATGTGTTTGTGTCCCCATCACCACCCCCCAGACAAAAGACAAGTCTGGTAGAAATATTTATTAGAAAAGATGTTTTTACATTGTGGGTATCATTTCTCAAGTCCTCCCTCAGGTGAGTCCCTCGTTGACATCTGGACAGTGGCCTGACTGCTGGCATCCAGAGGTTGAGCGGAAGGAGGATCTCCCATAATTCAGGTCTGGTGGCAACTCACTGGGCCTGGGAATTCCCATCATTGTCATTGCATCCTCTACTAGGCATGGCTGTGGGAGATTCTGAGGGTGACTGGCTCTATAAAGAAAAGAAAAGGAACTTGGGAATTGGCTCAGAGCACTTAAAAGGCACTTGATGAGGGTTCAGTTTTCCAGTGCCCATGTAGAAAGTAGTGCATGCACCTGGAGCTTATCTGTGGCAGCAAGAGTCCCTGGCACACCAATAGTTATTTCAAGATAAGAAAAGGAGCTACAGGCAAAAGGCTGGACTCTTTCAAATTTCCTTGTCCCCAGGTTTAAAGATGTTTGACCTGGTAGAGGTTCCGCTGGTCCTCAAGTAGGAAGACAGGCCTGTTACTATAGGATAAGACTATTTCAAGTGAATCACCACTCTGCTCTTTGATTTGATTTGGAAGAGTTCCAGTACCACATCTCTACAATGGAGTGAGTACAAGATTGGTAACCACTTTGAATTGAATCACACAAGTGCCGAGGAAAACGTATTAATGCTCTACCCCTTGGATGTGTAGCAAAACCAAACCTAGCCACCCAGCTTGTAGTTCTAGGACATGAGAACCTGTACCTCTTCCCGCTACCTCCAGAGGCCATCCTTTAGACAGGAACCTTCTGGGAATAGTAGCTGGGTTACACTTTTCAGTGATCTTAGCCAGGTTGGTTTCCTCTCTTTAGTGTCCTGGCTTGCAGATGCATCTAAAGCCTAAGACAGGAGCCACACGGGAAAATCTAGATGCAGATTCTCCATCCCTAGTGTTCTATGGAGGCAGGCCTAGGAGTTGCTACCATTTTTAACAAGCAGGACTTAGAGGTGTGGGGTGTTTGGTTTCTTGGGGACATGCTTACCTCAGAGCCCAGTTGGCTCAAGATTAGATGGGTGTGCAGCAGAGTAGCCACCTCATCTTGCTCTGCCTCCAGGGCAATGGCCAGGGCACTGGTGCCCTCCTGTGAAACATTAGGACATAAGGTCCCTGGACCACAAAGTGGCACATAAAATTCCCATTCCAACTCCATGTAGTAGCTTACATTGTCCAGCATGGCAGGGTCACATCCTGGCTGGGAAAGCAGCAACTGAACAGTATCCAGACGTCCATACTCACTGGCACACATAAGTGCTGTGGCCCCATCAGCATCTTGTGCATTCACATCAGCCCCACACTCCAACAGGGCAGCCACCATGTCCTGGCGGCCATGGCTGATGGCTAGCATGAGGGCAGTCTGTCCTGTCTGTGTAACAAAAGAAGACAACGCTGGGGTAGGCTCTGGGAAGAAAAGATGTTCTGGGCTTAAAATTTGACTCCTAAAGTAGGAAAGATTGCCCACCCCCCTGTACCATCCAGCCACATTAGGTGTATTCATTTACCTGGCTAGCCTTAGCATTGACATCACCCATGGTAAAGAGTCTCTGGACCACAGCCATGTCCTCCTGTCCCACAGATGTGAGTGCAGCCAACATGAGTGCTGAGTAACCAGCTCTATTCTGGGTGTTGACTTCACAGACCCCTGGGAAGAACAGGGCTGATCACCTTACTCCACCCCTCAAATGTCTTGGGGGGGGGGCAGCATTGGCCTTATACATGCTGGGCAAACATTTCACCGTAGAGCTTTATCCCCAGCCAATAGTTGGTGTGGAAGTCCAGAGGGCAACATCAAGTGTCTTAAAGTTGCTCCTTATTTTTGAGAAAGTGTCAACATAGAACTCAATGATTTTCAGTTACACTAGCAAGCCCTCAGGATCCTCTTGTCTCTGCCTCCCCAGTACTAGGATTAAAAAAGCATGCCACCAAGCCTGGCATTTTACATGGGTATTTAAGGTAACCAAGCTCATGCTTACATAACACTTTGCCTCCAGATTTTTTGTTTGTTTGTTTTTTGGACAGGAAGGGACATACCAGGGCCTCTAATCTCTGCTAATGAGCTGCAGACACGTGCACCACCATGTACATTTGGCTCATGTGGGTTCTAGGGAATCTAACCTGGGCCCTGAGCTTCTCAAGCAAGTGCCTAACCAAAGACATGATGTATGGTGGCAGTCAGGAGGAAGGCTGGGAGACACAAGCTTGAGGCATGAGGAAGACCTTGAGACAAGCCAAAGGAGAAAGCTAGGAGATAAGGAACAGGATAGGAGCATTTGCTAACTGTCCCCATAAAGACCCAGGATTGTTGGGGTTGGGATAGGAGCTAGTGAGCTAAGAAGTTGGAAGATAAAATGGGGGGGGGGGTGTTCATGGGGAACCAGATAATAGAGGAGCCACAGTTGTTAGTGTAAGGCTGGTGTCAGATCAAGGGAATGGAGTAGGCCAAAACAAGGTTGAAGGACCAACAAAGGATAATGAAATTGGTAACTGTATCTGCTGCGGGGGGGGGGGGGGGTCACAGCCCTCACCAGTGAGTGCCTCTCTTAAAGGATGGATGGGCATTGTGGTTCCGAAACTCAGCACCAGGCCTGTAGAATCAGGCTGGAGAGGAAGGCATGCTTTGCATTTGCAAATGAGGAAAGTGAAGCTAAATAGAGCTCTGATTCCAGAGCTGAGTATTCCCTCTAGGGACAAACTGGGAGGTCAGTTGAGGGTGTAGTGGGGTCAAAAGGCCTAAAAGCACTGGGCTTAGTGGTGCATGCCTTTGCCAGCCTTCAGGAGGATCACAAGTTGGGAGACCAGCCTGGTTTGCGTTGACAGTTACAGGGTAGCCAAGGGCTTTCTCAAAAAGGACAAGACAAGGCTGGGGAGATGGCTCAGCAGTTAGAGGCGCTTGCTTATAAGCTTTATAAAGTCAGATGCACAAAATGGTGCAGGCTTGAGTTCATTTGCAGCAGCAACCGGCCCTGGTGTGCATGTTCACTGGATTGTGTTCCCACTCTCCTCTATCAAGTAAATATTAAAGGGTGGAGAGATGGTTTAGCGGTTAAGGCACCTGGAAAGCCTAAAAACCAGGGTTCAATTCCCCAGTACCCATGTAAGCCAGATGCATAAGTTTATTTGCATGTACTAGACATCCTGGCACACCCATTTTCTCTCAAGTAAGTAAGTTTTAAAAAGATCAAAAGCAGCTGGGCGCCTTTAATCCCAGCACTCAGGAGGCAGAGGTAGGAGGATCGCAATGAGTTCAAGGCCACCCTGAGACTACATAGTGAATTCCAGGTCCGCCTGGGCCAGAGTGAGACCCTACCTCGAAAAAACAAAAGACTGCAGACATCCTGGTGAATGCCTTCAAATCTCAGCACTGGGAAGGCTGAGGTAGGTAGAAGGATCACTGAACTCGATTTTGGCCTGGGCTAGAGTGAGACCGTGTCTCAGAAACATTATGTAACTTGAGGAAGATCCAGTGGCGTCCTCTGCTGGCCAGCACTTTCCTGCTTTCCCCTGTCCTAGCCCTCCACTCTACTGCCCTGGATTCCCATCCATCAGTCTTTGGCTCTGACCCGTATCTAGTAGCAGGCTGGAGATGGCTAGGTTCTCATGTGATACGCTATAATGCAGGGCTGTGTTCCCATTGCCGTCAGCCAAGTTCACCACGTGTGTCAGCAGCTCACATCCCAGGCTCCTCACCCCTCGCAGTACCCCAGCCACCTGCTCAGCTTGTGAGCGCCGCTGACTGGACACTCGAAACCACTCCTGGGCCACAATGCGTGCTGCACTCTGCCCAAAGACAAAAAAAACTGTCAAGGATGCAACACAGTAAGGCAGAGAAAGGGTGTGGGGACACCCCTGAGGAGAGACTTTGGGTATCATGGCAGGGAAGGAAGGCCACTGTTTATCCGAGGAGGGAGTTCATACAAGCCTACGTGGAAGGCTGTGGCAACACCCTTTTCAGAGAGGAAGTCCAGTCAGTAGCATTCCTAATATCGAAGGATAGGATTCACCCTTCTGGAAATATCCAAGAGGACTTGGAGTGGGTGTGGCAATGAGTGCCCTCATGTGATTTCCTGGCAGGCATAAAACTTAAATGCATCACGAACAAGAGAGATAAGGTACACCTTGTGCGCAACCCAGCCTGGGACCCAAGTGCCTGCAGTTCGTTGGGGTCCAGGAGTGGGGCTACCCTCTGGCGGCCTTAGGGGCAAGGGAGGTTTATGGTGATAGACACTGGTACTCCTAGTCTAGGAAACCCAGCGTGCTTCCCTAAGAGGATGTCAGGGAGGGTTAAATCTGCATCAGGACTAGCGATTGCTGGGGAAGGGCGTTCTGCACACTCACGCCGTCTCTGGCAACTCTGCGAGGCAGCCTCAGCTGCTGAAGCAGCGCAAAGCACGCCTCCCTCAAACGCGGGCTCAGCTCGCACCTGTCCGGGAGGCCAAAAAAAGCTCAGGATCCCGAGCAGCAAGCCACCAGGAGTGGACAGCCGCCCCGACTCCAGCGTATGCTCACCTCCCCTCTGTCTCGGACTGCGGCTCTGCCTCTCGCTCAGGATCCCCGACCCCAGGGTCCCTGTCGTTGGGAGGTTCAGGTGTCCCAGAATCGGATCCTCCGCCAGAAGGGCTATTCCTGGGGGGTTCGAGGGTGTCCTCATCTTCGCTGTCGCTGGTATCTTCACTGGAGGAGCTCTCATACCTGGGGACACGGTGGAAATCCTTTGGTGAACCTCCCGCCCCCCTTGCTTGGTCCAGAGTGCTGTGAGATGGGAGTGGCTGTCCCCATTCTACAGATGAGGAAATGTTGCACAAACCCCGCAGATGCTGTTGGGGGCAGGGGGGGGGATGCTCACTCTCCGTTGAGGACCCCAACGAACTGCAGGCTCTTGGGTACCAATCTGGGTTGCGCGCAAGGTGTACCATCTCGCTTCTTCATGATGGATTTAGGTTTTATGCCTGCCAGGAAATTACATGAGGGCACTAAGTTTGAATTCCTCGGCCTGCCAGAGCAAGCGGTCGGGACGCGACTCACCTGCGGGCGCCACGGCTTCGTCTCCAGCCGTGGGTATGGACGGGGTCTGTAAATTCTGGGAGGAGGCCTCCGCTGGAGGTTCGGTCTGCGTGGTCTTCTCAACACAACCCCACGCGGTCTGGGTGGCGGCCTCGTGCGCGACCGCCGCCCTTGTCTCGGCAGCCTCACGGGCCTCCTCCAGCTCCCGCAGTCGGCCCCGCAGGAGTTCGGTCACCGCGCGCTGATGCTCCAGGCTAGCGTGCAGTAGCTCCAGCTCGCGGTCCGAGGCCTCGGGGAGCCCCAGCTGCTCCTCTGTCACCCACGAGTCCTCCTCAACGGTCTTGGGGACCGCCTCCACGCCAGCCTCCCGTGTCTCTAGCACTACCTGGACATGCACTTCTCGAGTCTCAGGCACCGTCTGGGTGCCTGCCTCCCGGGTCTGGAGGTTCCCAGCGGGGGTCCGGGGTGCTCCGTCGAGGACCAGAAGCTGGCCCTCACAACGCCTCGCGGCCAACGCGTCGAGACGGTCACCCTGGGGGCTGGCCCTAGAACGGACGGCGCGCTCAGAACCGGCCAGACGCTCTGTTAGCCTCCGCAGCTGTGCAAGCTTGTCCGGGGGCGCCTCGACTTCCTGGTCCCGCTCCGCCGTCGCGCGCCCTGCCACTAGTCGCGCCTTCTCGGCGCGCAGCGCGCGCACTTGCTCTTGCAGCTCTGGCAGAGCGCGCGCCTGGTCCTCGAGCTCCCGCAGGCGCCTCAGAGCCACGGCCATCTGCTCGCGCACCAGCTGCAATTGCCCGGGACCCGGAGAGGCGTGGGCGGGGCTGCTTCGGCCGGACCCACGCGGGCTGTTTGCGACCCCGCGCGCCTGTGCCTGCTCTAATCGTCGGCTGGTCTCCAGGAGCGTGTGCTCCACTCGCGGATTGCGCAAGGATGCGCTCGGCAACATGAGTCCTGGGGGCACTCCGGGGGAGAGTGCTCCGGAAGCTCCGCCGTCGTCACTCACCAGGGACTCGCTGGATGTACAGATGCCTGGGCTGCGCGCGCCCGGGAGGCCCGTCCGGGATGCGCGGGGACGACGCGCGGGCTGGGAGCCCGAGACTCGGCTTGACACAGAACCACGCTCCAGTTCCTCTACGTATTTGAGAAAGTCCAGGTCCAGGTGGAAGCCATAAGGTGTCTCTACTGAGTAGGGGGAGGTCGGGCTGCGTGCATTCCCGGCCGGGCAAGGGCACAGGGGAGGACTGCCCATGTCTGAGACATGACGAGGAAACATGGGTAGAGGGATAGTCAGGCCAAGCAGTCCCCAAAGAAAGTGAGCAAAGTAGGCGTCCCACATGGCCCCATCCTGCACCTCTAACCGTTGCTGTTGCCATACACTGAGGCTCCCAGGCATATCTACACCCAAATAGTCACTTGATCATGTGTTTATTGAGCACTTAAATGCCACACACTTTTTAAACCATGGGGAAACAGCAGTGCACTCTTGTAAGCCATAAATAGACACAATCATTCCAAATGTCTATTAAGGCAATAATGATCATAGCATAGTGAAATAGAAAACTGCTATGAGAAAACAGCTTTGGCTCCCCTACCAGTAAAGGTTTCCCACGTGCAGGGCTCTTAAAGGTTGAGTCCTTCGTATTGAGGAGGAAGCAAGGACAGAGATTCCAAGAAGAAAAAAAAGACTATACAAAGACCTTGCGGATAGGGGTGGTAGGGTCAGCGACAGAGTAATCACACAGTGGAAGCCAGGTGCCCCCAGGAGAATGAAGAAAGGGAAGGGTTAGGGGAAGAGAGAAGAGCTGGAGAGATAGGTGGAAACCACACTGAGGGAATCTCATGAGCTACCATAAAGTCACGGTATTATTTATGTAGGGTGTCAAGGGTGAGTTTTAAGCAGGATCATGACATTGGCTAATGGGCCTTTGAAAAGGACCTGTGACCACTGTGTTAAAAGAACTACTGGATCCGGGCATGGTGGTGCACACTTTAATCCAAGCACTGAGGAGGCAGAGGTAGGAGGATCATTGTGAGTTCAAGGCCAGCCCAAGACTACATAGTCAGGTCAACCTTGGCTAGAGCAAGACCCTACCTCAAAAAATCAAAAAAGAACTACTGGACTTTGCACACATACTACTACTGCACATACTACAGAACACACATCCACCTCATTTTGCATACTTACCGGGTAGGCACTGATTCAGGGCAAATTTGGCCATGTTTTCTGGACTCACCGGTCACCTGATACGCCCTGAAAAAGAAACAACCCCTTCCCCCCAAGAAGTAAGGATGCAGATCCAGACCTTCTGTCTTGAACTTCTGGGGTCAAATGCTCTCCACTGAGCTACATCCCAGACCTTAGGTGGTGGTTTGGTTGGTTGAGACAGAGTCTTGCTCAGTAGCAAAAGCTGACCTGGAGATAGATCATGGTCCTCCTTCCTCAACCACCCAAATGGTGGGATTATAAATGAGCTTCAATATACCTGGCTAAAATTTTGGGTTGAATGAATATAGGGCTCTTAGGTTGCAGGCCTCGACAGAGGGTGCAGGAAAGGCATCAAGCAGAGGAAGATGACAAGAAAACAAACCACTCCAGGCCTACAATCCCAGCTACTAGGGGCTGGAGGGGGTGGAGCTTAAGAATATCACAAGTTCAAAGCCAGCTTAGTCAATTTACACCATGTCAAACTAGTAAAATCAGGGCTGGAGTTGATTGATAGCTTGCCTATCTCAAGGGCCTAAATTCAATCCCCAGTAACACAGAGAGAACTTGATTTTTTTTTTTCCTCAGAGAAATGCAAAGAAGTTATACTTGTTCATCAGAACTTTTACTAGTCATTTGCTTGACCCTTTCTAGGAATGATGCGGAGACTGGAGCAGGATAGATACCAAGGTTGCAACCAACAAAGATCCGTCTCTCTGAAATGCCCCTGGGGGAGTGCCCCAGAGCTCTGCTCTTAGCTTGTAAGGCTACTACAAGTAGCCAGAGTTGTGGCTTTCCATGAGGTATGCATATAGGGTGACTTCAAGTGACAGAACTGAAGCTCTAAGAAGGTGAGAGTCTAGGACTAGGAATTTGGCTCAGTGGTAGCTCACTTTCCTAGCATGCACAGGCTTTGGGTTCAATCCCCAGCACCAGAGGAGGAAGAGGGAAGGAGAAAGAAGAGGTGAAAGGAGAGGAACAGGTAGAGCTGGGTGTGGTGGCACATGCCGTTAATCCTAGCACTTTGGAGGCAGAGGTAGGACAATTGCTGTGAGTTTGAGGCCACCTTGAAACTACATAGTGCATTCCAGATCTGCCTGCACTAGAAAGACACTACCTCCAAAACAAAACAAAAAGGGCTGGAGAGATGGCTTAGTGGTTAAGGCATTCGCCTGCAAAGCCAAAGAACCCAGGTTTGATTCCTCAGGACCCACGTTAGCCAGATGCACAAGGGGTGCATGTGTCTGGAGTTCGTTTGCAGTGACTGAAGGCCCTGGCATACCCATTCTCTTTCTCTTTCTCTCCCTCACCCCTTTCTCTCTGTCAAATAAATAAAAAAATATATTTTTTAAAAAGAGAGAGAGGAAAGGGGGAGGGGAAGTAGAATATTAAACACTGGGCTGGGGATGTAGCAAAGTTGATAAGAGTATTTGTCTAGCATGCAGGAAGCTGTGAGTTGGAGGACCTGGGTTCAATCCCCCAGAACACTACAAATAAATACAGGATAAGAAAAGAAAGGTGGGACTTTGGAGAACTTACATGGAAAAGGTTCAGGGAGCAGAAACAAGCTTGAATTGAGTGTGTACTGTATGCTCTGTCCTATTAAATCTAACCCCAATCCCCATATACCTCTGCATTGCAGAGATTATCATTCTCATTTTACAAATGGAGAAAGTAGGGCACAGGGCAGTTAATCCATTGCCTTGGGAAAACCTTTTAGATTACACTCAGCCTATCTTCTGGGGACCCCTTGCCAGCAGTGCCCAGACACACCTGTGGCTGCCACCACTGCCTATCCAGCCTCCCAACAGCCAGATCCAATACATCCTCCCCTGACCCACTGCCCCCTGCTCTAACCACTTGAAAATCCTGTCAGCCACCTTTTCCAACCTCCTGCATTTCTGATCGCCATCCACTTGCACCTAATGCATCAACATCTCCACTGCTGGGCAGACCCTTGCCACTCCTCACTTCTATCAAGCCCGAGTCTGACACCTCCTTCCCCAACCAAGGGCCAGGCAGGATCTCTTTGCAGTCCCCAAGCAGCTGTTTCCTGTCCCCTTACACCAGCTGCAAAGGGCTAGCCAACAGGCCAGTGAGTGATCTCAGAGGACAGCCAGTGCCTCTCAGGACTTGTTTCAGGAAACTGCCAGGGAAAAACTGGATTTTAGGAAAATCCTGGATGAGGGCTTTAGGGGTGGGTACCATTTTTCACAAAGCTAGTTTGACTCAATGTTAACACCTTCCTCCAGTGACCTGGTCATACCCAAGTTCAAGGCTCTGGTACAAAGAAAACAGCTGTGGTTCATTCCTAAGACCTATACCAGATGGAAAAGCCAAACCCAGAGTTTGTACTGAGTCATAGGTGGGTGTCTGCTTTTTTTCTTCTTTTTTTAATTTCTCTCCCTAGGTGCAGGTTGGATTTTTTGTTTGTAGTTTTTGTGAGAGACAAAGTCTCATGTAGCCCAGGCTGGCCTCAAACCTGCTATGTAGCCAAGGACAATGTTGAACTTCCACCTCCCAAGTGCTAGGATGACAGATGTGCAACACCAGGCCAGTTTTATGTGGTGATGGAGATCAAACCAGGGCTTCCTGCATGCTAGTCAAGTACTTTACCAAGTGAGCTACATCCCCCAAGCCACTTACCTGGGGTTAAAACCTAGAGCCTCAGACATTAGGTAAGCACTCTACCACTGGGCTATTTTAATTTTGAGATAGGTCTACCTAAATGGCCCACGCTGACCTTGAACTCACTCTAGCCCAAGCAGGCTTTGAACAGATGAATCTCCTGCCTCAGTCAGCTTCCTCCTGCTTCAGCCTCCTGAGTATCTGGGATTATAGGCCTTTTTTTTTTTCTTTTTTCTTTTGAAGGGATAGGAAATAAAGGCCATGTGTAACTCTCCCAGCCTACACCTATCAATCCTGTCCCTGCCTAGGTACCTGCTTGAGTGGGGAAGGTGACCGGGTTAGCCACTCCTGCACTGCTCCACAAGCTTCTGCCTCACCGGAGTGGGGCCTGCTAAAATACCCTCTTTTCTCCTCCACTGCCTGCCCTGACTGTCACAGCTAAATCGGATTCCTTGCCTGAGACTCCCTTATTAGACCGTCAGAACTGAAACCACACGCCCCCACTCCCGCCCCTGGGACTATTTCAGTACATAGAGCTGTGATCATGAAACCTGAAGGGTAGGGTACACAGTGGCATCACTGTCCAGGAGAGGGAGCATCTTCCATCTGAGATCATGGCTGGTGGCACCCTGTAATGTTGGGGTGGGATTCTCAGTCCTATGACGAGGGGATAGATGACAGTAGGACAGGAGGTGACCCGGTCATTCTCACTCCCCACCCACTCCCCTCCCCTACACACCCAAACACACACAACCAGATCAGCTTCACAAAAGACAAGGAAGTTTCCTACAGGAAAAGCCGCTGGGCGGTTTCCATCCGCTGCCCATTGTCTGCAGGTCCGGGGGCCGTCAGTGCCTCCCCCGAACACTGTTTCCGCTTCTCCCGTTTCTTCCAACCCCCTGCATCAAACCCAGGCTAGAGGACTGGTCCTGGACCCCCAAGCCAACTCTGGAGAAGGGTCCCATTGGTGGCTGGGGTGCTAGGGGGCGCACAAGCTCTCCCAGTTGGATCCTGGACGGTGACCTCCAGCATTCAGAGTCCTCTCCTCCCCACTCAGCTCTGCACCCACCTGAGCTCCCAGTATCACAGGGGTCACGGTTGGTCCCAGGACACGGCGCCCACCACGTCGCAGCGTGCCAAGCCCGCAGAGACAGTGGATTCACTGCGTCCCGCCTGTCCTGACGCGTCCCTTTGGTTTCCCCTGGATCCGGGTTTGGAAAGCCTTCGTTTTACCTGAAGCCCCTGGCCGCGCCCGCACCGAAGCCCGCCCCCTCGAAGTTCGGAGACGGGTTATCAAGGCTTTCACTCTAACTGATTGCCACGCCAGCCAATCAGCACCAGAAGCTCACCGAGGTATCCAATAGTAAGCTAGAGTGGGCGGGTTGGAAATGTGGGGCGGGGCTGGGGGCGGGGCCTAGAGAGTTGGCCTGGATAAGAGCTGTGGTTGGTGTGTCTCTGGTATTCTGAGCCATGGTCAAAGTTTATCCAATTTGAGACTAAGGAGTTTGGCTTTGGTTCACAGAGCATTAAAGAACTACGGAGGACTCTACACAAATTAAATTGGGAATTATGTCACTGGAGTTTATTTCCCAATGTCTGCATAAGATCTCAGCACCCTGGATCTTTCCCACCTCAGGCCCTTTGCATATACTGTGCCATATACTTAATACTTCCAGAAACGTTCTTCTCAGGACGTGTTCACGTGGCGGCCTTCCCTACTTCTGGGTGCTCAGTCTGTGTGTTCCTGTCCCTCTAAAAGCTGAATATGGCCCTCCCTAGTCATGTTTCCCATCACCTTATTAACCTGATAGCAACTTTCACTTTGTGAAAAATAATCTATGATCTATTTACTTATTGGTTATGTGCCTCTCACACTAACGTCTCAACATCATAAGAATGGAGCACTGATTGATTTGGGTCACTACTTTATCCAATGCCCGTAGCACACAGTAGGTGCTTAATAAATGTCTGTTTCATTAATGACTTAAAATTACATTTAGCTAACCAATTTGGGTTATAATATGACTTAAACTGACTACAGTTTTTTCTTATTAATTC